>CM038144.1:439747191-440318471 GCA_021437245.1 Aegilops speltoides
CCGCACCACTCAGTGCGGACCGTACTGGAAGACCTACGAGGTTCTGTAGTAACTTGATCTCAAGTTTCATGATCATCATCATTAGCTTCCTCACTAATTGGTGTAGAAATCACTGGAACTGATTTCAGTGATGAGCTATTTTCCAATTCGGGAGAAGGTACAGTTACCTCATCATGTTCTACTTCCTCCCACTCACTTCTTTCGAGAGAAACTCCTTCTCTAGAAAGGATCCATTTATTAGCAACGAATGTTTTGCCTTCGGATCTGTGATAGAAGGTGTACCCAACAATTTCCTTTGGGTATTCTATGAAGACGCACTTCTCCGATTTGGGTTTGAGCTTATCAGGATGAAACTTTTTCACATAAGCATCGCAGCCCCAAACTTTAAGAAACGACAACTTTGGTTTCTTGCTAAACCACAGTTCATATAGTGTCGTCTCAACAGATTTAGATGGTGCCCAATTTAACGTGAATGCAGCTGTCTCTAATGCATGATCCCAAAACGATATTGGTAAATCGGTAAGAAACATCATAGATTGTACTATATCCAATAAAGTACGGTTATGACGTTCGGACACACCATTATGATGTGGTGTTCGGTGGCATGAATTTGTGAAACTATTCCACATTGTTTTAATTGAAGACCAAACTCAGAACTCAAATATTTGTTTCCGCGATCGATCGTAGAAACCTTATTTTCTTGTCACGATGATTTTTCCACTTCACTCTGAAATTCTTTGAACCTTTCAACTATTTCAGACTTATGTTTCATCAAGTAGATATACCCATATCTGCTCAAATCATCTGTGAAGGTCGAAAATAACGATACCCGCCATGAGCCTTAACACTCATTGGATCGCATACATCAAGATGTATTATTTCCAATAAGTCATTGCTCGCTCCATTGTTCGGAGAACGGAGTCTTAGTCATCTTGCCCATGAGGCATGGTTCGCAAGCATCAAGTGATTCATAATCAAGTGATTCCAAAATCCCATCAAGATGGAGTTTCTTCATGCGCTTTACACCAATATGACCTAAACGGCGATTGCCACAAATAAGTTGCACTATCATTATTAACTTTGCATCTTTTGGTTTCAATATTATGAATATGTGTATCACTACGATCGAGATCCAATGAACCATTTTCATTGGGTGTGTAACCATATAAGGTTTTATTCATGTAAATGTAACAACAGTTTATTCTTTTACTTAAATGAATAACCGTATTGCAATAAACACGATCAAATCATATTCATGCTCAATGCAAACACCAAATAACATTTATTTAGGTTCAACACTAATCCCGAAAGTATAGGGAGTGTGCGATGATGATCACATCAATCTTGAAACTACTTTCAACACACATCGTCACTTCACCCTTAACTAGTTTCTATTTATTCTGCAACTCCCGTTTCGAGTTACTACTCTTAGCAACTGAACCAGTACCAAATACCGAGGGGTTGCTATAAACACTAGTAAAGTACACATCAATAACATGTATATCAAATATACCTTTGTTTACTTTGCCATCCTTCTTATCCGCCAAATACTTGGGGTAGTTACGCTTCGATAACAGTCCCTTTGCGGTAGAAGCACTTAGTCTCAGGCTTAGGTCCAGACTTGGGCTTGTTCACTTGAGCAGCAACTTGCTTGCCGTTCTTCTTGAAGTTCCCTTCTATCCCTTTGCCCTTTTCTTGAAACTAGTGGTCTTGTTAACCATCAACACTTGATGTTCTTTCTTGATTTCTACCTTCATCGATTTCATCATCATGAAAAACTCGGGAATCATTTTCATCATCCCTTGCATACTATAGTTCATCACGAAGTTCTACTAACTTGGTGATGGTGACTAGAGAATTCATCAATCACTATCTTATCTCGAAGATTAACTCCCACTTGATTCAAGCGATTGTAGTACCTGCACAATCGAGCACATGCTCACTAGTTGAGCGATTCTCCTCCATCTTTTAGCTATAGAACTTGTTGGAGACTTCATATCTCTCAACTCGGTATTTGCTTGAAATATTAACTTCAACTCTGGAACATCTCATATGGTCCATGACGTTCAAAACGTCTTTGAAGTCCCGATTCTAAGCCGTTAAGCATGGTGCACTTAAACTATCAAGTAGTCATCATATTGAGCTAGCCAAACGCTCATAACGTGCCATCGATCGCTTCCTGCAATAGGTCTGTCACCTAGCGGTGCATCAAGGACATAATTCTTCTGTGCAGCAATGAGGATAAACCTCAGATCACGGATCCAATCCGCATCATTGCTACTAACATCTTTCAATACATTTTTCTCTAGGAACATATCAAAATAAACATATGAAAGCAACAACGCAAGCTATTGATCTTACAACATAATTTGCAAAATACTACCAGGACTTCATGATAAATTTAAATTCAATTAATCATATTACTTAAGAACTCCCACTTAGACAGACATCTCTCTAGTCATCTAAGTGATCACGTGATCCAAATCAACTAAACCATAACCGATCATCACGTGAGATGGAGTAGTTTTCAATGGTGAACATCACTATGTTGATCATATCTACTATATGATTCACGCTCGACCTTTTGGTCTCCATGCTCCGAGGCCATATCTGCATATGCTAGGCTCGTCAAGTTTAACCTGAGTATTCCGCGTGTGCAAAACTGGCTTGCACCCGTTGTAGATGGACGTAGAGCTCATCACACCCGATCATCATGTGGTGTCTGGGCACGATGAACTTTGGCAATGGTGCATACTCAAGGAGAACACTTCTTGATAATTAGTGAGAGATCATCTTAAAATGCTACCGTCAATCAAAGCAAGAATAAGATGTATAATAGATAAACATCACATGCAATCAAAATATGTGACATGATATGGCCATCATCATCTTGTGCCTTTGATCTCCATCTTCAAAGCATCGTCATGATTTCCATCGTCACCGGCAGGACACCATGATCTTCATCATCTTGATCTATATCAATGTGTCATCACATGGTTGTCTCACCAACTATTGCTCTTACAACTATTGCTATCGTATAGCGATAAAGTAAAGCAATTATTTGGCATTTGCATCTTATGCAACAAAGAGACATCGATAGGGCTTCTGCCAGTTGCCGATAACTTCAACAAAACATGATCATCTCATACAACAACTTATATCTTATCACGTCTTGACCATATTACATCACAACATGCCCTGCAAAAACAAGTTAGACGTCCTCTACTTTGTTGTTGCAAGTTTTACGTGGCTGCTACGGGCTTAAGCAAGAACCAATCTCACGTACGCATCAAAACCACAACGACAGTTTGTCAAGTTGATGCTGTTTTAACCTTCGCAAGGACCGGGCGTAGAAACACTTGGTTCAACTAAAGTTGGAGAAACTGACACCCGCTAGTCACCTGTGTGCAAAGCACGGCGGTAAAACAAGTCTCGCGTAAGCGTACGCGTAATGTCGGTCCGGGCCGCTTCATCCAACAATACCGCCGAACCAAAGTATGACATGCTGGTAAGCAGTATGACTTATATCGCCCACAACTCACTTGTGTTCTACTCGTGCATATAACATCAAACCATAAAACCTAGGCTCGGATGCCACTATTGGGGAACGTAGTAATTTCAAAAATTTCCTACGCACACGCAAGATCATGGTGATGCATAGCAACGAGAGGGGAGAGTGTTGTCTACGCACTGTGGACCGAAGCGAAGCGTTGACACAACGTAGAGGAAGTAGTCGTCGTCCTCCGGTCCAACCGATCCAAGCACCGCATTCGCACCTCCGAGTTCTTGACACGCGTGCAGCTCGATGACGCACCTCGATCTCCAATCCAAGAGAGGCTCCGAGGGGAGTTCCACAAGACAACGGGCGTGGTGACGATCTTGATGTTCTCTGTCGCGCAGGCTTCGCCTAAGCACCGCTACAATATGATCGAGGTGTAATATCGTGGAGGGGGCACTGCACACGGCTAAGGAACAATCAATGATCAACTTGTGTGTCCTAGGGTGCCCCCTACCCCGTATATAAAGGAGGGAGGAGGAGGTGGCCGGCCTCAAGGGGGCGCGCCATAGGGGGGAAACCTACTCCAAGTAGGTTTCCTCTCTTCCTTATCTTATTTGGAGGGAAAGAAGGAGTACTAGTATTAGGAAGTAGTACTAGTAGTAGGAAGGAAGAGAGGGGGAGGAGAGGAGGGGGGGCCCCCCCCCAGTCGGATTGGGCTTGGGGCACGCCTCCCTTGTTCCTTCTCTCTTCCTCCTACATGGGCCCAATAAGGCCCATATACCTCCCGGGGTTTCCGTAACCTCCGGAGCTCCAAACTTCTCCGAACCTTTCCGGTGTCCAAATATATCCATCCAATATATCAATCTTTATGTCTCGACCATTTTGAGACTCCTCGTCATGTTCGTGATCATATCCGGACTCGAACAACCTTCGTACATCAAAATACATAAACTCATAATATAAGCATCATCGAAACCTTAAGCGTGCGGACCCTATGGTTCGAGAACAATGTAGACATGACCGAGACACGTCTCCGGTCAATAACCAATAGCGGGACCTGGATGCCCATATTGGTTCCTACATATTCTACGAAGATCTTTATCGGTCAGACCGCACAACAACATACGTTGTTCCCTTTGTCATCGGTATGTTACTTGCCCGAGATTCGATCGTCGGTATCCAATACCTAGTTCAATCTCGTTACCGGCAAGTCTCTTTACTCGTTCCGTAATACATCATCTCGCAACTAACTCATTAGTTGCAATGCTTGCAAGGCTTAAGTGATGTGCATTACCGAGAGGGCCCAGAGATACCTCTCCGACATTCGAAGTGACAAATCCTAATCTCGAAATACGCTAACCCAACAAGTACCTTTGGAGACACCTGTAGAGCACCTTTATAATCACCCAGTTACATTGTGACGTTTGGTAGCACACAAAGTGTTCCTCCGGTAAACGGGAGTTGCATAATCTCATAGTCATAGGAACATGTATAAGTCATGAAGGAAGCAATAGCAACATACTAAACGATCGGGTGCTAAGCTAACGGAATGGGTCATGTCAATCAGATCATTCAACTAATGATGTGATCCCGCTAATCAAATAACAACTCTTTGTCCATGGTTAAAAAACATAACCATCTTTGATTAACAAGCTAGTCAAGTAGAGGCATACTAGTGACACTCTGTTTGTCTATATATTCACACATGTATTATGTTTCCCGTTAATACAATTCTAGCATGAATAATAAACATTTATCATGATATAAGGAAATAAATAATAACTTTATTATTGCCTCTAGGGCATATTTTCTTCACTCCTACCATTGTAACTGACTCTATGTAACCCTAACCCTCTCCAGTGTCTATATAAACCGGAGGGTTTTAGTCCGTAGGACGAACAACCATTACAACAATCATACCATAGGCTAGCTTCTAGGGTTTAGCCTCCTTGATCTCGTGGTAGATCCACTCTTGTACTACCCATATCATCAATATCAATCAAGCACGAGTAGGGTTTTACCTCCATCGAGAGGGCCCGAACCTGGGTAAAAACATCGTGTCCCTTGTCTCCTGTTACCATCCGCCTAGACGCATAGTTCGGGACCCCCTACCCGAGATCCGCCGATTTTGACACCGACATTGGTGCTTTCATTGAGAGTTCCTCTGTGTCGTCACCTATAGGCTTGATGGCTTCTTCAATCAACAGCAACACAGTCCAGGATGAGACTTTTCTCCCCGGACAGATCTTCGTATTCGGCGGCTTCACACTGCGGGCCAATTAAGCAGGCCATCCGGAGCAGATCGAAGCTACACCCCCGCCATCGAGTCGATTTGGAAGCCTAAACTTCACGGTGACATCCGCAGAGACTTGATCTTCGACGGATTCGAGCCACACCGAAGCGTGCCGCGACTTTATCACGATGGGCATGATCCAACTCTGCCGCCGGACAGTACCTTGGGGGCCGCACACGAATCCGCTCCGACCCATAGTCCGAAGCCGACCACGCAGATCGAGGATAGGTGGCTGGACACCGCCTCGGGAGCTGCAACTTCTATGGCAATGGAGCCAAATACTGACCCTGTCCCTTATAAAACTCATGACTCCGAGGTGCCGGACTCCTTGCCGGACTCCGAGCCTCCTGTGCCCCTGCCAATCGAATCCGATTGGGCGCCGATCATGGAGTTCACCGCCGCGGACATCTTTCAGCACTCACCCTTTGGCGACATCCTAAATTCGCTAAAACATCTCTCGCTATCAGAAGAGCCCTGGCCGGATTGCGGTCAGGACGGTTGGGATGCGGACGACGAAGAAATTCAAAGCCCACCCACCACCCACTTCGTAGCCACTGTCGACGATCTAACAGACATGTTAGACTACGACTCCGAAGACATCGACGGTATGGACGACGATGCCGGAGACGATCAAGAACCAGCACCTCATGTGGCACTCGAAGACCACCTCGTCATACGACATATACATGGTGGACACCCCAAAGGATGGGGACGGCGGAGAAGCAGCGGAGGCAGATTCCTCTAAGAAACAGCCCAAGCGCGACGTCAGCGGCGCCGCTCTAAATCCCGCCACAGCAAGAATGGAGATTCCGGCACAGGAGATAATAACACCCCAGAAAGTGCCGAAGACAACCCCCTCCAGCAAGATTCAGCGCAGGAGGATGCAGAAGCCAGCCCTCACGAGAGAGCGGCAAACGAAGAGGTTGAGGATGATAATTACATACCTCCCTCCGGAGACGAGGCAAGCCTCGACGACGACGAATTTGTCGTGCCTGAGGATCCCGTCGAACAAGAGCATTTTAAATGCAGGCTAATGGCCACGGCAAATAGCCTAAAGAAAAAGCAGCAACAGCTTCAAGCTGATCAAGACCTGCTGACCGACAGATGGACCGAGGTCCTCGCGGCCGAAGAGTATGAACTCGAACGCCCCTCCAAAAGCTACCCAAAACGCAAGTTGCTCCCCCGATTAGAGGAGGAGGCATATAAACCTTCATCACCAGCGCACAATACGGCAGACCGACCACCTCATGGCCGCGATAGAGAGGCATCTAGGGCCTCCACCAGGACCGTACCCCGACACCGCTCGAAAAGTACGAAGCCACGGGGGAATGCGCCGGACTTGCGAGACATATTGGAGGACAAGGCAAGACAATCCAGATCTATCTATGGATCACGTGGGCGCCCCACGACCCACGACGACTCTTCGTCGCGCGGATCAACAACTCGCCGGGCGAACACAGCAGACAATGCTCTCTTGAGCTACGTCGTGATATTGCTCAATATAGAGGCGCCTCACACCCACTATGCTTCACAGACGAAGTAATGGATCATCAAATCCCTGAAGGGTTTAAACCCGTGAACATTGAATCCTACGATGGCACAACAGACCCCGCGGTTTGGATCGAGGATTATCTCCTTCATATCCATATGGCCCGCGGCGACGATCTCCACGCCATCAAATATCTCCCACTCAAGCTTAAAGGACCAGTTCGGCATTGGCTTAACAGCTTGCCCGCAGAGTAAATTGGGTGTTGGGAGGACCTGGAAGCCGCATTCCTCGACAACTTCCAGGGCACATATGTGCGGCCACCAGACGCTGATGACCTAATTAAGCCACATAATTCAGCAGCCATTTAATTGGCGAGACGATTACAGACACGGTTCTTAACAAAGAAAAATCAAATCGTCGACTGTCCGGATGCAGAGACCCTTGCAGCCTTTAAACACAACATCCGCGACGAGTGGCTGGCCCGGCACCTAGGACAGGAAAAGCCGAAATCCATGGCAGCCCTCACATCACTAATGACCCGCTTCTATGCGGGAGAGGACAGCTGGCTAGCCCGCAGCAACAACCTTAGCAAAAATGCTGGCAGTCCGGATACTAAGGACCACAATGGTAGGTCGCGTCGAAACAAAAATAAATGCCGCGTTAACGGCGATAACAATGAGAATACGGCAGTCAACGCCGGATTCCGAGGCTCTAAACCCGGTCAGCGGAAGAAGCCATTCAAAAGAACCACTCCGGGTCCGTCCAATTTGGACCGAATACTCGACCGCTTCTTGCGGATACATGGCACTTCAAAAGCCAGCTAACCACACCAACAAGGATTGTTGGGTATTCAACAGCGAGCAAGTTAATTGCGAAAACAATGACAAGGGGCTGCACAGCGATGACGAGGAAGAGACTCGGCCGCCGAACAATAGAGGACAGAAGGGTTTCCCCCCACAAGTGCGAACGGTAAACATGATATACGAAACCCATATACCCAAGAGGGAGCGGAAGCGTGCACTTAGGGACGTATATGCGATGGAGCCAGTCGCCCCGAAGTTCAATCCATGGCCCTCTTGCCCGATCACTTTCGATCGAAGAGACCACCCGACCAGAATCCGCCATGGCGGATTCGCCGCATTGGTTTTAGACCCAATCGTTGATGGATTTCACCTCACTAGAGTCCTGATGGACGGCGGCAGCAGCCTGAACCTGCTTTATCAGGATACAGTGCGCAAGATGGGCATAGACCCCTCAAGGATTAAACCTACAAAGACGACCTTCAAAGGCGCCATACCGTGTTGAGGCCAATTGTACAAGCTCACCACACCGAAGTGGTCTTCGGATCCCGGATAATTTCAAGCAAGGAGTTAATCTTCGACATAGTCCCGCTCGCGATGGCTATCACGCTCTGCTCGGACGAACCGCGTTTGCAAAGTTTAACGTGGTGCCGCATTATGCATACCTTAAGCTCAAGATGCCAGGCCCTCGTGGAGTCATCACGGTCAACGGAAATACTGAACGCTCCCTCCGAACGGAGGAACACACAATGCTCGCAGCGGCAATCTGAGCAGCCTTTACGGCAATTTAAGAGTCCGCCGTTAAACGACCGGACATGGCCAAACGCGCCGGAGTAACATCAATCAAGACCACAGCACGCTACGAGCATCGCCAGAGTAATGCGGCTAACCCCAGCCCTTGCATGATCAAGAAGACCAGCTCTTCGCGTACATCATTACGCTCTGAAGATACCATGGGCATAGGGGGAGGGGCACGACCATGATAGGCCCAGAGTGCGGCTCAACCACACCAGGGGCTCCTAAGTGTGTTGCTCTTTTTATTTTCCTTTTTCTTCTTTTTTCCATAGGACTCCGTTCACCAGAGACCCTGTCCGGCGGTGAACCTGCCGAACTCACGATGCAACAGCCAGGGAAGGACAAAGGCTACGATGAACACTCAGGTGGTCTCCATTATGAGCATTAAATTTGTTAAATACACCAGTCCGCAGCCTACCCCTGGAGGGGGACATATTTAAATAGTCCAATCCCTTACTTACCGCACTATTTGTATCGTTCTACACTCATGGCAGAATTCTTTGAATAAACAATGCATTACTCTTCACTTATAATTGAATTTCTTTTCTTATATATGTTCATTTATGACATCTTGCACCCGTACACTTTGGTACGGCCGAATACACCAGGGGCTTATGTTTCCCGCATTATGGTGTGATAAGTCCGAACACTTTCACAAGTGCGGCACCCCGAACTTATAGAACTATATGCATCGACTCCGAATCATGTCTTGGGTCAATAGTTGGGTTTGCCCGTCTCCCATGTTTTGGTACCTTACATTCCGTTCTGTCGGCTAAGGTAGCACTGGGAGAACCACCGCGATTGCGCCTCAGCTTGAGCTGGGCGGCGCCTCGATGGAGAAAGCTAAAAGCGATCTGTCATGATAAGGCGAGAGCTGGTCGCTGTTCGAGAGGTCCTTTCGAGTCCCTAAAGACTTATGCCGCTTAGAGCGAGGAATCAGATAGTGTCCGGCCCAGGCGTGGATAGCGCCCCGAACTCGGTCTTCCGAATACTAGGGGCTTCACCGAAATTTAAAATTATAGAATTCTATGGTTAAGTGAGAGTGTTCAAGCATTTTAAGTCCGGTTGCCTTGTTCGTTGTGTTGAGCGCCTCCCTAGATGGACCCAAAAATGGGAACAAGAGTGCTCAAGTTAATCCCGAACACCCCAGCACTAGTGGCATGGGGGCTGAAGCCGATGACTTGCCATCTCTCAGATTTAATAAACGGCCGCATAGAAGGTAATATTTTAAATCAATAAGTATTGCTTAGCGATATGAACAAAGTTTTCAGCATGACATAACACATGGCGAGTTCTTCGTGGCCTTGGATAATCAAGCTACAAAGAACCCTCGCTAATGATGCCCGCCACCTCGATTCTCGTTGCTAATCTCGTGTTAGTTTAGGACCGATCCAAATTCAAATTTAAGATCAAGTCGAACAGTTAAAGTTTTCAAAAGTGAAAACTAAAATGTTGTAAATGTTTTAAATAAATCCCGGGTAATAATGGTGGAGAAACCTAAATTTAATAAAATGTTTAAGTGTTCAAAATAATTAAAACTATGGGTTAAATAATAAAACAATTGCCTTTGGAATTTTATAAAATACTAAACTATTTTAATTGGGATGAAAAGTAATGTGGCAGTAGTTTATTTAAAAGTACCAATTTAGGTGTTAGTGATAATTTTTACTAAAACTAAAATAAAATGTAACTAAAATAAAGAGGAAAGGAACCCCCCAACCCCCGGGCCAACTGGCCCAGCTGGCCAAGGCCCAACCGGCCAACCCAACCGGCCCCTCAGTCCCCATAACACCCCCCACCGATGGGAAACCCTAGCCCATCGCAGCCACGCCCCCCCACTCGCTCCCCACGTCCCTCCTCCCCTCTCCCCCGATATAGATCTGGATCGGGGATGAAACCCCCCTCGACGTCGTTCCCCATCGCGCCCGACCCCTTGTCGCGTCGGAGCCCCACTCGCCATGCGACGCGCTGGGGAACTGCCGCCGCCGCCGCCCTCGCGCTGTTGCCGACCACCGCCCGCCGAGGACCCGGCCGCCGATGATGCCCGCCGTTGTCACGTCCCGTCCTCCTCCCACGCCGGATCGCCCGCCTCCTCGACGTCGTGGCGACGCCTCGTCCCTCGCCCTCCTCCACAACGGCCGCCGAGCCTCGCCGCCCGCTTCTCTCCAACGCTGGTGAGGCCACCTCCGCCTACCTCCTTCCTTCCCCATGCCACCCCGCCCGGCTGCCGCTTCGCCATCAAGCCGCCCGACCGCCCAGCGCCTCGCAGTCGCGCATTGCTTTCGTCGCCGCCAGGCTCGCCACTGTCGCTTGCTACTGCCCGGTGGCCTGGCGCTACCAAGAACCGCCCATGTGCCTTCGCCGCCCTTGCCGCTTGCCATGCCATCCCTTTGCTGCCTCCGATGGCCGCCGACACCGGCGTATGCCGTGCGTGCCCAGCGCCCCTCGGGTGTGCGCCTGATCGGGCAGCGCCCGTTCACCCATGCCCGTTTGGCCCCTAGGGCCATTGACATGTGGGGCCCCCACCCCCTGAACGTATTTATAAAAATGAAAATAAAAATATTTAATTAATTAATTAGAGAAATAATTAACTTAATTAATTTTGTTTAATTAAACTAAACAATTAACTAAACTAATTAAACATTAGTTATCTAATTAACTCAGTTAGTTAAGTAGTCAATGACAAGGGGCCCACCTCCTAATTAATACTAATTAGGTTAATTAAATTGTTTAATTAAATGTGTCATCGATCGGTGGGACCCATCGTCAGTTGACTATCAACCTCGCTTGATCGCCGACATCGACATGACATCATGCCGATGTCATAAATCCATTTTGGGTTAAATTAAGTAATTAATTAAAATCCGTAAATTAATAAAATCTTTAGAAAATCATATCTTTTAATCCGTAACCGGATTAAATTATTTTCAACATGAAAGTTGCTCGAACGACGAGAGGCGAATCCGGACGCAGCCCGCTCGTCCGCCACACACCCCTAGCATACCGAACACGCAACTTTCCCCTCCGGTTCACCGTCCGAACGCGAACACCGGGAATACTTTCCCGGATGTTTTCCCCCTTCGTCGGTATCACCTACTACCACGATTGGGCACACCTAGCATCGTTACTTGTCTTGTCATGCATCGATATGCATCTGTTTGCATGGTATTCATTGTTTCTTCCCCCCTCTTCTCTCCGATAGACTACGAGACCGACGCTGCTGCTGCCCAGTACGACTACGGAGTTGACGACCCCTCTCTCTTGCCAGAGCAACCAGGCAAGCCCCCCTTGATCACCAGATATCGCCTATTCTTCTCTATACTGCTTGCATTAGAGTAGTGTAGCATGTTACTGCTTTCCGTTAATCCTATTCTGATGCATAGCCTGACATTGTTGCTACATCTGTTGATACCTTACCTGCAATCCTAAATACTTAGTATAGGATGCTAGTTTATCATCATTGGACCTACATTCTTGTCAGTCTGCCTTGCTATACTATTGGGCCGTGATCACTCGGGAGGTGATCACGGTATATACTATACATACATACATACTACGATGGTGACTAAAGTCGGGTCCGCTCAAGAGTACCCGCGAGTGATTCACGCATTGAAATGAAAGGACCTTTGTCCCGACGGCCCTCTGTGTGGATCTTTGTGGCGGAGCGACAGGGGAAGGTTGAGACCACCTAGGCGAGAGGTGGGCCTGCCTGGTCGGCGTTCGCGGTTGCTTCATAATAACACGCTTAACGAGATCTTGGTATTTGATCCGAGTCCGCCATTTGGTCTATACGCACTAACCATCTACGTGGGAGTAGTTATGGGTATCCCGCGTCGTGGTATCACCAAAGCCTTCGTGGACGTCGGCGAGCGGCGCGCCGGATTGGAACGTAAGCTGCTCTTGTATTAAGGGGCTAGTTACGCTTCCGCCGCCCGCAACGTCTGTGTGCATTGGGCGATGGGCCCAGCACTTCGTGCGCTTAGGTTTAGACCGCGTCTTGACCTCTCTGTTGTGCCTAGGTGGGGCTGCGACGTGTTGATCTCCCGAGGCCGGGCATGACCCAGGAAAGTGTGTCCGGCCAAATGGGATCAAGCGTGTTGGGTTATGTGGTGCACCCCTGCAGGGAAGTTAATCTATTCGAATAGCCGTGTCCCTCGGTAAAAGGACGACCCGGAGTTGTACCTTGACCTTATGACAACTAGAACCGGATACTTAATAAAACACACCCTTTCAAGTGCCAGATACAACCCGGTGATCGCTCTCTAACAGGGCGACGAGGAGAGGATCGCCGGATAGGATTATGCTATGCGATGCTACTGGTGATGCTACTTGGAGATGCTACTTGGAGGACTTCAATCTACTCTCTTCTACATGCTGCAAGACGGAGGCTGCCAGAAGCGTAGTCTTCGACAGGATTAGCTATCCCCCTCTTATTCTGGCATTCTGCAGTCCAGTCCACCGATATGGCCCTTTACACATATACTCATGCATATGTAGTGTAGATCCTTGCTTGCGAGTACTTTGGATGAGTACTCACGGTTGCTTTCTCCCCCCTTTTCCCCCTTTCCTTTCTTTCTAGTTGTCGCAACCAGATGCTGGAGCCCAGGAGCCAGACGCCACCGTCGATGACGACTACTACACTGGAGGTGCCTACTACTACGTCTTTGCCGTTGATTTACGACGGGAGTAGTTTAGGAGGATCCTGCAGAGGCCCGCGCCTCTTCGATCTGATCTCGGTTTGTGCTAGCCTTCTTAAGGCAAACTTGTTTAACTTATGTCTGTACTCAGATATTGTTGCTTCCGCTGACTCGTCTATGATCGAGCACTTGTATTCGAGCCCTCGTGGCCCCTGGCTTGTATTATGATGCTTGTATGACTTATTTATGTTTTAGAGTTGTGTTGTGATATCTTCCCGTGAGTCCCTGATCTTGATCGTACACGTTTGCGTGCATGATTAGTGTACGATTGAATCGAGGGCGTCACATTTACTCAATAATTACATCTTTGGGGCACTCATCCGCAATCTTGCGGGCACCCTTCAGGACACTATTATAGTACATCTCAGGCGTGCGATACTCCTTGCCCGCTGGTGGCGCGTCCGTTATAAGCTTCTCAGCATCCAGCCGGCCCCAGTGCACCTTTGCGCGAGCAAGGGCCCGACGGGCACCTACAATGCAGGCGGAGTGCTTGATGACTTCCACCCACGGACACGCATCCACCAGCAGCCGCACCATGCCGAAGTAGCTCCCAGGCATGGCCTCTTCAGGCCAAAGCTGGACTATGAGGCCCTTCATGGCCTGCTTTCGGCTACCTTAGGAGCTCGACCACCGCTTCACCGGTCGCTAAGGGGCACCGGATGTCCGCCTCAACAGATCGAGACTAGAAGACCTTCTCCATTGAGCTCCCCTCCTCGGCCCGGTAGAATGCGGCGGCATCGGACACGCTGCGAGGCAGATCTGCAAACGCTCCTGGAGAGCTCCAAATTTGGGTAAGTAACAGGTAATTCACATTCACTTGCTTGCTTTGCATGAAAAATGCCTTACCCGCCGCTATTTTCTTCACCGCCTCCATCTCCTGAAGGGCCTTATGGGCCTCGGCCTTAGCGGCTTTGGCACTCTCAAGAGCCGAGGCAAGCTCGGACTCTCGAGTCATTGAGTCGCGCTCCAAACTCTCATGTTTTTCCATGAGAGCCTGGAGCTCTTGCCGCACCTCCGCCACCCACGCCTCCTGCTTCTCTCGCTCTGCTCGTTCCGCGGCCGCATTGCGCTCGGCCGTGGACACAGCCTCCTTCAGGGTCGCCACCTCGTTCGTGGCCCCTGCAATGCCCAAGTTATCCTTGTTATTTCTATTGCAACCAAAATCCTTTTCTGTAAGGTACAAATTTATTACGGTGTTACTCACCTTCTTTGTCCTCGAGCTGCTTCTTGGAAAGGCCGAGCTCATTCTCGGACCACTCGAGGTTCTGCTTCAAAGCACCGACCTCCGCAGTCAGTGCGGCAGAGGTCAGCAGCGCAGCCTGCAAACCCATATTGACATAATTTTTAGCACTCCTACGTATATCTTTATTAGATCCTCAGTCCGGTTTTTCTTTCTGAACACCGAACCGAGCATCAGGGGCTACTGTCTATGCGGTATTACATTATATATTTTAAAACTTCTTACCTCAAAGCTCGTTAGAAGGCTGCTGCGAGCTTCGTCAGCCGCTCTTGGCGAAGCTGAACTTTTGAATCACCGCACTCATGATAGTGCGGTGTTCTTCCTCGATGGAAGCGCCGTTGAGCGCCTCAACAAGTTGTCCGCGCCTCGGTTGGGCGGGGCCGCCCGGTGTCACGGTCTTGCCCTTCTTCTGAAGGGCCGCTGCGGACTCTGGAACCATCATGGGTTTTGGCACGGAGTCCGGCGCAAAAGTCCGGGAGGCTGCCTTGCGGCACCTCCGGAGCCTCCCCCTCCTGGCGGGTCTCCTCCTGGGATCCCACCTCGGCGTCTTCAGCGTCACGAGGGGTGGAGGCGGTCGGAATGGAATCTACATCCGACGGAGCCAATGACCCACTTGATGAAGCGGGAAGATCATCATCGGCCGGACTATAGGTAGTGTGCGGCATTAGAAGGACACTGTGTGACACAAAAGAGAAATTATAAATCAGTCAAGAATCCGGATACTTACGATCTCGCCAGGGGCTTGACCCTTGAGGGCCACTCCTCGTCGCTGTCGTCGGCGTTGGCAGAGCCGTCCGGAGGAAGGGTCCTCCCCTTCTTGGACCGTTCAGCCTCCCCCGTTGGGGAAGCCTTCCTTTTCCTCTCTCCTCCCTCCTGGGGAGAGTCTTCTTTCTCCTCCTCGTCTTCGGGGGAGGAGTCCGCCTCGGAGCCATCGGACGATGAGTCCGATATCACCTGGCGCCGGGAACTCCTTCGGGTTCCCGTGGCCTTCTTCTTGGCCTTCTTCTCCGGCACCACATAAAGGGCCGGAACCAGCAACCCCTGCTAAAGCAGGCGTCCGCTGGTCTTGGGAAGGGAGCCGACACCACTACGTCCGGACGTCCTCTGCCAGTCCTGTTAAAGGCATTGGGAGTTTTAGATCCCACATAGAGTCAAACTATGAAAGAAAATAAGTGTCCCATAGAGGATAACAAAGCTTACCTCACCGGCCGGGCGCTTGGTGCTGAATCCGCGATCTTCAGTCGCGGACGCGGGGGCTTCTCCGCCCTTGAATAGCACCCTCCAGACGGCTTCATACGTCGTGTCGAAGAGCCCGCCAGAGTCCGTGTCTGTGCTGCCGATCGAACTCCCACAAATTGAAGGCTCATTGTTGGCGGGGAGAATCCGTGACGAGCATGACTGGATCACATTGACAAGCCTAAGCTTCTTGTTCACCAAGGTCTGGAGACAGGACTGGAGTCTTGCCAGCTCCTCCGAACTGCCCCATAGCAAGCCCTTCTCTTTCCAGGAGGTGAGCTGCATGGGGATACCACATCTGAATTCGGGGGTTGCTGCCCATTTAGGGTCACGCGGCTCGGTGATGTAGAACCACCCCGATTGCCACCCCTTGACGGACTCCACAAAGGCCCCCTCGAGCCAGGTGACGTTGGGCATTTTGCCCACCATGGCGCCCAAGACTCGCTTGGGCGCCTTCACTACCTTCGGCTTGACATTGAAGGTCTTGAGCCACGAGCCGAAGTAGGGCTGGATGCAGAGGAAGGCCTCGCACACGACGATAAACGCCGAGTTGTTGAGGATGAAGTTTGGCGCCAGATCGTGGAAGTCCAGGCCGTAATAGAACATGAGCCCCCGGACGAAGGGATGAAGTGGGAAGCCCAGTCCACAGAGAAAGTGGGGAAGGAACACGACCCTCTCATGGGGCCTGGGGGTGGGGATGAGCTGCCCCTTGTCGGGCAGCCGGTGCGCGATGTCGCTGGAAAGGTATCCGGCACCGCGCAGCTTTTCGATGTGCCCCTCCGTGACGGAGGAGGCCAACCACTTGCCTCCCGCTCCGGACATGGCTGGAGAAGATTGAGGCGAGATGTGCGAACTTGGGCGCTGGAGCTCGAGTGCGCGGAGATGGATAAGCAAAGGAGGAAGAAGGCGTAGGTAAAAAAGGTGGATCCTTATCCCCTTATATATGGGCAGACGAAGGCTATGCGTCCCCACCGGCCTGGTAAAACTCGCTTATCTCCCAAGCGCCACCATCAATGGCGTGGTTGGGTTACCCACGTCCGTATTGATGGGAATCCCGGAATAAGGGGAACACGATCTCGCTTCGACAAGACGTGCCAAGGAAACCGCCGCTAAACGCTACCGAGGTGGTATAATAAAAATGATTCAAGTAAAGGCTTGGTGGTGGTGTGACGTCATGCCACAAAATACGCCAACAGATTGAACTTGTGTACATATTATTCTCTCTACAAAGGAATGTGGAATTTATTTTGCGAGCGGACACTATCCCGGTGTTCACAATCTTCTATGAGTTATTCGAGGAGGAACCCGCCTTGCAATGCCGAACAATATGCGCCACGGACTCATCGTCATTGAAGCCTGGTTCGGGGCTACCGAGGAGTCTGGACTAGGGGTGTCCGGATAGCCGGACTATCATCATCGGCGGACTCCAAGACTATGAAGATACAAGATTGAAGACTTCGTCCCGTGTCCGGATGGGACTTTCCTTGGCGTGGAAGGCAAGCTTGGCGATCTGGATATGTAGATCTCCTACCATTGTAACCGACTCAGGTAACCCTAGCCCTCTTCGGTGTCTATATAAACCGGAGGGTTTTAGTTCGTGGGACTAACAACCATTACAACAATCATACCATAGGCTAGCTTCTAGGGTTTAGCCTCCTTGATCTCGTGGTAGATCCACTCTTGTACTACCCATATCATCAATATCAATCAAGCAGGAGTAGGGTTTTACCTCCATCGAGAGGGCCCGAACCTGGGTAAAAACATCGTGTCTCTTGTCTCCTGTTACCATCCGCCTAGACGCACAGTTCGGGACCCCCTACCCGAGATCCGCCAGTTTTGACACCGACACCAATCATTACGTGTGGCCATTCACTGCGCCCAGAACGTCCCATGAAACAAGTGTAAACACATTTAATCCAATTTTTTTTAAAAGTCATAACTTTCGAACCAGACATCGAAATTAAGATCTGTTTTCACCGTTGGAATCCTCACGATGTGCTCTTCGAAACTAGATACCACATTGGTATGTTTTGACAAACTTTTTGTGTGCAAATTACTCTCTGTTTGGTGCAACTTCATAAGAGTCGATGTGCAACTACATCATAGTCGATATGCAACTCCCCCTACTTGTAGACATGCAGTTTTCACTTGTGTGAACAGGTGTGAACACATTTAGTTCAAGTTTTATTTTTCTAAAAAGTCATAACTTTTGAACCAAACATCAAAATTAAGATCCACTTTCACCGTTGAAATCCTCACGGGGTAGTCTTTGAAATTAGATCTTGCATGGGTATGTTTCGACGAACTTTTATGTGTGCAATTTAATCCACCTTTGGTGCAACTACCTAGCAGGTGATGTGTACCCGACAGTCGATGTGCAACTTTTTTCCATACCTGTGCACATGCATTTTTATTGATGACGTCTCCATCCCGAACTGTCCCCTACTAGTGAGATGTGCAACTTCATGTGTTGCCATGGCCAACTACCTAATAGTCGGTGTGCAACTTTCCCTCCGCATGAGGACGTGTAGTTTTCACTATTCACTGCCTTGTCCAACTGCCTACTAGTGGATGTGCAACTTAGTCTGTTGCTCTGGCCAAATAAGCCAACGAGAGTGCAACTCCGCGGCTATGCATGTGGAACTATGACATCGCGTGTGTGCAACTCCCGCAACCGTGATTGTGCGACTATGTCGTCGCGTGTGTGTAACTCGCGCGACTATGCATGAACTACTATCCGACCAAGGTATGCAACCCCCGCTTTGTGCGAAAGCAACTATGACGACCAGGGTGTGCAACTCCGCTGCGTGTGTGCAACTCCCGTGGCTCGTGTGTGAGCAACTAGGCCGATGAGAGTGTGCAACTCCACAGCTGTGCGTGTGCGACTATGCCACCGTGCGTGTGCAACTGTTGAGGTCGTGCGTGAGCTATTATGCCAACTAGAGTGTACAACTCTACAACCGTGCGTGAGAAACTATCGGACAACAATAGAGTCCATGCTTGTGGCCAACCAAGCTTTGACCAACAAATTATCCTCAAATGTTGTGAATGTCGGACCTATTTCCTTGGGTGCCTTTGCCTTTTTTTTTCTTCTTCCCTTGGGTGCCCTGCGTATGTGATGTTCCCCCAACATCAAACGTAACATAATTTAGATCCCCAACTTATATTCGATACCAGCCATAGGCTCTTGACCCTCGTTAATCATCTCGGTCATGTAATTCTCCTAAAATAATCGTGTAGCAAGTGGCACTCGAGTGGTGGTACCAAAGGTGGCAGCAGATTCATGCCAAAGATACTGTAGCGTGTTTAACATTCTGCATATGGGCAGGTTCATAGCTCCTGCGCCTTCTCAGCTAGATGCTCGCTGCCAGTGGCAGCCTCTGCATGTTGGGTGGTCTCTGGCCGGTGACCACCCACTCTACTCACACGATTGGTTTTCCCCGTAGTGAACCGTACCCTCCAAGTTTACAACATGCTTGTGACACCTGACGCGTACCAGTAGTTCCGTTTGCCAAATTGGACATGTGGCATCCTGTATCTATCCCAGCACGCGAGCCTCATCACGTCTCCTGTTGCCGTTCCATTTTTCTAGGGATGTCTTGTTGCTATGCATCAACATTGTTTATGTGATCTTGCTCTTCAATACCTCTGCTAAGAAGTGAGAGCCCTACTGAAAAGGAGAGAGGGAAGGCAGTCAATTTTCCACCCAGGGGAACTTGGTTAGAGTAACAAGATCCAACAGCAACATGAGGCACAATAATTCCTTTGCTTGGTGTTGGTGGCAGGCAGGCAGGCTGGTTCGCAGCGTTGCAGGCCATCCACATGGAGGTAGATTCAGAGTTCAGACGGGCATGAGTGTGCGAGTGCGACACAGTTGCATTTGCTAGCATGAATGCCGGAGTTATTGGCTGCTGCTGCTCCCATCTACCCGGCCCGCATGTCGTCAGGAAATCAAGTGCACCGGGTCCCTGGCCGGCCGGCCGGAACGAGGAGATGGTGGCGAGACCACGGCGCCGATCGAGCGAGCGGTTAAAACCTTAGAGTCAGTCACAGTTCTCACGTTTCTGGCGCCTTTCCTGAATGTGCATGTCCGATCACGGCAAGGCTCGTTCCTCTCCTGGGAATCGCTGTTCGACATGCGCGCGTGTGAGCCCTTCTTTGCCGTTTCCCCACTTCAACGCATGCGAACTCTAGCAGGTGCTCTGCAGCGCGTAGAGAGCCGGGCCTGCCGGTCAGCCACGCACGCACGCACGCACGCACGCATCAAAGTGCGGAGCAGCGTGCCTGCCCGCGTACTACGTATGTACGTGGTGCGACCGGGCACGTCACGATGTCTGGCTCACGCCTTCGCCGCCTTCCCCCCACCACCGGCCGCTATAACAGTTCACCCCCGACCTCACCAACCCCCCACCCCAGCTCACTCCCACACACCCACTCCACTTCCTCCACTCTTCAAGGCACATCGGCAGCTGCTAGCCGAGTAGCCAAGCCAAAGGAAGAGATCGAGAAAGAGGGAGCGAAGCGGCGTCACTCATGGCGGTGCAGTGGCCGGTGATGGTGGTGGTGGTGATCATGGGGGCGGCGGTGGATTGCGTGGGAGCGGACATGGACGCGGACCGGAGCGAGTGCGCGGAGCAGCTGGTGGGGCTGGCGCCGTGCCTGCAGTACGTGCAGGGGCAGGCGCGGTCGCCGGCTCCGGACTGCTGCGGCGGGCTGAGCCAGGTGCTGGACAAGAGCCCCAAGTGCCTCTGCGTGCTGGTCAAGGACAAGGACGACCCCAACCTGGGCATCAAGATCAACGCCTCCCTCGCGCTCGCCCTCCCCTCCGCCTGCGGCAACACCAAGGCCAACGTCTCCCACTGCCCACGTACGTCTCCCTCCTATTCCTACCTACCTACATGCATATGACCGACCTCGTCGCCGACCATCCCGCCGCCGTTTCACGTTCCACGGCACAAATGGTGTACGTCTCGTGGCTGTATTTTGGAGGGACGTCTCGTGCAGGGTTAGCTAAAGATGCCTTGTGGCTTGTTCGGTCTGGCCCGTGACAGGGCCGGCCACATCACGACTTGGACGCCACAGGCACCCGTCGCCGTCCCAAATTACTTTCCTTTCTTTACAAAACCCGGCACACTGGCACCTAACATATACAGCCAGGCTGCCGATCTATTATGGGAGCTCGTCTCGTTTCTTCATTTTGTACTGGGATGAACTGAAGCACTGACTGTTGGCTATACTCATCTTGTGCGTGTGTGTGCGCAGAGCTGCTGCACCTCCCTCCGAACTCCAAGGACGCCGCCATCTTCAGCCCCGGCGGCGACAAGGGCACCGCTGCAGTTCCAGGTGACTGAACCATTCCGTTCCCCACCTCCACTCTTCTACCATTGATTCATTTAGCACTGTGAAAACTACGTACGGCACATCGAGCGTAACTCGCCGAAAGATGTTTGAACCATAGCCCATGTGCTTGTTGCCATCAATGGCGCTTTTCACAGACCTTTTCCCTTGCCGTAACGTACGTGTGTCCGGAAATCAATCAAGCCGGTTACTCATTGCTCGCTCCTGCAACACTGATGTCCCTCCGTAGTCCTGCTGTCTGTCACTCTGTCTGATGTACTAACAAGCACCGGTTTCGCCTTCCTCGCAGCCAAGGACAACACGGCGTCGACGGCCAACTCCCGCGCGCAGCAGGCCCCCAGCGCCGGCACCGCCTCCTCGACGGCGACCGTCGGCGTTGCACTGGCGGCGTTGCTCACCGGCTACCTTGCGCTGCTCCTACCCGCGGACTTCCTGGCCACCGCCGCCTCCTTCTAGTCCATCTCCGTACGTGCGCGTACCGAAGATCGATCAAGAGCAGGGGAGCCAGGAACCAGTCACTGTGTTTGGGATAATGAAATGCCTCAAGTAGGATTGATCATGCATGTTGTAGTATGTGACAGAGATGGTAGTGGTGGTAGTGGTTGGTTTGTTTTCGTGTTGTATTGAACTCTATGTTTTCGCTGTATGGATGACGCAATAATTCCACACTTACGGATGCAGCTATGGATGACGTGTCGACCTGACCTTTGCTTTTCGTTGATGTTTGTGAGAAGCGCCTGTGATGTGGTGGGGGTACCGAGGCATTTGATCGATCCATCGCTTCAAGCTTTTCGTTCAGATGATGGTCGTTGGGTTCGGGGCTTACTTTCTACTACCTCGGATCTATAATCATAATAAGCGTCGCAGTTTTAAACTAAGTTTAGCCTCCGATCAGTTTTCTTTTAGCAAATGCATTGGCAGTCACTGAAATTGAGTTCAAAGCACAATACGGGTCACCAGACTTTGGAATACGCTCGTTACGGTCATCATATACATAAAACGATGATCATATGGTCACCGATTTTACCGTAAAGCATCGTGGTGCATTTGTTGACCAGTTAAATAGTCTATATGGTACTTTGTTGACCTGTCAAATAGCTTATGTGGCAAATATCACAGGGTCCCATCTCGTCAGTGTGTGAAAGAAATAAATTAGAGGAAAAAACTTCAGTGCAAAGAATATTTGTTTTAACTCTTCGGTGCAGAGAATCAGGTTAGAACCCAAGTCTTCACGCAGGTGGTTGACACGAGGTAGCCAGTTCACCTGATGAACTAATGTGATCACATATATTCCTTCCGTCTGATGAAAAGTGTACATATAGAAATTTTAGGATAAATTATGGAGTGTATAAAATGCATTGAAAATGTGCAAGCCATCATCTCTTCTCTTTAATTGCCTAACCCCCAATGAGCTAAGTTCATGTAGAAAGTAAGGAGTCTATGTGTAGAATGTTATTGGTCTTGATTGCCGTGTGATGAGAAAGAAGCATTTTTTTTTACTTTAAAGTGCATTGCAAAGATAGTAGTACACTCTTTTGTGAACAAATTTTAAACGCGGAAGTACACTTTTCACCGGACAGAGGCAGTAGGCGCTTAATTTTTGGACGTAGTATTTTTAGGTGAAAAAGCCTTCGTGGCTAGCTTTATTACCTCAAACAGTGGTTACATCATCAACCAGGGTGGTTCCTATATGACCGCCCGTTAGCGTCAAATCATCGTAGCTTCGCTAAGAGCGATCCACCGGTCGCTTCCACAAGGGCCCGCCCACGTTTTGGCTCCGATGTTGTTTCTTCGCTCCGCTTGGGTTGGCCGGCATTTCGGCTTCGATGTTGTTTCTTCGCTTGGGGGTCCCTGTTTTGGGAACCTTCTAGAATGTTTTTGCCGGTTTTGGTTCCCCGAACCATTTTGTTTTCTTTTTCTAAACTGGATTTTATTCTTTCAAGATTTAGTTTTTCGTTTTCATTTTTTTCAACTTATTTATTTCTTTTATTTTCTTGTTTTCTCTTTTTTGTTGTTTATTTTCTCTGGTATTCTTTTTGTAGTATAAAAATTCACCCTGTATTTATAAAAATGTTCATCGTATATTAAGACAACCTTCATCATATACTGTGAAAAAGTTCACAATGCATATGAAAAATTCTATTACAAAAACATTCATTGTATATTAAGAAATTGTTCAACATATATTACAAAAATTCATTTTATATTTATAATTTGTGCATTACATATTAAGAGTTTTTCAACGTATAGTACAAAATGTGCATTGTGTATTTTAAAGTTGTTCAGCGTTTTGTTACAAAAATGCTCACTGTTTTTAAAAATTGGTCAATGTATATGCAAAAATACTCAATATGTTTTTTCATATTTGTTCGGCATATATATTCATAGTTTCATAAAATATTTAAAATAGAAGTCGGCCAATAAACCAGGAGGCTATGGTGAACAGGAAGCTACAGTATTGTATTTGCTACAGTACACAACCCTACAGTATCTCCAGATTGCTTTTTCACAGTGAAACTGCTAATGGGCTGGGCCAGTTACAGCGCTCCTGTGCGAAGCCCCAGATCCTTGACGCACACGGGCGTCCTCTCTACAGGGACTCTTCCCTGGAAAATGCTATTTGCCGCTAGCTGCGTCAAACTGCCGGCGCTTCGCATAAGCGAGCGACCGAGCAGCGACACAACGGGCCGGCCCATTTAAACGTTCCAACGCCCCCGGTTTTGGGAACCTTCTAGAGGTTCCCAGCTGGTTTTTTCCGGTTTTGGGAAACTTCTAGAAGGTTCCTTGAATCGGTTTTTTCTTTATTCTGTTTTTCTATTTTCCTTTTCTTTTCTTTTCTCTCATTTTTCTATTCATGTTTTTTCTTTTGTTTCTTTATTCTGTTTTTTCTATTTTCTTTTCTTTCATTTTCCTTTTTCTGTTTTTTCCTTTTGTTTCTATTTCTTTTTTTATTAATTTAAAATTTCTGCACAATTCAAAACAAAAGATCATGGTTTCAAGGTTTGTGCATAATTCAAAAACTGTTCATGGTTTCGAAATTTGTTCACAATTCAAAAAAGTTTGCGGGTTTAATATTTGTTCACAACATGAAAAATGTTCGCCATTTTATAATTTTGTGCACGAATTTTCAAATTTCATCGTATTTCAAAATTTGTTCACAATTCAAAAAATGTTCGCGGTTTAACGAAAAAGTTCACAATTTTATAGTTTTGTTCGTGAATTTGAAATTTATTCATGTTCCAAAATTTGGTCACAATTCAAAAATGTTCACGGTTTTCAAAATTTGGTCGCAGATTCGAAAAATGTTCACAATTTTCTAATTTAGTTCAGGAAGGTGAAATTATTCATGTTTTAAAATTTGTTCGCAATTAGAAAAAATGACTGTTTCAAAATTTGTTCAGAACTCAAAAAGTGTCACAATTTTATAATTTTGTTCAGGATTTTTGAATTTGTTAATGTTTCAAAATTTGTTCACGATTCAAAAAATGTTCGCACTTTCAAAATTTGTTCGCAGATTCGAAAAATGTTCATGGTTTTATAATTTTGTTCACGAATTTAAAATTTATTTATTTTTCTATATTTGTTCATAATTAAAAAAAGTGTTTGTGTTTTAAAAAAATCTTCTAGAATTTGTTGAATGTTCGCATTTAATAAAATGTTCAATAGTTCAAAAAATGTTCCTGTTTTCATTTTTTGTTCAAAATTTCAGAAAATGTTCTGAATATTGAAAATATGTTCGCATTTTCCAATTATTCTTCACAGTTTTTAAAATTTGTTCATGTTTTTAAATTTGTGTTCGAATTTCAAAATGTGATCACATGTTTCGAGAAGTGTTCTAAATTTGTTCAATATTTAAATATTCTATTCACGCTTTCAAACATTGCTCAATTTTTTATAACCTTGTTCATATTTTCCAAGAGAATGATCGAAAACTATGAAAATAATCGGATCTCCGTCTTTACATTCTTTAGTATTTTGCGCTTATTGAATGTCAGTAGTACTCGCTAGCCCGGCTGGCCAGCGGGATTGCCTCACGAGCTGCAGGTAAGGAGTTCGATTCCCTCCTACATCAGGTTTTTTCGCTAATTTTTTACATCGTCACAACGCCTCAAATGGGCCGGCCCAATCGAGGCTCCGTGTGTGCGTCGCGGCGGCAATTTGCCGCAGAGCGCGTCACATAGGAGGTCTCCTCTTCGCTTTCTGTCTGGGGACCCCCTATTTGTCGCTTGACGCGAGCCGGGAGCAAAGCTCTCGCTGAAGGGCGGGCGAGCTGGGCCGGCCCACAAGCGCGGGAGGCCACAGCCTCTTCTCCCTGTTCTTCTTTAATGTTTTATGTTTTCTCTTTTTACTTTTATTTTGCACTTTTGTTTGTACTTTATAAAATTACAAAAGAAAATCATCAGAAAAAATTTGAAAAAATGTTGAATAAGTATTTTAAAAATGTTGAGCATATATATGAAAAATGTTGAATAAGTCTTTGAAAAAAAATTGAACAAGTTTTGACAAATGATGAAGTTGAAATTTTTGAACAAGTATTTGAAAAATATTGTTGATCATGTATATAAAAATGTTGAACAACTATTTGAAAAACAATGTTGAGAAAGTATTTGAAAAAAATTTAAGCAAGTATTTGAAAACTATTGAACAAGTATTTGAATAAATGTTGAACAAGTATTTGAAACATGTTTATCATGTATATAAAAAATGTTGAACAAGTATTTGAGAAATGTTGAACAAGTATTTGAAAAAAATGTTGAACAAGTACTTGAAAAAAAATGTTGATCATGTATATAAAAATGTTGAACAAGTATTTGAATAAAATGTTGAACAAGTATTTAAAAAAATGGTGATCATGTATAAAAGGTTATAGAATTAAAAACAAAGAAGAAACACAAACTGAGAAGAAAATGGAAATGAAAAAAAGAAGAAAACCTTATTGACTTGCTTCAAAGCAGGTCGCGTTCCTTTAGTTAACATGAACTGCGAGCGGGGCGCAGTGGCTTGCCGTGCTTGGTTCCTTCGCGATGACCAGGGATCAATCCCTCGTGCGTCCCCCCTTTTCCTTCTATTTGTCTTTACTTGTGCGCGAAAAAGGGATCCCTCGTGCGTCCCCCCTTTTCCTTCTATTTGTCTTTACTTGTGCGCGAAAAAGGGCCGGTCCAGTAATAAAACCTTCTACGCAAGACTTCTTAGGACTCTCACTTAATGCGAGAAATAGTCCCCGCTCTCTAGGAGAACCCCCCTAGGGCTACCAAATAGCCTATCAGCCCTTTTACTGGGCCTTCCCCTCGCAGCGTCATCCCATAAGCCAGAACATGCATATTAATTTAAAAAAATTTGATGTGCACATAGTTTATTGGGAACCTTTTTTTGTGCACACGGTTTTAATCCGTGTGCACAAAAAGTCGTTTTGCAAAATATCATCGATTAGTCATAGAAAAAATAAAAACATATATTAGTTATAATATATGTTTGTACCTAAAATGCCATAGTAAGAAGAATTACTGTGATATGCTAAAAATGCATGTTCTTAGCAAATAAACAAAATGCATGTTCTTAGCAAATAAAAATGCCATTCTCTTTCTCATATGCTCTATAAAACAATTAAAATGTCATGTCCTTAATAAAAATGGCATGCTCTTACTAACAAAAATGACATGATCTACAAAAATAAAATGCCATGCTCTATACAAAATACGTAAAATAAAAAGTGCCATGCTAAGTAAAGTGAAAGTTCCATGGTTTTATAATAAACCCGACATGTTCTACAAAAAAATGCCATGCTATTTAAAAAACGAGTATGCATTTCTATTTAAAAATTAAAAATGACATGCTCTCTACAAAAATGACATCTGTTTAAAATAAAAATGACATAGCCTTACTAAAAAAATGCCATGCTATACAAAAATAGAATGCCGTACTCTATACAAAAAGCCATGTTCTACAAAAAAGCCATTTTTAAAAAATGAATATGCATTGATATTTAAAAATAAAAATGTCATGCTCTATACAAAAAATGCCATGCTGTTTATCAATGGTAAATGCCTTGCTCTATAAAAACTTCCATGCCAAGTAAAATAAAAGTCCCATGCTCAGTAAATAAAAGTGCCATGATTGTACAATGAAAATGCTAAGTTCTACAAAAAAATGCCATGCTATTTAAAAAATAAATACACACTGCTATTTTAAAGTTAAAAGTCATGCTCTAGAAAAAAATGCCACACTCTACAAAAAAAGTGATGCTTTGAAAAATAAATGACATGCTCTAGAAAAGAAATGCCATGCTTGTTGAAAAATAAAATGACATGCTATTTATAATAAAAATGTCATGCTCTACAAGAAAATGCCATGCTCTTTAAACTAGAAATACCATGCTCTTAATAAAAAATGTAAATGGGTTCTACACAAAAATGCCATGTTTTTTCTAGCAATTGTTTTCCTTGGTTATATATATGTTTATTGGAATTAAAAATAATGGCAAAATCAGACATAGCATTAGGCACCTTGGCATGATAAATAAGCAATAATGGAGCTGCTAGTTTGCCACAACAATTCTGGAGCTGCCATGGCAAATAAAACACACAGTGATTTAGACACACAAGTAGTGGAAAAGTGCCATGCTGCTAGCTAACAAAATGCCATGTTTTTTTGGACAAATCATGTACAAAACTGACATGGCAAAAATGCCATGGTCTAAACATTGCCATGTTGCCTAGTAAAATTTTCCATGCCACTAATTCACGAAGTGTCGTGATATAAACAATAATAAATTTGCCATGGGATATAACCTTGAAAATGCCACGCTCTAATTTAAAAAAAATACCATCCTCTTAATAATAAAACTGCCATGTTACCTAGAATAAAACTACATGTTTTAAAAGGTAAAAAATGCTATGGCCTAATAAAAGTAGAATTGCCATGGTGCCTAAAAATAAAAGTTGCACATCGCAAAAATAACATGAGTAAAAAAAAATGATGATGTTGTGGTGATTATCTACATAAATGCCATGATTAACATTTGGCCAAAGTGGACAAATCAAAACAATCATACAAAAAAAGCCATGCGAATAAAATTCAAACAAATCATACAAACTGCCATTTGAACGTTTGAACATACATTCATACTATTCACCCATAGGGACAAAAAAAATACCATGGGACCAAAACCGAAATACTAAAAATGCAATCATGCTATGTGAAACAATTCTAACAATTTGCCATGGGAATAAAATGCGCTTTCTGTAAAATGCTAAGCAAATGCAATCATGCTATATCAAACCTTAGGAAATAGGGTTTATCATCGCCAAACTTGATGTAGCAAGATTCAATGCGCGTTCTCTAAATTGGTTGTTCCACTCAACATGGTAAGCGCGAAAAAGTACCATTTATGAAGTGATGCTATAAAACAAAATTGCTGAAAGCCATATTATTTAGGTAAGATTTGCATAATTATTCATGTATTCACCATTGAAGATATCATTGATTAGGGCTCATCTCATTGACCAACCGTTTAAATAACACGAGCAAGGGCGAGAATTTGAAGCGATTTGTTTCAGTGATTACATATCAACCCTTCATTGTAGGTTATTATGGTATCAAGTCTTCGTTAATCCCTCATCAACTCCTATCAACAAAATAAGATAATAAACTTCTCCCTTAAGTTCCTACACATAATTCCTATTATTAGATATAGCAAGCAAAGGGTTCAAGTTAATTCCAATATAACTTCCCCCTCCGGACTCCTTTTTTTAGGATTCCCCCTAGAATCACATTCCTCTTTCCCATAATAGGCGCCAACGACATCTCTGACTGTTGTCGGAAAGGGCCCCATCAGGAAATAGCATAGCCCATTTCCACTGAAAAAGTAAGCGCAGTCCACACTCGCTGCGTGTTCGTTCAACGACACACAGCAGCGGCAACACCACTTCTGTCTGAAGGCCGACCCATGGCTCCCTCATGCTCCCGTGGCACAGCATTGCTTCCAGCCTCCGCCACTCCGCCGCTAATGATGATTGAGCGATAGGAAGACTCAGCTTAAACCACCCATAATGAATTCACCTCTACCACAACGCATCCTCAACTTACTGATCGACGATGGCATGCGCCGGATTTAGTTCCTCTCCCATCGAAGGATCTGGCGAGCCTTGTTCTCACCTCTGTCGTCTGCACCACCTAGCTCAGAATAATCTGTGACCCGACCTTATTTTGAGAGTGTCATACCTTCCATGGCACACTGCTATATTGGGCTACCCAACAAATCCTACAAGAGCCATGACGTCTGCCCGATTCATCCCCACGTGATCCTATAACCCGCTCCTTCACGACCGCTGTCGGTGTCAAAACCGGCGGATCTCGGGTAGGGGGTCCCGAACTGTGTGTCTAAGGCTAATGGTAACAGGAGGCGGGGGACACAATGTTTACCCAGGTTCGGACCCTCTCGATGGAGGTAATACACTACTTCCTGCTTGATTGATCTTGATGATATGAGTATTATAAGAGTTGATCTACCACAAGATCGTAGAGGCTAAACCCTTGAAGCTAGCCTATGATTATGATTGTTGTTGTTCTACGGACTAAACCCTCCGGTTTATATAGACACCGGAGGGGGCTAGGGTTACACAGAGTCGGTTACAGAGAAGGTGAAATGATCGATATAGTTGACTAGAGGGGGGGGGGTGAATAGGCAACTAACAATTTTTAACTTTTCTTTAACAAATTAAACTTTGCATCAAAGTAGGTTGTCTAGATATGCAACTAGGTGAGCAACCTATATGATGCAACAACAACAAGTACACAAGCAAGCAAGGGATACAACACAAATAAGCTTGCATAAGTAAAGGCACAAGATAACCAAGAGTAGAGCCGATGGAGACGAGGATGTGTTACCGAAGTTCCTTCCATTTGAGGGGAAGTACGTCTCCATTAGAGCGGTGTGGAGGCACAATGCTCCCCAAGAAGCCACTAGGGCCACCGTATTCTCCTCACGCCCTCACACAATGCGAGATGCCGTCATTACACTATTGGTGCCCTTGAAGGCGGCGACTGAGGGAGTCCTGGATTAGGGGGTATCCGGACAGCCGGACTATATACTTCGTCCGGACTATTGGAGCATGAAGATACAAGACTCAAGATTCCGTCCCGTGTCCGGATGGGACTCTCCTTTGCGTGGAAGACAAGCTTGGCGATCTGGATATTATATTTCCTTCCTTGTAACCGACTCCATGTAAACACTAGCCCTCTCCGGTGTCTATATAAACCGGAGAGGTTGGTCCTTAGAAGGCCGATCACAACTACAATCATAATCATCATAGGCTAGCTTCTAAGGTTTAGCCTCTACGATCTCGTGGTAGATCTACTCTTGTACTACTCATATCATCAATGTTAATCAAGCAGGAAGTAGGGTTTTACCTCCATCGAGAGGGCACGAACCTGGGTAAACATTGTGTCCCTTGCTTCCTGTTACCATCAGCCTAAGACGCACAGATCGGGACCCCATACCCGAGATCCGCCGGTTTTGACACCGACATTGGTGCTTTCATTGAGAGTTCCTCTGTGTCGTCGCTGCAAGGCTTGATGGCGCCTTCAATTGTCGACAACACAGTCCAGGGCGAGACTTCTCTCCCCGGACAGATCTTCGTGTTCGGCGGCTTGGCACTGTGGGCCAATTCGCTTGGCCATCTGGAGCAGATCGACAGCTACGCCCCTGGCCACCAGTTCAGGTTCGGAAACCCGAACTACACGGCCGATATCCGCGGAGACTTGATCTTCGACGGAGTCGGGCCTATGCGAGGAGCGCCGGACAGTCACGATGAGCACGACTTAGACCTGCTGTCGGACAATGCTCGGGATATCACCCCTGTAGCAGCCCCGGACCTAAATCCGGAGCAGACTACATGGCCCAAGGACGGGTGGATGGACCCCGCCCCGCAGGCCGCACACTCATCGGCAGTGGAGCCGAACACAGGCCTCACCTTTGAAAAAGCCTGTGACACCGGACCCCCGGACTCATATCCGGCTATAGGTTCCAGTCCGCGCTCTCATGAGCCCGCCGAATCTGGTTGGGCTCCTGTAATGGAGTTCACAACTGCAGATATGTTCCAGCACTCGCCCTTTGGCGCATGCTAAACTCGTTAAAGTCTCTCTCTTTGTCAGGAGGCTCGTGGCCGAACTATGTTCGGCTCGAGTGGGAAGCAGGCGACGAAGGAATTCGCTGCCCACCCACCACCCACTTCATTGCCACGGTCGATGATCTAACCGACGTGCTTGACTTCGACTCCGAAGACATCGACGGTATGGACGACGATGCAGGAGAAGAACATGAACCACCGCTCACTAGGCGGTGCACAGCCACCTCTTCCTATGATATATATATGGTGGACACTCCAAAGGAAACCAATGGCAATGAGGCAACGGAGGATAACCCCTCAGGGAGAAAAACAAAGCATGGGTGTCGTCGACGCCGCCCCAAGCCCCGCCACAGCAATACCGGCCCAGGAGACGAAAACAATCCGGATGGTGCCGAAGAGGAATACAACCCTGATCAGCCTGCCTTCGAGCAGGCCGAGCAGGAAGATGAGAAGGTCAGCCCAGACGAACAGGTGATGGACGAATATCCGGAGGAGGACAACTACATGCCCCCCTCCGAAGACGAGAAGCCTCAGCGACGACGAGTTCGGCGTGCCTGAGGACCCCGTCGAGCAGGAATGCTTCAAGCGCCGACTTATGGCCACTGCAAGGAGTCTGAAGAAGAAGCAGCAGCAACTCCAAGCTGATCAAGACCTGCTCACAGATAGATGGACTGAGGTCCTGGCAGCCGAGGAATACGGACTCGAGCGCCACACGGCTGACCGGCCACCCCGTGGCCGGGATAAAACGGCATATCAACCCGAATACTAGCCCACACCCCTACGCCAATACACTATGGCCCGGGGCAACAGGCAAGACCTGCAATATATACTGGAAAACAAAGAAGGACAACCAAGATCGATCTACGGATCACGGGGGCGCGCCCCAGCACACGACGATGACCATCACGCCGGATACATTATCAACAAGTCTGGCCGGGCCGAACATAGCCACCCAGACCAATTCGAACTACATAGCCACATAGCCCGGCACAGAGGCGCCGCGCACCCCCTATGCTTCACTGACAAAGTAATGGATCATGAATTCCCAGAAGGGTTCAAACCCGTAAACATCAAATCATACGATGGCACAACAGACCCCGCAGTATGGATTGAAGACTTTCTTCTCCATATTCACATGGCCTGCGGAGACGACCTACACGCCATCAAGTATCTTCCCCTCAAGCTCAAAGGACCTACCCGGCACTAGCTAAACAGCCTGCCAGCAAATTCCATTGGCAGTTGGGAAAACCTGGAAGACGCATTCCTCGACAACTTCCATGGCACATATGTGCGACCACCAGACGCCCATGACTTGAGCCACATTACTCAACAACCCGGAGAGTCAGCCAGGAAATTCTGGACTCGGTTCCTAAGTAAAAAGAACCAAATAGTCGACTGTCCGGACGCCGAAGCCCTAGCGGCTTTTAAGCATAATATCCATGACGAGTGGCTCGCCCGACACCTCGGCCAAGAAAAACCCAAGTCCATGGCAGCTCTCACAACACTAATGACCCGCTTTTGCGCGGGCGAGGACAGCCAGTTGGCTCACAGCAGCACTACGCCACATTCTGGCACTTCGGATGTCCGCGACAATAACGGCAAGCCACGGCGCAACAGACATAAGCGACGGAACAACGACGACAACACTGAAGACACGGTAGTCAACGCCCGATTCAGCGGATCTAAGTCCGGTCAGCGGAAGAAGTCGTTCAAAAGAAACAATCAGGGACCATCCAGTCTAGACCGTATACTGGAGCGCTCGTGCCAAATTCATGGCACCCGGACAAGCCAGCCAGCCACACCAACAGAGACTGCTAGGTGTTCAAACATGCCGTCAAAATAAACGCCGGAAACAAGGACAAGGGGCTGCACAGCGACGATGACGAAGAGCCCCGGTGTCCGAATACGAGGGGACACTAGAAATCCCCCCCAGGTGAAAACGGTCAACATGATCTATGCCACTCACATTCCCAAGTGGGAACGGAAGTGAGCATTACGGGACGTCTATGCGATGGAGCCAGTCGCCCCAAATTCAACCCATGGTCAGCTTTCACCTTTGATCGTAGGGATCACCCTACTAGCATCCGTCACGGTGGCTCAGCCGCATTGGTCCTAGACCCAATCATCGGCGGATTCTACCTCACGCGAGTCCTTATGGACGGCGACAGCAGCCTGAACCTGCTTTATCAGTACACAATGCGCAAAATGGGCATTGACCCTTCAAGGATCAAGCCCACCAAAACCACCTTTAAAGGTGTGATTCCAGGAGTAGAGGCCCGTTGCACGGGCTCTATAACATTGGAAGTGGTCTTCGGATCTCCGGATAACTTCCAAAGCGAAGAGTTAATCTTCGATATTGTCCCTTTCCGCAGTGGTTACCACGCACTGCTCGGACGAACCGCATTCGCTAGATTCAATGCGGTACCACACTACGCATACCTCAAGCTCAAGATGCCAGGACCGCAAGGGGTCATAACAGTCAACGGAAACATGGATCGCTCTCTCCGAACAGAAGAGCATACTGCCGCCCTCGCGGCGGAAGTACAATGCGGCCTCCTCCGACAAACCAATCCGGCGACAACAACTTCGAGCACCGTCAAGCGAGTCCGGAGCAGCCCGCAATAGGATCATCAGGCACTCCGAGAGCGCGACTAGCAGTCCGGCCTCCGCTCAAGCCCCATCAAAGCAGCATTCGTGCCACGCGTACATAATTACGCACTCAAAATACCATGGGCGTAGGCGGAGGCGCAACAGTGACTCAGTCAACAGTGCGGTATAACCGCCACCTTCATAAACCTCGCTTTTTATTTTTCAGGACATTGCTCTAGAAGCAGCCTCTTCAGAAGAGCCGGATTGTCGCACCTACATAGGAGAAAAAACCAAAGAGGAAACAGGCTTTGCACACAAAAGGAAATACCCAGGTGGAATCTGTTTACGATCGTTATACCTGTTTTACATACCTACATGCAGCCTGTCCTTGGATAGGATATGTTAAATAATCCTATTTACTTCTGCTTAAATGCAACCATTGTAAACATACGCCTAAACGTATTATTTATCAATGGGAGATAATATATAGCGTCAGCTTATTATTCCTATTTGCGCATTTTTCTTGCTTTATTTAATATTGCATCCGTACACTTTGGTATAGTTAGTTTGCCAGGGGCTTCATATAGCGCCTCATAATACGGCAAAACAAGTCCAAACACTTTCAACAGTGCGGCACCCCGAACTTATAGCACTATATGCATCAGCTCCGAATCACGTCTTGGGTCAACAGTTGGGTTTGCCCGGCTCCCTTGTTTTGGTACCTTACGTTCCGTTATATCGGCTAAGGTAGCGCAGGGAGAACTACTGCGATTGTGTCCCGGTTCTGCCGGACAAGCACCTCAGTAGAGAAAGCCGAAGACTGACCGGCATGATGCGGCGAGAGCTGGTCGCTATTCGAGAGGTCTTAAAATCCTTAAAGATTTTTTCCGCTTTAGGCGATGAATCGGCCTTGTCCGATTTAGGCGTATATAGCGCCCCAATTCGGTCCTCCGAATTCTAGGGGCTTCGCCGAAATTTAAAATGGTAGACTCTATGGCTAAGTGAAAGTTATAAAGCCGCATAGTCCGATTGCCTTGTTCGCTGCGCCGGATACCTCCTTAAGGGACCAAAAATTTGGGTAAAGAGTATCCGGGTTTTTCCAAGAACACCCCGGTACTAGTTATGTGGGGGCGGAAGCCGACGACTGGCCTACTTTCAGAATTTTATAAACAACCGCACCGAAGGTAATATTTTAAATCAAACAGTGCTACATAGCACAACTAACTTTGTTTTTACATTACAATAGCGACAGAGGTACATTTATTCAAAGATCTTGTCCTTGGTACATTCATTGGCCACGAGAAGAGCGCCCTTCATAATGCCATCATAATATTTCTCGGGATAGCGATGCGCCTTGCCCTCTGGTGGCCCGTCCTTCACTAGCTTCTCCGCATCCAGCTTGCCCCAATGCACCTTCGCGCGGGCAAAGGCCCGGCGAGCACCCTCAATGCAAACGGATAGCTTGATAACTTCAAGCCGCAGACAGGCATTCACCATCCACTTGATCAGGCCGAAGTAGCTAGTGGGCAGGGGCTCACTAGGCCACAACTGAACTATGAAATCTTTCATAGCCACTTCGGCCGCCCTGTGGAGTTCGACCAACTGCTTCAGTTGGTCACTCATAGGCATTGGGTGTTCGGCCCCAGCATACTGGGACCAGAACAGCTTCTCCGTGGAGCTCCCGTCCTCGGCACGGTAGAAGTCCGCGGCGTCTGAGATGCTGCATGGCAGATCTGCGAATGCCCCTAGAGATCTCCAAATTCGGGTAAGTAAAAGAAACGCCTCCTCCACATGTTTGCTTTGCATAAAGAATGTCTTACCCGCCGCTATCTTCTTGGCCGCCTGGATTTCCTGCTGTGCCTTCTCGGCTTCGGCCTTGGCGTCTTTCATACTCACAAGCGCCTTCGCAAGCTCGGCCTCTTTCATCTTAAGATCATGCTCCATGGACTCGAACTTCTTGCCGAGCTCCTAGAGCTCTCGCTGGACCTCACCCACTCTAGCATCTTACTTTTCACGCTCCTTGCATTCCAAGGCCGCCTTGTCTTCGGCCTCGGACATCGCTTTCTTCAAAGACACCACTTCGGTGGTGGCCCCTGTTACACAGTCACGATGCTTCGTCGTTAGAATAACCAATTTTATATATCCTTCATTATACGAGAGCGAGGAATCACTCACCTTTGTTCTCTTCGAGCTGCCTCCTCATGAGGTCGAGCTCCCCCTGCGCTTGCTCCAGGTCCCGCTTTAGTCCGGCGACCTCAGCTGTGCTGACAGCAGCAGCAAGCAGCACAACCTGCTTATTCACATGCACACTTATTATTAGACTCCTGCGGATTATAGTTGACCCTTTGTTCGGCTTTTCCTTCCGAACACCGAACAGAGTGTCAGGGGCTACTACCTATCGGGCGGTAATTTTACATATTCCCTACTTACCTCGAAGCCCGTCAGGAGACTGGTGCAGGATTCGGTTAGTCTGCTCTTGGTGGACAGAACCTTTTGAATCACCGCACTCATAAGAGTACGGCGCTCGTCATCCATGGAAGTGCCTTGAAGTGCTTCCACCAGACTATCCGACGCCTCTGGCATGACGGAGGTCCTCGGCACGGACGACTCGCCCTGCCTAACGAGGGGCTGCCGCCTGAGTCCGGAACCATTGGAAGTTCTAGAGTAGTGTTCGGCTGAGAGCCCGGCTTATTGCGGCTCTCATCGACACGATCCGCGGGGATCTTGAACCCCGCGTGTCCGACATCTGGAATTCCGACTTGGGCGCCTCGAGTCACCTCCCCGCCCAGAACCTTCGACAACACCTCCGTGTCATCCGCGGGCTGAGGAGTAGTGGCTGTCGGGAGCGAGTTCATCGCTGAATCGCTCAGGGACCCATCCGAAGACGATACCTCAGGATGAGCCCTTGCTGGACTGCATATATGTTCGGTGTTATAAAAAGACTATGAAGAAAAATCACGGTAGAGTGCGGATACTTACGATCGCGCTAGGGGCTTCCCCCTGGACAGCCACCCCTCCTTGCTATGGGCGGCCGTGGCGGAGTAGTCCATAAGGGACACCTTTCCCTTCTTGGATGTCCCAGCCTTCCCCTCCGGGGCGGCTTTCCTCTTTTTCTCCCCCCAGTGCGGGGAGGTAGAGTTTCTTCTTGCTTCCCCCCGCCTCCGCGGGAGGAATCTGCCTCATCGTCGTCGGACGACGTGGGAATGACGGCCTTGCACCGAGGGCCTTTCCCGGCCCCTTGGTCTGCCTTCTCAGGCCCCCCATCCTCTCCGGATGGGGCGACCCCTTCTTCTTCTTCCTCCCCTTCGGGGGAGGAGTTCGCCTCATCATCTTCGGATGAGGCTTACGGTACAACCTTACACCGGAGACCCTTCCTGGTCCCTGGGGCCTTCTTTTCGGCCTTCTTCTCCGGTGCCTTGTAGGGCGCCGGGACTAGCATCTCCATCAGGAGAGCGTCGGCTGGACCTTCTGGCAGCGGAGCCGGACAGTCAATCCGCTCCGCTGTCTCCACATAATCCTGATCAAATATGCACAATTACTTAAGACTCCTTCACGAATATACTGGGAAGAACTGAATCCGTTGGTAGTCAGAAAACTCACCGGACTAGGAGGCCCCGCGGCGTGAAGCCCACGGTCCTCGGATGTGGGAGGAGATACTTCGGAGGCCTTGAACAGCGCCTTCCATGCGTCTTTATGTGTCATGCCGTAGAGCCTCCGAAGCATCTGGTGTTCGGCCGGGACGAACTCCCACAGATTAAATGCCCGCCTTTGGCACGGCAGAATCCGGCGAATGAGCATGACCTGGATCACGTTGACAAGCTTGATATTCTTGTCCTTCATGCTCTTGATGCAATTTTGGAGTCCGGTCAGCTCTGTAGGTTCGCCCCAGGCCAAGCCCTTCTTTTCCCAGGAGGTGAGCCACATGGGGGTTCTGGATCGGAACTCGGGGGCCGCTGCCCAGTTGGCACCGCACGGCTCGATGATGTAGAACCACCCCGATTGCCACCCTTTCACGGTCTCCGCAAAGGAGCCGTCAAGCCAGGTGACGTTAGGCATCTTGCCGACCATGGCCCCTCAGCACTCCGCTTGCTGGCCACTCATGATCTTCGGCTTCACGCAGAAGATTTGCAGCCACAGGCCAAAGTGAGGCCTGATGCGGAGGCAGGCCTCGCATACGACGATGAACGCCGGGATGTTGAGGACGAAATTTGGGGCTAGATCATGGAAATCTAGCCCGTAGTAGAACATGAGCCCGCGGATGAAGGGATGAAGTGGAAATCCCAGTCCACGGACGAAGTGGGTGACAAACACGACCCTCTCATGAGGTTCCGGGGTAGGAATAGCCTGCCCTTTGTTCGGTAGCCGGTGCGCTATGTCTACGGCCAAGTATATGGCCGCCCGAAGATTCGCGATATGCTTCTCCTTCATGGTGGAAGCCACCCACTTGCCTCCTGCTCCGGACATATTTAGCTGTGCGGAGAAGATCTGGACTAGGGCGCTGGAGCTCGAGGAGGTAAGGATGAGCAAAGGAGGAGGAAGGCGTGGGTGAAAATGGGGAACTCTTACCCCTTTATAAGAGGCGACGAAAGCGGTTTGCCTCCCCACTTGCCCGTTAAGAATCACTTACTTCCCAAGCGCCACGATTGATGGCACGGTGGGATTACCCATACCCGTACTGATGAGAATCCCATGATAAGGGGACACGATCTCTGCTTTGACAAGACGTGTCAAGAAAACCGCCTCGCAATATGCGCTGTGGCTGGTTGTGGGAAAACGGTTCGAATAATGACCCGACCGTAATGACATGTCACGTCGTCTAAAAAGTTGCCAGCTGAAATACCATTCTCTCTACGATGGTATGTGAAGATCATTTTGCAGATCCGGACACGGTTTAAGTGTTTGATAATTACTTTGGAGTATTTGGAGAAGGAACCCGCCTTGCAATGCCAAAGACAAGACTGCACGTCGGACTCATCATCATTGAAGCCTGGTTCAGGGGCTACTGAGGGAGTCTGGATTAGGGGGTATCCGGACAGCCGGACTATATACTTCGTCCGGACTATTGGAGCGTGAAGATACAAGACTCAAGACTCCGTCCCGTGTCCGGATGGGACTCTCCTTTGCGTGGAAGACAAGCTTGGCGATCCGGATATTATATTTCCTTCCTTGTAACCGACTCCGTGTAAACCCTAGCCCTCTCCGGTGTCTATATAAACCGGAGAGGTTGGTCCTTAGAAGGCCGATCACAACTACAATCATAATCATCATAGGCTAGCTTCTAAGGTTTAGCCTCTATGATCTCGTGGTAGATCTACTCTTGTACTACTCATATCATCAATATTAATCAAGCAGGAAGTAGGGTTTTACCTCCATCGAGGGGGACTGAACGTGGGTAAATATTGTGTCCCTTGCTTCCTGTTACCATCAGCCTAAGACGCAGAGATCGGAACCCCCTACCCGAGATCCGCCGGTTTTGACACCGACAGCGACCGAACCTTTACAAACAAGGTTGGGGCAATCTCCACAAGTTAATTGGAGGCTCCCAACAACACCACGAAGCTTCGCCACAATGGACTATGGCTTCGTGGTGACCTCAACCGTCTAGGGTGCTCAAACACCCAAGAGTAACAAGATCCACTAGGGATTAGTGGGGGGAATCAAATTTCTCTTGGTGGAAGTGTAGATCGGGGCCTTCTCAACCAATCCCGAGCAAATCAACAAGTTTGATTGGCCAGGGAGAGAGATCGGGCGAAAATGGAGCTTGGAGCAGCAATGGAGCTTTTGGGGAAAGAGGTAAGTCAACTTTGGGGAAGAAGACCCCCTTATATAGTGGGGGGAACAATCCAACCGTTACCCCCAAAGCAGCCCCGCAGAGAGCGATACTACCGTAGGGGTGGCCGGTACTACCGCTATGGCTAGCGGTACTACCGTCCCACCTCGCGGTATTGCCACGCAGAAGAGGGGAGCGAGGAGCAAAGGGAGGACCTGGACCCAGAGCGGTACTACTGCCTCTACTGCCGCAACTAGTGCCGCAAAACCCAACACGATAAAGAGCCCTCGAGTCGAGGCGGTAGGAGCATGAAGCCGCAGCGGTACTATGGCGGAGGGCTTCAAGCGGTACTACCGCTGTGGAGCGGTACTGCCGCTTGTAGCACTCAGGTGGTACTACCGCTGTGGCCTGTGGTACTATCGCTGGGACCAAACGATATACAAAAGAAGGGGAATGAGCTCTCCATTGAAGTGGAAAGGCTCAAAGGGTGTGACAGGGATATGTACTTGTTGATTCCACCCTAGCCTTACCAAAGCGGACCCCCTCTTGATAGTATGGTGACTCCTACGAAACTAGTCCACCAAAATAGAAACGAAAGAGTTGCACCGTCTTGCATAACACTTCGAGGGGAGGGAATCGTCTCGTGCCAAAGTATGAATCTCTGAAAAACTCAACGCACACGATTAGTCCGCAAAAGCATTGTCATCAATCACCAAAACACCTTAGGGATAGATATTCCCTTACAATCTCCCCCTTTTTGGTGGATTGATGACAATACGGGATTTGCACAAACGGGAAAAGGTATAGGACATAAGCAAACCCCACAACTCTAAAATATAGACGGGCTCCCCCTAGATGTGTGCTTTCTAGATAAGTGCTTTGGACTGCACGACACATATACTAGGATCAACACTCCCCCTATATTTTATAGACCAACAACCTAAGCAGGATACATGAGAGCAGGGTATATAACAGGATAAGCATGCAACTCATAAGATACCAAAGGACTAGATAGACATAGATAATGATAAGATAAAGATAAGGTAGCATATGTCTCACACCATATGTTTGGAACTTAGGTCTCACTGGCACAAAACCAAACAAAGCAAATGGCGAGAAAACACAATGACACCACAAAGAAACACTCGCAACTCAACAACGACGCAAATCCCTAAACTTTCTCCCCTTTTGGCATCGAGACACCAAAAAGGGCAAAGAGTGTTGCTCCGGATCCAGGTGATAGCAAGCGAGGATCTCGAACATCATATCCCAGCGGGATCGTCTGCATCGCCGTCATCAGTCGGGAACTGCTCGGCATCTGAATCTGTCCATGGGCAGTGCTGCTGAATCCACTCCTCCTCCTTAGTTATCTGTCCCTCAGATCTACTGGCAACGATCGCACCCAACTGACGCATGAGCTCCTTGTGACGTCCCCTGGCCTTCTTCTCAGCCACATGAGTCATGTACTGACCATGAGACTCCATGCAGAAAATTTTCTTCATCTTGAGCTTGAGCTTCTTTGCCCAAGAGGGCTCTGCTCCAGAAGGCTCATAGTCATCGTCATCATCAGCATCAACCTCGCCCTCGATCTCCATGGCAGCAGCAGTAGATGGACCCCCAATTTTAGGGGCCGGGGTGCCCCAATTGTCCTTCTTCCTCAGACGCTTGGTCTCATGAGAAATCAGTTCTCCAGTTTCCAGCATGACCTAGGGATAGACATGTCCCCAGGCCTTCTCAATGAGTAACATGATGAACGGTCCATAGATCGAGCACTTGCGCTCAGAGATAGCAGATAGAAGTTCAGACCACATAACATGAGAAATGTCCAGGGACTCGCCAGTGTTTGCTTCCTTCTCATGCTGGCAGAAGAGAAGCATGTCCACGAGATAGGAGTGGACCATATCCAGATTCCCGATACGAGGGAAGAGAGTCTCTCAGAAGACACGGTGAAGGATGTCTAGAAAGGCAGGCAGCTCATAGGTTTCCTTCTTTGTCTCAAGGTGAATCTTCACAGAACAGTAGAGCCAGAGGGCTTGCTTGTGAGTGGAGGTTGCATTGTGGTGAGGGAGGAAGCCGACTGGAGTCTCAAGCCCGTGATCTTCCACCCCAAGTAACTCCATGAAGGCCTTCCACTTGACAGAAAGCAACTTGCCATTTGTCATCCAAGTCAGAGTCCTTTCCTCATCAGTTCCTAGATGGACAGTGGCATAGAATTGAGCCACCAAATCTGCATCAAAGTCCTTGTTGAACTGCATGATTCTAAGAATGTTCAGCTGAGAGCACATCTGAAGGGCTTCACCAAAGTACTCAGGGCCCTTCTCCAGAAAATCCGTGTCGATGGAGTGCACATCAACATAGAGATTCTTCTTGGCCTTGATCACATCAAAGAAGATGGCAAACTGAAAACGGTTCCAGAACGGATGGCTGACCAAGGTGGGTTCTTGGTCTTCCACATAGGGGTTGCGGCGACGCCTTGCCCAGAACTCCTTGGTAGACATTTCAATCACAGTTTTGCCCCTAGGCTTCGGCTTGACGGAAGACTTCTTCTTGAGTTGAGGCGGAGCTGGAGCACTTGAGGAAGCACCCGCCAGCGGCGGTGGAGCACTAGAGGAACCACCTGCTGACTCAGATGTGCGGTAGCACTTTGACGTTGCACGACCGGAGTTGACACGGCGGGCTTGCTGCTCAGGATGTTCATCACCGGCATCCATGGCAAGAGGACGAGGTGGGGATCGACTCCACCGAAGGAAATGGAGAGGGAGGGCCCGGAGACGACGACCCGCCGGAGCCCTCTCGCGGTGTGTCGATGCTGGAGAGACGAAGAGGAACAAGGGGGCGGAGCGAATGGGTATGGGGGAGACAAAATCTCCCCCAGCCTCGACATAACCCCCTGGTCCCGCCCCTCAACGGTAGTACCGCACGGGTGGGCGGTAGTACCACTTGTCAACATAAGCGGTAGTACCGCGCACCACCAGCGGTTGTACCGCCCAGCAAGACTCAACAACTAGACACCAAATGGCTCGGCTCAAAAAGAAGGGAAACCAAACGGCAAGAAGAGGAAATTATGACTCAGCAACGAGAACACTAGCAAGAGGACAGGAACCACACCTCTTCAAGAGAGGGCGGTGGCCGAGGCCACCTATGTTTGAGTCAAGAGGTATGGCGCCGCGAAGATTTGAACCTTGGGCCCATGACCAAAACTCGTCTTGGAAGCACAAGTACCATAAAAATGGTTAATGTGAAGACACGATCAATTTATGCATAATGGGGGGAAGGAGAGTTCATTGAGAGAACAACACTCCCCCTATGTCCATGCCTACACCTAAACTAGACAACAAGTTGAATGTGGTGGGGTGTGCATGGGTTCAAGACACATTGATCGAATCAATGATATTTAGCTCATACCTTAACTCACGAAATCTTGCTTCATCCAAGGGCTTCGTGAAAATATCTGCAAGGTTATCATGAGTGTTGACATACTTGAGCTCGATCTCCCCTCGCCTAATGTGATCCCGGATGAAGTGATACTGAATCTCAATATGCTTCATCTTTAAGTGTTGCACCGGGTTGAGAGAATAATTGATGGCACTTTCATTGTCACACCAAAGAGGCACTTTGTCACAAATGACACCGTAATCCTTTAAAGTTTGCCTCATCCATAAGAGTTGTGCACAACAACTACCGGCCGTCACATACTCCGCTTCGGTGGACGAGAGAGACACACAACTTTGCTTCTTGGAAGACCAACTCACCAAAGAGCAACCAAGAAATTGGCACCCTCCGGAAGTGGACTTCCTATCCACTTTGTCTCCCGCCCAATCGAAATCCATATATCCTTCAAGCTTGAAGTTTGCTCCTCTTGGGTACCATAAGCCAAAGTTTGGGGCATGAGCCAAAGATCGGAAGATTCGCTTGACCGCCACAAAATGGCTTTCCTTCGGTGCGGCTTGAAACCGTGCACACATTCCCACACTCAACATGATATCCGGTCTAGATGCACAAAGGTAAAGCAAGGAGCCAATCATGGAGCAATATACCTTTTGATCCACCGCTTTACCATTGGGATCAATGTCAAGTTGGCACTTGGTGGGCATTGTAGTGGAAGCCGGCTTGACATCACTTAGGTTGAACCTTTTTAGCATGTCTTGAGTGTATTTGGCTTGATTGTTGAAAGTACCTTCTCTTCTTTGCTTGATATCGAAACCGAGGAAGAACTTCAACTCTCCCATCAAAGACATCTTGAACTTAGAGGTCATGAGAGCGGAAAATTCCTCATTGAAAGCTTTGTTAGGGGAACCAAAGATAATATCATCAACATATAGTTGGCACACAAACAACTCCCCTTTGACCTTCTTAGTAAAAAGAGTGGGATCGATTCGCCCAACCTCAAATCCACGATCTTGCAACAAATCGGTAAGATGGTCATACCACGCACGTGGGGCTTGTTTAAGGCCATAGAGTGCCTTATCGAGTTGATACACATGATCCAGGAAGTAGGGATCCTCGAACCCGGGGGGTTGCTTGACATAAACCAACTCATTAATAGGACCATTAAGAAAAGCACTCTTCACATCCATTTGTTGTAACTTAAAGTTGTGATGGGAAGCATAAGCAATCAACAAACGAATGGATTCAAGGCGAGCAATGGGAGCAAAGGTTTCAGCGTAGTTGATACCCTCGACTTGGGAGTAGCCTTGTGCTACCAATCTTGCCTTGTTGCGAACGATGGTCCCATGAGCATCTTGCTTGTTCTTGAATATCCACTTGGTTCCAATGACATTGTGGTTCCCTAATGGCCTTGGCACCAATCTCCACACCTTGTTGTACTCGAAGTGGTTGAGTTCTTCATGCATGGCATTGAGCCAATCTGGATCTTCGAGCGCCTCATAGACCTTTTGGGGTTCAACACAAGAGACAAACGCGTGATGTTCACAATAGTTTGCTAATTGTCTACGAGTGCTTACCCCCTTTCTAAGGCTTACAACCACATTCTCCATGAGATGACCTTTGGTGGTGAGATTGGAAGCAATCTTCACGGCAGGACGCTCTAATTCCTCCTCGAATGCGGAAGGAGGAGGGTTAACCTGATTATCTTGAGCGCCGTCTTGAGCTTGCTCTTGATCTTGAACTTGCTCGAGGGGGAGAACTTGACCTTGGGCATCATTTGGTGGTTCACCACCATATTGAGGTTGATCTTGCCCTTGGTCTTGTTCAAGAGGTTGAGGGCCTTCACTTTGTTCTTCGGAACGTGTGGGTCTTGAGTTGGTGATGGCTCCACTTGAGTGGAGCATTGTACTTCTCCTTCGGCCACAAGGGGTTCCTCAATGGGTAGGATATGACCCACAACCATTCTTCTTATGGCTTGGGGAGGAATTTCATCACCTACATCACAAGTAACTTTGCTCCACTTGGGAGCCGTTATTTTAGTCAAACTCCACGTTACACGTCTCCTCAATGAGTCCGGTGGACTTGTTGAGGACACGGTAAGCATGAGAGTTTGTAGCATAACCAACAAATATGCCCTCATAAGCTCTAGCCTCAAATTTAGACAAGCGAACACCTTTGTTGAGAATGAAACACTTACACCCGAACACCCGGAAGTACTTGAGGTTGGGCTTGTTACCGGTAAGTATTTCATAAGGAGTCTTGTTCAAGCCTTTGCGGAGATAGAGCCGATTGGATGCATGACATGATGTGTTGATGGCTTCAGCCCAAAAGTTGTATGGAGACTTGAACTCCGCCATCATGGTCCTTGCCACATCCATCAACGTCCGGTTCTTCCTCTCCGCGACACCATTTTGTTGAGGGGTATATGGTGCAGCATATTGATGCTTGATGCTGTCGCGACCGGATTTCCAGGATATATTTCCCTGAAACTGGTCCTTGTGCTCACCAGCCCCAGGATTACTGTTAGCTGCTGAGGCACCAACTTGATACAGAAATTCCAAGCAAAATACATAATATGTAGTACAAGACCATTTTGGCCTATGAGTACAACACAAGGTTTCTAGTGGCTGATGGCGGAAGCGGTTTGTGGTTCATCAGTGACTATGGGACTCCATTTCCCACAGGAACAGCTGACGTGGATAACTCCTATCTTCGCGAGGCTGCTATCACCATTGCGTAGGTTCCGGGGCTGTCATCGCAACGCTCCTCTCCATGCAAGAAATCTGGCCAAGACAATAGCCAAGGACAAGCCAGTGAGTACTTTGAATGTACTCGCAAACATTATGAACATAGGTTTAATATAACAGATGATAATTATGCTCTGAAATATGCCATGATCACTTCATCAGTTATGAAATAAAATCCATGATGCATGCAAATAGGTTATTCATATAAAACATGAATAAACAATCCGAGAATATAAATAAAATGCACCGATCGGGTGTCTGAAGCGACACTTCGACAGGATAATAATATAAAGCATGCCTCAATCGAGCGTCTGAGCGACATCACATAAAGGGCTTATAAAGGAAATAAGTAACAAACATGCCACAGTCGGGCGTCTGTGCGACACCACATAAAGGGCTTATAAGTAATTTAAATAACAAGCATGCCACAGTCGGGCGTCTGAGCGACACCATATAAAGGGTTATAAGAGAATAATCACAGTGAATATCCAGGAGGTAGAACCATCCCAGGGATACTCAATAATTCAAATAATGTAAATGGTTAGTCCATAATAATAATAATAATCATCATGAATCACAAGTCATGATCCATGTTCTGGTTTAGCAATTTTTCCTTCGAAGACCGACACTTGACCCATCCCAGACTGTAATCCTTAACCATGGACACGGCTATTCGAATAGATATAATCTCTGCATAGGGTGTACTCTTTACCCATGAGTAACGGATTCCTTTAGTCCATCGGGACTAATTCCGTCTACGATCTTTTAATTGAAAACATACCTGACCGCACACACCAGCCTAACTTACCGGTGTCTGTAATCACCCATGACACCCGTTAAGCAAAACTCTAAGTGGGGAGGCTACAACCTCCACTAGCATGGGATCACACAATTTATAACGCGCGCAAACCAGGGGAGCTACCCCCTCGGCTCCAACCGGAAACACCCATGCCCCCGGACCAGGTGGCATGTCTACCGGATGCAGCTGGTATCTTCCACCATGGCCTCTCTATACGGTGTGTGCTAGGAAGGGGTTGACAACTTACTGAACCGTACCCTACCTTTGGCAGGGACAAGTGGTAGTACGAAACAAGTATGAGGGTTACTGGAACAAGACTCGATCTACGGTCGAATCAGGAGGTTAAGGCATTCCCTGCAGGATTGGTATAACAAATATATTTCACACCAGCAAACAGAATCACCACTCATCATACCTCACCATGCCTTACCAGACATAATCATCTCAACGAATTATTAGAGACAAGTTCGTGTCTACCCAAGACTTTCCCCGGATTCCCCCCGATAGGCATGAAAGGCATACGAGGGTGATTACTATCAGAAGCATATCAAAGTCCAATAGCAAGGAATCATCATTATGCACTTATGAACATGATCATATCATCACATAAAATACCGAACACTTCAAGTCAAGGCGGTGTCGTATTAGCATCGAACGGCACCCAACAAATATTATGCTGGGGTTCAGAATGCTTGCCTTCAAGATTATGCAAGTGGGGATGCACTTTTTGAAAGTTGCCTTCTTCTTCAAAATCCCCTGTGTTTTACGTTTCCACTTAAAACACGTCGGCAGAGCTGGGGTCACTAGCAGGTGGGGCCGTCGGGTCCACTAGTCAGGTCAGGTTTGACCAGTCGCCCGAGCGGTGGCGGGGCTCCGGCGATTGCCGCCGACGAAAGGCGGCTCCCCGCGGGATTTTGAGGGCGGGGATGGATCCGCTGGTCCAGGGCGGCCCTCCCAGTGGTTGATAGGCTGGCGGGGGTGGAGGGGGTTGCCGGCGGCGAGCTCCGCGGCGGATGGTGGTTTCGGGAGCAATTGGGGGCTTGGGCTATGGTGTCTCCCCGTCGAGGCTGAGGTGTTGGGTGGCTCCGCACGGTCGAGGGGAGGAGAATGGGAGCATGGGAGGGGTTAGGGGCCTCGGTCTTGGCCGGATTTTACCGGAACGTGGCGGCGGCCGAACCTGCCGGATATGGGAGAGAGAATGGCCTCTGGCCAACTGGGGAGGAGGGGGGGCTTCCTACTACTCGAACAAGGTTGCTCGACAGAACATGGGCATCTATGCATCTCTTCTAGTGGCCCAAATCTCCAGGTTGGGGTCTCTTTAGGTGCAAGTGATGATGGCAAGGCTATTTGGGCAAAACCAGAAACTTGTTAGTGCAAGTTTTGCAAATCTTCAGTTCTGGACAGAAAGTGAAGGGCATTATTGCATGGACCAAAAATACTCCAATGGGTCCAATATCCTAGACTTAAGGGTTTGGTAGGCTGGTCTATAAGTAGGAGAAAAATCAAGGGCAATAGGGCAAGATAAAACATGGTTGCAGTACAAAACACCAAACTGGACCAGAATGAAGATGAGGATGATTTGCTCAAATTTTTCAAAAAACACCAATGGGTTTTTGCATAAAGTTGAATTATACACTACTACATGACTATCGGCATCCTGGGAACGGGGGTCCCCAAACTTGCCTGCCTGCGGCCTGCGGCGTGGCTCAAGTGGGGGCCCAACGCAGCCCAGCTTCATCAGCTCAAGCTCAAGACCCTCGCGAGGGGCTGCCTCATGAGGCGGACGACAGGAAGCTTCCTCAGGAGCAGCCTCCTCAGGCAGGATCGCGAGGAGGCGGAGAGATCAAGGCAGGGTACCTCCCGAGGAGCCCGTGACACAAGCCATGACGATCGAGACCAGGCGGACGCCAGGCGGGCGCCGGCCTGTCACTACTAGGAAAATGCCTACTAATGGCGCACCGGTTTTGCCTACTAATGGCGCACTACCGGTGCGCCATTAGTAGCACGCCATTAGAATTTTTTACTAATGGCGCACCTTTGTGCGCCATTAGTATCTGATATACTAATGGCGCACTGGCAAGGCGCCATTAGTATGTAACTCCATGCGCCATTAGTATGCCTCAAGGCCATATGTAACCATGTGCTTTGTCACACTAATGGCGCACTCGCCTTGATGCGCCATTAGTATCCTTTGGCAAACTAATGGCGCACTCTGCCTTGATGCGCCATTAGTATGAATATTTGTTTTTTTTTGCTTTTCTGATTTTTGCACAGGTTACAAAAATATATTATTGTACAGAATATAGACAGCAGTACACAACAACATCAGATTCATCGAATACAATAGAAGATTAGTCTCCGAATACAATTCATCATATTAGTCTCCGAATTCAAAAGACCGAACAAAGATAAAACATTACAAGTCTCAAGACCGCGAGTATCGAGTTTGTCTTCACATTACAAGTCGATATCGATCATCTAAACTACCATCACATAAAAGAGAGTTGTGGTCATCACGATGAGCATCATCGCGATCAAACCGGTCCTCATCCGGTTCCTCCAACGCCTCCCTCCTCTCCCGCTAGATAGCGGGCATATCTAGATTCGGCCTCCGCCCTAGTGTGTACCCTTTGTAACTGTTACCGCTGAAATGGTGAACCTGTCTCCGACACTCCTCCCAGTCGTCGTAGACTCTGGCCCCTTACCCTTGTACTTGAGTGAATTCCTGCTTGACGGTGCGGAGCGCATTCGGACGCCGGTCCTTCCTTTGCTTCTTCGATTGGTTGCCATCTGTGTGTGCGCCGCCATCATTAGTGGTGGCATCCTCGGCGGCACCATCAGTGGTGTCATCCCCGACGCCACTAGGGGTTGTGTAATCAGGATTGGTGTCTTCTGCGGCGTCCTCATAGCGGTGAGGTTGTTCCTCCATCTCCTGGGACAGCTCCCAGAATTGCTTGCCGCCCGAACCACCGGCCTCATCGTTGTGGGCCATGTTTCGCTCTAAATAGGAAAAAAGTTTGGTTAAAAAGTTGGTTATTGTCAAGGAACAAGATCATGGTCTCATCATTTAGGGTTTGTCAACACCGAGGCACCCTAAAAGCCTAAGCTTTCATCATTTAGGGTTTGTCGACGCCGAGGCACCCTAAAAGCCTAAGCGTACATCATTTAGGTTCTCATCGACACCGAGGCATCCGGGGCAGCCAAGTTAAGTTTTCATCATTTAGAGTTTATCAATGCCGAGGCACCCTAGGTTGGGCCTAATCACTTGGCACTAATCACTTGGCTCTATTGCCACCTATGTTGGGTTTATCATCTAGGGTTTATCGATGCTAAGGAGAATTCTAAGTTGGGCCTAATCACTTGGCTCTATTGCCACCTATGGTTTAATGCAGCAAGAATGGCGGGGCAGTTGATCCTACTTAACTAAGTACTAAGATACCCCGGCCCATGCATTAGTTGCAAGTACCCCATATGTCCTATTTTTAGCAAAGTCATGCTAAAATTCACGGAAAATTTCAGCATGACCTTTGCTGAAAATAGGACATATGGAGTACCCGAATTTGCCGGAATGAAAGTTAGTCAACATCTCAACAAACTGAAGGGCCTCTCGGGGTACCTGCAAATTCATCACGACACGATGGTCGGAGACATGACCTCTGCAAAATGGTCGGAGACACGATGGTATTTCTCAATGTGATCAATTGATGGATCAACACATAAAACATGTCCAATAAGTATGATTTATAGAGTCAACATTAGTATGAATATATATAAAGTTTTTCTTCATCAGCCAGGCCCATGCAAGTAACTGCATCCAGCAACTATTTCTGCTACTATGTAACTAACTACACTCTGTATTTATAGATTCATTTCAGATGAGATCAGATTGAGCTCCAACTATAGCTGCAGCTAAGGGATCCATGAGCCATCATGCCAGCGAGCCAGGAAATAAACTTTACTTTCCAAAGGAAATAAAAATACAATGCATACATACATACTTAATCAGCTATAGGTGTTGTTGTTAACTGAATTTTACTGATGTTGTTGTTAACTGTATTTTACTGATGTTAAATACAATGCATAAATACAATGCATACATACATACATATTTGGACGTTTACTTTCCAAAGGAAATAAAATACAATGCATAAATACAATGCATACATACATACATACTGAATTTTATTGATCTTTGTTGTTAACTGAATTTTAATCGATTCTTTGAAGAACGCCTTCGGCCATGATATAGGTGTAGTTTTCAGTCTCTGTCGGTTTAAATCATATAACTGAATTTTACCACGTCTCCCCTCTGGGCGTTTGAAAACAGGAGGGCCCACGTCTCCCTCCGAGTTTTCGAGGGCCCACGTCTCCCCTCCAAAGGGCAGGACGTTTGAGTTTTCGAGGCAACTCCCCGCGTATCCCCTCCACTGGCAACTCCCCACAACGCAGAGGGGGTTTTCTTCCCACGTCCAGGTAACTCCCCTCCTATTCCATTGCCGCTCCATCTTCCTCCCTCTGCCTCCCTCCTCATTCCATTGCCGCTCCATCTTCCGCCCTCTGCCTCCCTCCTCATTCCATTGCCGCTCCATCTTCCTCCCTCTACCTCCCTCTGCCTCCAGCGTCAAGCAATGGCGGAGGAATCGTGGAGCAACTCCCCTCCGTCTGCCAAGAGAATGGCGGAGGCATCATGGAGCAACTCCCCTCCGTCTGCCAAGCATCACCGTGGTGAGGCGTCTGGCAAGGAGCCGCTTGTGGTCGACGACGACGTTCCGGTCCCTGGGTAGAAGCGGGACTACACCGTGCCGCTCAAGGTTGATATCCACCTGAAGGAGCTGCTGGATGTTGTATGCACCAGCAATCCAGACGAAGCCGACAAGATGATCCGCAAGATGAGGAGGAGGCTCGGCGGCATGCTTCGTCGGAATATCGGCGTTGATGTCGAGTATACCAGGGAAGACAAACCTCCGCAAATTGCTGCAGTTCTGCAGTTATGCATGGAGGATCTCGTCCTGGTATACCACATCACTGCGGCAACCAAATGGTAAAAACATACAGTTCTGAAGTTTTTGTCTAATTAGTAGTTTCTGAAGTAGATGCAATAGTTATGAAGTTCTGAAGTAGATCCAATACTAGTTATGAAGTTATGAAGTTTCTGTTTAATTAGTACTCCCTCCGTTCCGAATTACTTGTCTCACGTATGGATGTATCTAGATGTATTTTAGTTCTAGATACATCCATTTCAGCGATGACTAATTTGGAACGGAGGGAGTAGTTTTTTGGTGATCATACAGAATGTTGTTTAGAAGTTTTTGTGATCATTTAGTAGCTGTTATGAATGTTGTCTTGTAATGCAAAAGATTGCAAAAAAATACATCATTGAGATGTTATGCTTGCTGTTTTGATCATCTGAGAATGTTGTCTTGTAGTTGTTGTGATCATTTAGTAGTTGTTGTGATCATACTGTTTTAACTGAATTTTGGTCGAATCAAGATGCTATTTTAACTGAATTTTGCTTCAATCGAACCCATTTTAATTCTGTAGTTTCAAGTTTTTGAAGTAGATGAATTTGATGCACAGATTAATTTGATGCAGGCCCAAGGAACTCCGCCGCTCTGCGCAGGAGAAGAAGCTGTACACCTTTGTTGGCTTCTACATTGGAGGCGACAAGGAGAAGCTGAAGTTGTCTAGTTTAGAGATCAACCCGACAATTACGCCGACTTGCAAGCGCAAATGGAGAGTTCAAACAATGGAAAGAAGTGGCGCCTTTGGCTGAGTTTGCAGGCAGCCTCATCCACCCATCCTACAAGGAAATGAAGCAGAAGATCGATAGGAAATCGGACCACCTACTATGGGGGGACAACCCACTGCCAAACAACCTCATCGAGTATGCCGCGAAAGATGCATATGTCACCTACGAGGCATGGAAGAAAATCGAAATCACCAAAGAAGGTTTGGAGCTCTGGCAAGAGGCGGAGGATCATTGGGATGACCCTACTCTTTGGGGATATTGAGTTGTTTGTGGTATTGGGATGACCCCTACTACTGTGTCTCAGTTTGTAGTTATGTGGTTGAACAAGTTTGCTTTTGTTATGTTGAACAAGTTTGCTTTTGTAATGATGAACAAGTTTGCTTTGGTTGTCAGTTGACATCACTCATCGCTGAGCATGGTTTAGTTTTACCTTTATCTATTTATTATTTAGGCAGAGCTATTCAGGCATGGAAGATATAATCATCCTTATGGTGAGGATCGCAATGTTTTTAGCTTCCAAGTTTCTAATGACACATGATCTTTCCAACCACATAACTTAGGCTGTGTTTGATAGTAAAGTATTGAAAAAACCAAAGTATTGAAAACTACAACATTTTAGCATGTAGGTGTAAGATACCATAGTTTTGACATACCACATTATTTTGAAGTATTGGGAATACTTTGGAGCTATTTGGTAGTGTTGTATATATTGACGCACCTAATAAATAGCTTGCCGTCTTCTACTTGCTTACCCTGTTGCCCAAACCCAATGGCCATGCAAAAGGCCACCCATATGCACAAAGTCCATAGCCAAACCGTCAACGACCATGCCCAAAGCTGCAGCTTACAAAGATGAGAAAAACCATGCAGTGTCGTCAGCTGGCCGACACCGTAGCAGACACACGAAGTGAAGTAGGAGGCTCAGTGATGCAATCTTCATGAGGCCGCAGGAGGTTTCTTCCTCAGAAAGCAAGGCCTGCCAGCTTCATGCCACGGGCCTCTTGAGAAGGGAACAGATGATTAAGCGTACTAGCCATTTTCCATGGTCGTCTCTTTATCTATCCACGACAACCTGAGGGAGAGACGATCTCCAGCAACGAGCGAGCGGCGGTGGCCTGGGAACGAACGAGGATGAAGAAACGTGTTCGTTTTTTCGCCTGCTCTGTTTTTAAAAAAGAGGTCCTGGGTTCTTTTTATTAGACAGAGAAAATACTGCATTTTGAGGAATACTGTAGTATTAATAGTTTTTTGTGGAGACCAAACAGCTCAAAGTAATTAAAACCATAGTATTTAGAAAAACTGTAGTATTCACAAAATACTTAGAAAATGCAGAGCTATCAAACGGGGCCTTAACTGCAAACATTTCCCCTGTAAATTGTAGTTACACATTCCAACCAATACCTGCAGGTTGTAATTTCATACTGAATGACCATCAATGACTAAGTGAAGCAAATATTTGCTATGCATTTCTTGGCACGAGAAGGAAGAGGGGAGAGGAGGCGGAGCTCACGGGAGGCGCAAGGAGGCCTGCGATAGCTTAGTAGCAACAGAGGTGGCGAAGTTGAGGAAGACAATGCGACCGAGGAAAAAGAGGTGGAGGGGGGTGGAGGGTCGAGCACCGTCGCGCCCTGGTTCCACGGCTCGCCGGCCCGCTGTTGAAGCAGATTCTGCCCGCCGCCTTGCCTGTCGCCTCGCACGGTGGAGCTCGAGGGCTGGGAAGGCGAGGGAGGGGGTGGATTGGGAGTGGACAGCGATGGGGGGCAGGGCAGGGGCTGACTGGGGGCGGCGACGGAGACGGAGGCGCGGGGGCGGCGGCGGCGTGGGTCGGGGCAGCGCGCGGGTGCATCTGGCGAGAGGGAGAGAGTGTCGAAGGGGATCTGGCGAGAGGGAGAGAGTATAGCTAGGGGGAGGGTTCTAATGGCGCACCTTCCAGTCGTGCGCCATAAGTATGACTATTCTAATGGCGCACCACCCCGCGGTGCGCCATTAGAATTTTGTTTTAATCTAGCCCACTAACCATATCTACAACCTAACCCTATCTACAATAGAACCCACCCACTAGCCCGACTGGTCAACACGCAACACACACACCAGGAGGTCTTGGGTTCGATTCCCAGGCTCCCCAATATTTTTTTATGAATTTTAAATGCTGTTTTTATATTTATTTGTGTTTAAATATGTTCAAACTTGTTTAAATCATAACAGTAATATTTTTTTATAAAAACAATAATAATTTTTTAAAAAATATGTTCAAATTTCTTACTTGAAAATATCATCGGCGGTGGCGGTGGAGCGGGGGAGGGTGCGGGGATCAAGATCGAGATGGAGGGGGAATCGAGATCGAGATGGAGGGGGATCGAGATCAAGTGTCCTCATGAATTCAAAAAGTGCCCATGAAATTTAAAAATATTCATGATATCAAAAAGTGCCCATGAAATACAATCGAGAAATGAAGACTATGATTTAAATACAATCGATCTTAGCTAGCTATCTGTTCACAATCTTCTCGCCCTTCTTTTTCGCAAATGGAGTTCTTCTATGGAACGGACGTCCTTTACGTAGGGTGGTCCTGCTTCTTGTGGTGTGTGTTGCTACTTCATCGTCGTCGTCATGTTCGATCTTCGGGTCGCCGTACTTGTCGAAGTCTTGCTCATTGGCTACTCCATCCATTCCGACGATCTTCCTTTTGCCTCTCCTCACGACAACACGAGGCTTTGGCGGGTCGGTAATGAAGAAGCATTGGTCCACTTGGGAAGCCAGTACCCATGGCTCATTTTTCGCGGTGACGTTTGCGCCATGATCTTGGATTTGGCTTCGGGTATAAACACGACTAGGCTTTGGCATAGTGCGCCATTAGAAGGTTTGCAAAAAAGTTAAAAAAATATTATATACTAATGGCGCACTGTCTTAGTCGTGCGCCATTACTAGTTCTAACTAGTAATGGCGCACTTTTCCATCCCTGCGCCATTAGTTTGTATGGAAAAATGTGGAAAAAAAATCAATAGTTGTGGCGCACCGTGAGCATGGTGCGCCATTAGTGTCTTCCACTCTAATGGTGCACGAGCCACCGGTGCGCCATTAGTATATAGTAGTGGCGCACTACTTACCTGGTGCGCCATTAGAATCAGTCCTATCTATAGCCCTTTTCCTAGTAGTGTGTGCAGTGTCCTTGTTTCCCTTTCGGTGCAAAGGGGGGAAGCACAGACCAAGGCATCAGGCAAAGGTTACCGTTTTGGTGCAAAAAGACCAGGACCAGCAGAGCGGTAGGATGGACGTCATCATGGAGCCCAGGGCGGCGTCATCGTCAGAGCCTTTGGCAGCTGAAGACTAACTTTAGTCAGGATAAGTGTACTAGATGCTCCCCTTCAAAATGGCCAATTGTTGGCGCCCTTCCCGCTCATTATTTGGGAAGAGGCCAAGGGCCTCCCTCTATAAATAGGACTAGCCACCACAGATTAGAGGCATCGAGCATCTATCTCATGAAGACGCATAGACTAGAGAGAAGCGACTGAACTCACCCTAGCAGTTCATCGCACCAGCTCAAGAACAGCCCCTCGCAAGGCTGTTGTCCCTTTGTATTGTTCATCATTAGCCCCTGAGGCAATCCACCACACCACACACTGGAGTAGGGTATTACACCACAATGGTGGCCTGAACCAGTATAAATCTCGTGTCCCTTGTGTGTTCTTCTTTCTAGCCTAGATCCATGGCGAGACTTCGATGCATGAGTTGGTAGGGAAAGATCTTCGTGCGCACCCCAGTGTTCGAACCTCTAGGGTCTGCTGGAACCCGAAATCCGACATTTGGCGTGCCAGGTAGGGGTGCTCCGGAATCCTTCTTCCGCCGCCTCGCGTTTCGTTGCCTCACCGCCCTGATGTCAAGCGACCCGACGGCCAACACCGACCGCTGGGCGGCGTGGCCCGCCCACGCCGTGCCGCCAGCCCAAGGCAACCTCAACCTTGCGCCTCAGGCAGCTCGCGCTCCATAGGGCGCTGCAGGGCGCGGGCGACGCGGCCAAACGCCGCCTGCCCTCACACCGCAGCAGGCGCGGTCAGCAGCAAGAGCTTCGAACCACGTCGCGGCCACAGCGCCGCACACCCGACGGGACCAGGCGAACTCCAGGGCCGCACTCACGATGGCCCGAGAGCTGCTACGGTGCCGGCTGCTGGAGGGCGGCCGTGACGTGTTGCTGGAGCGAGTAGCCGAGCTCCTGGATGCCGCCGCCTCGAGAGCACCTCCTTTCTGCGTCCAGCTGCCCCCCAGGTCCAGGGTGGGCCGTATGGCGGCCCCATACGTGCCCACGCAACTCCGAACGGACTCCAGGCCCTGCTCAACGCCAACCCGGCCATCAGCACTGGGCGCCAAGTCGCGCCGGCCCCATCTCTGGCCGGCGAAGGAGCACACGCCGCGACCTTCGGCCTCGGCGGGCCACCACGCCGTCACCCTCAAGACAACACTCCAGGCCGGACTGCATGGCATGTGGGGCACTATGGTGAGAACCGCGAGGCGGTGGTCCCAGAAGCTTATGTGCCCCACATGGTGGATCGAGAGTGCGCATTGGAAGAAGACCATGGCTCGTTCCTTGGGCCAGGCTGGGGCGAGGAGCCACCAGAAGCTGAGCTCTTTCAGGAGCCCCAAGAGGGCCTCGACGGCCGTGCCGGTGGCAGCAACTATCTGGTACCACTAATTCCTTAGGAGCAAGCTTATGCTAACCATGGGTCGCAGGAGGTACAGGTCGCCGCGGCAGATGGCTCCCCCAATGCTGCAACCTCTTACCGCTCGGGAGGAGGGCACCGAGGGCTGCAGGAGAGGGGCCGAGATCCGGGTTCGTCCCCACGGCGCTTGGCGCAAGGCGCACTCCGGAGGTAGGCCCTCTGCCAGGGAGGTGCCACAGGGCCTGCCCCCGACAGAGGACCCATGGTCGTCGGGGGAACTGCTAGCCACCGCTCTACCCCATTGGCGTCGTCCTTGGTTTTCGGTCGTCGTCTATGGCGGTAGAGTGCGGCGCAAGACGGGGCCCTCGTCTGGCAATATGAAGCAAGGCCGGTACCTGTGAAGAAGGCCCAGTGCCTATGAAGCTCGCCGCCCCGTGACACTCTCACGTAATAATGAGTGGGGCTGTACACGCCCCGGAGTCTCCGGAGAGCCGCACTCGGGCCTCGGGGGCTCCCGCCCATGCCCAGTGGCAGCACTTAGCTCCGCGCTAGTGAGAAGACGTCGAAGACTAGACTAGGTGCCGGACGCAGCTTTTTGCTTTTTGCCTTTTCCTCTGTTGACAAGTTTCTTCGATCTGGATTTAAGTTGGATTTGAGCTTGAGACTTGCGCGTGTCTGGGGAAGGGGTGTTTAGTCTCGTTCGAGCAATCTCTCATGTTCTAGTTTCGGCTTTGCGTCCAAGTTAGCGTCAGCTGCCTCCCCTCGCGAGCCCCTCGTGAGCCGGGCCAGGCCAAGCATGTCTACAATCTGGACCGCTGTCGCCGCACCCTCTCCGGAGGTTCTCATCGCAAGATCAATGGGATCACCTAGAAGACACTCGAGGCGTTGTGGTCCCCACAGGCCCGCTTGGGATTCGTCAGGGTCAAAAGGTAAACAGGTCAGCTAACCCATCACCGGGCCAGTATCTAAGCTCACACGCAGTGTTACGCTTACAAGGATATCGATCGCAAACCTTTACATGAGGGGCTTCCCCTCCCAAAATGCTCTTACAGTCTTCAGGGCCAAGCCTGAACCTTCTTCACGCAGGGTAAATAGCGGTGACGTACGATCAGTCGGACATATCACTCGCCGCGTCATCTGGGGCGCCTCCAGAGGCGTCGCTGGCATCATCACCATCACCACCAACGCCTCCACCAGCGCCAGGCGCGTCCACCACGCCGCCTTCATTGGCGGCCATGATCACGCCATCATCATCGGATGCAAAGGCCCTGACGAGGGCGTCCACGTTGTCCTCCACCCATTGCGCCAGGTCGCCCCGGATGGCTATGGGCACAGGTGCAATGGCAGCATCAAAATCAAAGTGGGGATCCATGTCCTGCAGATAGCTAAAGACACGGGAGAAGGCACGCCGAGCAAGGCTCAGATCCTCTCCTCGACGAGCCAACGGGACCTCTCGGAGCGGTTCTCCAGAAGCGTCACCACGTCAGTGAAATATTGGAGGTTGCCGGCATAGTTGGTCTCGTGCGGCACCTCGGCAGCGGCCTCGCAAATGTTGCCCAGGGCCGTGTTAGCCCATTCCCTGAGCGTTCGGAGCATGGGGGCGTGCTCATGTTCCAGAACCCGCCTCTGACGGATCTCATCCTCGTTCTGCCGCACGATGGCCTCGGCGCCATCAACCCTCTATCGGAGAAAAAGCAGCTCGGCGCGGGAAGAGTCCAGCTCCGCCTGCGCTATGCCAAGGGCGGCTGCGGAGGAGTCTGCGCCCCGCGTCACTTCGGCCAGTTTGGCCCTGAGGGCCGCGGTCCTACCCTCAGCTTCGACCCTGATTAGCTCCAACCTCTCTTCATATTGGCGCTCGAGATCCGAGCGAGCTTCCGCCACGCAGCAGTCGACCTCTTCTTGGGCTCGGGCTTCGCACGCGGCGACATCATCCTCCGCCTGAGCCACCAGGCGCTCCCTCGTCTCCAACTGCTCAAGGTCAAGGTTGCGCTCGGTGGCCTCCAGCGTCAGTGCTTCCTCGCGCTTCTAGAGCTCCGCCTGGTCGAGGGAAGCCTCCTTCAGCGACCCAAGGGCCGCTTGGCACAGTTCTACTTGCTGCTCCAGAGAGTTGCTCCAGGCTTGGAGCTCCCACACGCGCTCCTCCGCATCCTTGCGCCGTCAATCTGCTTCCCGGGCCTCCTCAACGGCTTGAGAGCAGGCCTCTCGCGAGGCCGCCAGCGACGCTTCGGCCTTCGCGTTGTCGAGGTCACGCTGGTGACGAGCAAGGGTGACGGCTACCTTCAGCTTGCGCCTCTCCTCAGCGAGGTGCAAGCCTTCGGCCTCGAGGCACGCATCCTCGCTAGCAAGCTCTGCCTCGATCCGACTCATTGCATCCGCCGCCCCCTGGAGGAATTATTGGCAAAAGGCGCGGCGCGCCCGAGCATGCATGAGTACGTCTTCCGCGTCACCCTCCGCCACTGGCGAATGCAGAGGGCACTGGGACGACATGCCCCCTCCCGGCACAGGCTGGGCGCTGGTGCCCCAGCAATCGCCGGACGGGCCTCGCCAGGAGCCCGGCCTGGCACCAGTCCGTCCCCAGAAGAGGAGCTCAAGACTGACTTCAGCCAATCGCCGTTCATGATCAAGGAAGGAGCACGGGGCAAGCTGGCCGTGCCCCAGGAGAACTCGTGAAGGGAGGACATAGGGCGCGCAGGCTCGAGATGCCCAGTGGGATGGGCCACTTCTCTGACTGGCCGAGCGGTAGGGGCGCCGCTCGAGCTCGGCGCGCCAAGGGTCAGCAGCGAGGACAAAGCTTGGAGGGACGGCTCCTTGGCCGTCTCCGTGAATTCAGCAGGAAGGGCCCTGAAAGGCTGCACTCAGCTACAAGAACAGAGAAATAAAGGAGCAAAGAAAGAAGAGGACTTACTCGTCCATGGCAAAGTACTTCCTACGCTTCAACAGGCGGCGAGGGCGATCGTCACCACCCAAGGCCTCCTTCCTCTTGCAGAGGGCCTCGAAATCTATGCCAAACCGGCCGAAGCGCTCGGCGCAGGGGTCGGTCTGTGGCATGGAGGAGGCGTCAAGGCGGTCAGCGCTATGGGGACTGGCCTGAGGAGCGCCACCGGGCACCGCCTCATGAGGAACGACTAGGGCCTCGAGAGCCCCAACCTCGGGAGCCGTAGGCCGCAACTCCTCGCCTGCCACTGCTCCAGGACGGGCTTCAGGAGATGCTGCCTCTGGAGCTCCATGCGGCATCAGCACCTCAACATCATCCCCTTCAGCTCCTGGTGGTTCTCGTCTCCCCGCTCCATCGCCTGAGACAGGGCCGCTTTGGGCAACCGAAAGAGCAACCACGACGAAAGGATTCTCGCGGGGCCCCCTGAGGCCAGCCGGGAGCAGCCCCCACTCGTCGAAGCTGGGCATCTGCTTCACGAAATCAGCCCTGTCCGAACAAAGATACAAGAGGGCACCATCATGTCAAAGGCTGCCTGGGGAAGGATCGCCAGTCAGGACCTTGAGCACCATCCTCAGCGCTTCAGGCGCCAGGTCCTCCTCCTGGAGCCGCATGCGGTCTTTGTGCCCCGCAAAGTCCCACATCCGGCGAGAGTGGCGCTAGAGAGGAGCAATGAGACACTGGAGGAACTCCTTCACCACCTTGGGCGCCATCATGTTGAGCACCCTCAAGGTCTCGAAGCGGCGCCAGACGAAGACGAGCCGGGGGCTCACGAGTGCCTCATGACCCCAACCTGAGTTGGGAACATCAGGCGAGGTTGGGTGCGAGAGTAGGGGGCTGGGCACCCCAACATCCACATACAACCACTGCTCTCTGAACTTGGCCTCAGAGGGAGGAAGGCCGAAGTCGATCCCTGAAGCAGCCATCTCTGGCATGGCAAGGAAGCTCACACACCCCGAGCATTGAGTGGGGTCGCTCAGGCGTAAAGAGAAGAAGTGGCGCAGCAGGGCAACGAAAGGATGAATGCCCACCATTGCCTCGCAAACAAAAGCAAAGATTGCCAGGAGGGTAATGGACTCAGGGCCGAGGTGCATCATGTGGATCTGATAATGGGAGAGCACCACATTGAAGAAAGCAGAGAAAGGGGGAACCAGACCCGCCCACAAGGCGTTGGCAAAGAACTGGACCTCCATGATGACCCTATCAAAGGAAGCATGGGATGCAGGCCAGACCGTGGTTCGGCTGCACTCATTGAAGATGGTGGCAAGAGCAGAACGGACCTTGTGCAAGGCCTCGGGGTTGAGTATGATGGACTAGGCAACGGCGGGGGCCACCGCCGGAGGCGAGCGAGACGAAGACGCGGGCTCCTTCCCCTTTTCCTTCTTCGGTGCCATGACAGTGGGAAGGGGGAGAGAGTTCGAGTTGGATTGGAGGCGGAGGTTGAAGCTCGAGGGAGGAGGAAGGGCAGGAAGCACGCGGACGGCGAAAGGGGAATAGCTATGTGCAACCATGGGTCCGCATGGCCGGGCGCATAATGAGGCATTATGGGGAAGCGGAGCCGCCCACGTCCAATCAACCGCCACGCGGCGCCCAAGGCCGCAGGCTGTTGCGGCCCGTGGCGCTTCGCACTTGCCCCTTCGCTTCTCTACTAAGCCAAGTCCGGCGCGCCTTGGGCCCGGGGGCTACTGTCGGCGTTCTGGGAACGGGGGTCCCCAGACTTGCCTTCCTGCGGCCTGTGGCGTGGCTCAAGTAGGGGCCCAACGCAGCCCAACTTCATCAGTTCAAGCTCAAGACCCTCGCGAGGGGCCATGCCTCGCAGGGCAGACGACAGGAAGCTTCCTCAGGAGCAGCCTCCTCAGCCAGGCTCGCGAGGAGGCGGAGAGATCAAGGCAGGGTACCTCCCGAGGAGCCCGTGACGCAAGCCATGACGATCGAGACCAGGCAGGCGCCAGGCGGGCGCCGACCTGTGCAGTGTCCTTGTTTCTCTTTCGGTCCAAAGGGGGCAAGCACAGACCGAGGCATCAGGCAAAGGTTACCGTTTTGGTGCAACAAGACCAAGACCAACAGAGCGGCCGGATGGAGGTCATCGTGGAGCCCAGGGCGGCGTCATCGTTAGAGCCTTTGGCAGCCGAAGACCAACTTTAGTCAGGATAAGTGTACTAGATGTTCCCCTTCAAAATGGCCAATTGTTGGCGCCCTTCCTGCTCATTATTTGGGGAGAGGCCCAGTGCCTCCCTCTATAAATAGGACTAGCCACCATAGAGTAGAGACATCGAGCATCTATCTCAAGAAGACGCATAGACTAGAGAGAAGCGACCGAACTCACCCTAGCAGTTCATCGCACCAGCTCAAGAACAACCCCTCGCGAGGCTGTTCTCCCTTTGTATTGTTCATCATCAGCCCCTGAGGCAATCCACCACACCACACACTGGAGTAGGGTATTACACCACAATGGTGGCCTAAACCAGTATAAATCTCATGTCCCTTGTGTGTTCTTCTTTCTAGCGTAGATCCATGGCGAGACTTCAACGCGTGAGCTGGTAGGGGAAAGATCTTCGTGCGCACCCCAGTGTTCGAACCTCAAGGGTCTGCCGGAACCCGAAATCCGACAATGACATCCCCAAATTTTGGTGGAAATTCTAAGGAAGTATTTGAAAGGGTTGTAGTGCAAATGGAACTCTAAAACTTATGAAGAATCATTTTTAAAGAAATAAATCTCAGTAAAAATAATTGTAGAAATACTTCCACTGATAAAAATAAATGGTCTTGGGAAGATATACAAGTCCATCAATATTTTTAGAAGGTTTCCACCTAGAAGGAAAAACTCAAAAATTCCGAGGGACAGAGTGATCTGCAATTAAGAGATAAAACCAGAAAATAAAAATTTAATTTCCTGGCAAAATTTTAATTAATAAATCAAGGTCAAAATTTTGGGGTGTTACAGATGCCCTCATCACTAAGAAACTCATCCAATGTGTAGTTCTTGAACTCGGTGCCATTGTCACTTCTTATTGTCAAGATCTTTACATCATGTTGACGTTGAGCTTCATTTGCAAAGTCGATGACGGTTTGTTGAGTCTCACCCTTCTTCTTGAAGAAAAATACCCAAGTGTACCTTGAATAATCATCCACAATCACCAAGCAATACTTTCTACCTCCAAGACTATCAAATGATGGAGGCCCAAAGAGATCCATGTGAAGGAGCTCCAAGGGTCTCTTCAAGTAGATGATAGTCGTGGGAGGGTGAGCCTTTTCATGAAGCTTTCCTTCGATACAAGCACTGCAAGCATGATCTTTGGCAAAACTAACATTTGTTAGTCCATGAACATGGTCCCCCTTGAGAAGACTTTGCAAAGATCTCATATTGACGTGGGCTAAACGGCGATGCCAAAGCCATCCCACATCAACTTTAGCCATTAGGCATGTCGCGGTCTTAGTGGGTCGCTCCAAGAAGCTAATCACATAAAGACCGTTCTCGACATGCCCAACAAAGGCTACTTTAAGAGTCTTGCTCCACAAGAGGGCTACGCTATCAATATCAAAGAAAGTGGCAAAGCCCATGAGTACAAGTTGACGAACGAAAAGTAGATTGTACGCAAGGGACTCAACAAGCATGCCTTTCTCGATCGTTAGATCATGAGAAATGACAACCTTGCCAAGACCCAATACCTTAGAATACGAGGCATCACCCCACTCAACATTGGTGGGCATAGAAGGGATCTTGAGCACATCCACCGCCAAGTCCTTGCTTCCAGTCATATGGTTTGTTGCTCCACTATTGAGCAACCATGATCCCCACCGGAAGCAAACAACTACAAGAGATCAATGCTTGGTTTTAGGTACCCATTTAGTAATGGGTCCTTTGATGTTAGTAACAAGGGTCTTAGGAACCCAAATAAACCATTCAATGTACTCATAAGGAGAACCAACAAATTTAGCATAAACATGCCCATCACTAGCACGACACAACACATAAGAAGGGTTAAAATCGCCGGCTTTGGTGGGAGGGGTGGCATTGGCCATTTTGATATCACCACCCTTCACATTGTTCTTCTTCTCCTTAGGAGCACCCTCTCCCTCCTTCACAAAAGTTTGCTTGAGTGGAGGAGGTCATTTGGTCTTGTCGTTTTTCTTCTTGTTCTTGGACTTGGGTGCGAACCCAACTCCCTCCTTGGACACAACTTCCTTTTGATTGCTCAAAACGTCGTTGAGGCTCTTCTCACCTTGTATGCACGTCACACGGCCTTTCTCGAGTTGCTCCTTCAACTTGGCATTCTCCTCCACAAGATGCACATGCTCACAACACGGGTTAGTGGCATTTGCATTATCAATTAATACCATACGAGGAAAGGTGGATTTTTCTTTGGTTAGCTTAACTTGGAGTTGAGCATGAGACTCCTTGAGGCTAGCATGAGCACCCTTCAAGACCTTGTGGGCCTTGTCAAGTAAATCAAACTCGTCCTTGAGTCTAGCATGGTCAACCCCAAGTTTAGCCTTCTCGGAAGTTAGCACACGAGACACAACAAGAGCATGATCAAGATCTTTCTTTAACTTAGCATGGTCATCGTTGTGTGACTCCTCAAGAGCCAAACGATGCCCACGCTCTTCCTCAAGAGCATTAGAGAGATCTGATATCTCATCGGCATAGTCACGACTATGAACTTCCATCTTAGAGATGGTTTCTTCATGAGCCTCGATCATGTCATTGGCTTCACCAAGTTGTTCCAAGAGAGCAACAACGTGCTTCTTGGATTTCCCCTTGAGCTTACTCATAAAATACTCAAATTCATTCACTTCCTCATTAGACCCCTCACTTTCATCAATGCCATCCGTCAAGGAGGGATTAGTAATGATGGTGGTTTTGATGTTGGGGGTTACCTTGTTGGTGGCTTTAGCCATGAGACACTTGGCGGTGATGTTCTCATTGGATGAGTCGAAGAGGGACACCCGTGGAGTTGTGCCAATGGCAACGGAGGCCATGGCCATGGCTTCACTATCTTCATCATCATCGTCATCCTCATGGTATTCTTCTTGAACCACCAACCCTCGAGTAGGAGTCTTTTTGGTGAAGTTGTTCTTGTTGGGGAAGGACTTGGCTTTGTCCTTTCGGATGAGCTTGCCACCATTTTCTTCCCGCTTCTCGTAAGGGCAATCCACAACAAAATGGCTCACATTGCCACAATTGTAACATGTTCTCACACGTTGCTTGCCCTTGAACCCACTTGAGTTGTTCTTGTTGAAGTTGGGCCTTGTGTTCTTCTTGCTCCAAAATTGCCTTGAAGCAAGAGCCATGTGCTCATGATAATCATACTTTGTATCTTCGGGTTGCTCTCCTCATCTTCCTCTTCTTCCTCTTATTCCACAATAACCTTGGCCTTCAAGGCAAGGTTGGGCTTGTTTACCCTTTGAGAGCGCAACACCGCATTGTCAGCAGTCTTGTCCAAGATCCTCATTGCCACAAACTCATCCAACGCTTCATTTGAGGTCAAGGAGTGGAAGTCCGGTCTTTGACGGATGACGGAGGACAAGGCCTTGTGGAAAGGCATCATTGCTTTGAGGAACTTGCGCTTGATCCAATTGTCATCCGTGTCCTTGCTCCCATGATCTCGGAGTGAGACCGCAAGTTTGGTTACTCTCTGAAAGAGCTCACGAGGTTCTTCATCTTCTTTCATTGCAAACTCATCGGCTTCATCTTGCACCACTTCATAGTTGGAGCATTGAATGCTTGCACTTCCCTTATAGAGGGAAACAACACAATGCCATGCGTCTTTGGCCATGGCGAATGGTCGAAGATGAGGGAGATCTTTGGGTAGAACTGCATCTTGAATGATGAAGAGAGCATTCTCATTGAATTGATGGTCCACGGCTTCTCTAGGGGTGAAGTTGCTTCGGTCATGTGGATGGAAACCTTCTTCAATGATTCTCCAAAGATTAGTATTCACATGATTTAAATGACGCTTGAAGCGATATACCGAAGAATCAAAGTCCTCATTTTTCACAATCTTAGGAGGAGGGCCGGCATGATTTAAATGAGTAGAAGGAATCGGTCCTCCATAAATTGGAGGTGCCACATGGGCAAAGATGCCAGTGCCATTTCTGCTACTAGTAGAAGGATCCTTTTCACTAGTAGCTTCCCCCTTGTCGGAGTTAGCATCATCACCTTGTCAGTGGGATCACCCACTTTCAATGGCGAGGTAGATAGTTTAAGTCCTTCTAAGAATTTATTAAACATGCTTTCAACCTCGGTTGTCATGGAGGTATTCAATGTGTCCAAAGCCACATTGAATTCCTCACGAGACACCGCGGTTCCCCCATCACCTGTAGACGAGCTCGGATTCACACCAGAGTGCTCCTCCCTACCGTCTACGGTGTCAACCATACTGTTCGGACGGCAAAGTCCTTAATAAAGAGACGAGGCTTTGATACCAATTGAAAGGATCGATATAGTTGACAAGAGGGTGGGGGGTGAATAGGCACCTAACAATTTTTAACTTTTCTTTACCAAATTAAACTTTGCATCAAAGTAGGTTGTCTAGATATGCAACTAGGTGAGCAACCTATATGATGCAGCAACAACAACAAGTACACAAGCAAGCAAGGGATACAACACAAATAAGCTTGCACAAGTAAAGGCACGAGATAACCAAGAGTGGAGCCGATGGAGACGAGGATGTGTTACGAAGTTCCTTCCTTTTGAGGGGAAGTACGTCTCCGTTAGAGCGTGTGGAGGCACAATGCTCCCCAAGAAGCCACTAGGGCCACCGTATTCTCCTCATGCCCTCACACAATGCGAGATGCCATGATTCCACTATTGGTGGCCTTGAAGGCGGCGACCGAACCTTTACAAACAAGGTTGGGGCAATCTCCACAACTTAATTGGAGGCTCCCAACAACACCACGAAGCTTCACCACAATGGACTATGGCTCCGTGGTGACCTCAACTGTCTAGGGTGCTCAAACACCCAAGAGTAACAAGATCCGCTAGGGATTAGTGGGGGGATTCAAATTTCTCTTGGTGGAAGTGTAGATCGGGGCCTTCTCAACCAATCCCGAGCAAATCAACAAGTTTGATTGGCTAGAGAGAGAGATCGGGCGAAAATGGAGCTTGGAGCAACAATGGAGCTTTTGGGGAAGAGGTAAGTCAACTTTGGGGAAGAAGACCCCCTTATATAGTGGGGGGAACAATCCAACTGTTACCCCCAAAGCAGCCCCTGATAACCCACAAGTGTAGGGGATCGCAACAGCTTTCGAGGGTAAAGTATTCAACCCAAATTTATTGATTCGACACAAGGGGAGCCAAAGAATATTATTGAGTATTAGCAGTAGAGTTGTCAATTCAACCACACCTGGATAACTTCGTATCTGCAACAAAGTATTTAGTAGCAAAGGTGGTATGATAATAAAGGTAACGGTAGGAAAAGTAAAGATAAATGTTTTTGGTTTTTTGTAGTAGGTTTAGTAGTAGCAACGGAAAAGTAAATAAGCGAAGAATAATATATGAAAAGATCGTAGGCAATGGATCAATAATGGATAATTATGCCGGATGCGATTCCTCATGCAATAGTTATAACATAGGGTGATATAGAACTAGCTCCAATTCATCAATGTAATGTAGGCATGTATTCCATAAATAGTCATACGTGCTTATGGAGAAGAACTTGCATGACATCTTTTGTCCTACCCTCCCGTGGAAGCGGGGTCCTAGCGGAAACTAAGGGATATTAAGGCCTCCTTTTAATAGAGAACCGGAACAAAGCATTAGCACATAGTGAATACATGAACTCCTCAAACTATGGTCATCACCGAGAAGTATCCCGATTATTGTCACTTCGGGGTTGTCGGATCATAACACATAATAGGTGACTATAGACTTGCAAGATAGGATCCAGAACACACATATATTCATGAAAACATAATAGGTTCATATCTGAAATCATGGCACTCGAGCCCTAGTGACAAGCATTAAGCATAGCAAAGTCATAGCAACATCAATCTTAGAACATAGTGGATACTAGGGATCAAACCTAAGAAAACTAACTTGATTACATGGTAAATCTCATCCAACCCATCACCGTCCAGCAAGCCTACTATGGAATTACTCATGCACAGCGGTGAGCATCATTAAATTGGTGATGGAGGATGGTTGATGATGACGACGGCGACGAATCCCCCTCTCCGGAGCCCCGAACGGACTCCAGATCAGCCCTCCCGAGAGAGATTAGGGCTTGGCGGCGGCTCCGTGTCGTAAAACGCGATGAAACTTTCTCTCTAATTTTTTTCTCCCCGAACGTGAATATATGGAGTTGGAGTTGAGGTTGGTGGAGGTCTAGGGGGCCCACGAGATAGGAGGGCGCGCCCTAGGGGGGCGCCCCCTGTCTTGTGGACAGCCTGTGGGCCCCCTGGTGTTGATTCTTTCGCCAAAAATTCTTATTAATTCCAAAAAGTGCCTCTGTGGATTTCCAGGACATTTCGAGAACTTTTCTTTTCTACACATAAAACAACGTCATGGCGATTCTCAATGAAACAACATCGATCAGGGTTAGTTTCATTCAAATCATGCAAGTTAGAGTCCAAAACAAGGGCAAAAGTGTTTGGAAAAGTAGATACGTTGGAGACGTATCAGCCCCGCATAGAGCGGTACTACCGCAGGGGTGGCCAGTACTACCGCAGTGGCCAGTGGTACTAGCGTCCCACCTCGCGGTACTACCGCACAGAAGAGGGGAGCGAGGAGCAAAGGGAGGACCTGGACCCAGAGCGGTACTACCATGGTGGTAAGGGTGGTACTACCGCTTAAGAGCGGTACTACCGCCTCTACTGCCGCAAAACCTAACATGAGAAAAGAGCCCTCGAGTTGAGGCGGTAGGAGCACGAAGCCGCAGCGGTACTACGGCAGAGGGCTTCAAGCGGTACTACCGCTGTGGAGCGGTACTGCCGCTTGTAGCACTCGGGCGGTACTACCGCTGAGGCCCGTGGTACTACCTCTAGGACCAAATGCACAAAAGAAGGGGAATGAGCTCTCCACTGAAGCGGAAAGGCTCAGAGGGTGTGTCAGGGATGTGTACGTGTTGATTCCACCCTAGCCTTACCAAAGCGGACCCCCTCTTGATAGTACGGTGACTCCTACGAAACTAGTCCACCAAAATAGAAACGAAAGAGCTGCACCGTCTTGAATAACAGTCCGAGGGGAGGGAATTGTCTCGTGCACACGATTAGTCCACAAAAGCATTGTCATCAATCGCCAAAACACCTTACGGATAAATATGCCCTTACAGAAGGGGGTCTACATATCCGAATTGCCAAGCTTGCCTTCCACGCAGAGGAGAGTCCCACCCGGACACGGGACGAAGTCTTTAATCTTGTATCTTCATAGTCCAACAGTCCGGCCAAAGTATATAGTCCGGCTGTCCGAGGACCCCCTTATCCAGGACTCCCTCAGTAGCCCCTGAACTAGGCTTCAATGACGATGAGTCCGACGCGCAGATTGTCTTTGGCATTGCAAGGCGGGTTCCTTCTCCGAATATTCCATAGAAGATCTTGAATATGAGGATCGTGTCTGGCACTGCAAAATAATTTCCATATACCACCGTAGAGAGCACAATATTCCACAAATCTAATCCACTGACAATTTCTCATAGCGTGACATCACGCCACGGCCCGGTCATTATTCGAACCGTTTTTCTCAACCAGCTGCTGCACATATTACAAGGCGGTTTCCTTAGCACATCTTGTCGAAGAAGAGATCGTGTCCCCTTATCACGGGATTCTCATCAATACGGGTGTGGGTAACCCAACCACGCCATCAATCGTGGTGCTTGGGGAATAAGCAATTTTACCGGGCAAGTGGGGAGGCGCTAAGTTTCTACCGCCTTTATAAAGAAATAGGGATTCCCCCTTTTCACCCACGCGTTCTTCTTCCCTCGCTCATCCATTCTCGCACACTCGAGCTCCAACGCCCAAGTTCTCACCTTCTCCGTAAAGCCATTCCAAACATGTCCAGAGCAGGAGGCAAGTGGATGGTCTCCTCCGTTACGGAGGAGGACATCACAAGCTCCGGGAGGCCGGATACCTGCCCGCAGACATTGTGCACCGGCTCCCAGATGTAGGGCAGATCGTCCCTACTTCGGAACCCCACGAGAGGGTTGTATTCCTTGTGGACTGGGATTTCCCATCCACCCATTTGTCCACGGGCTCATGTTCTACTACAGGCTGGATTTCCATGATCTGGCCCCCAATTTCATCCTCAACATCTCGGCGTTTATCGTCATGTGCGAGGCCTTCCTCCGCATCAAGCCCCACTTCGTCATGTGGCTGAAGACCTTCAACATGAAGCCGAAGGTGGTGGTCGGCCAGCAAGCGGAGTGCGGATGCGCCATGGTGGGCAAGATGCCCAACGTCACTTGGCTCGAAGGCTCCTATGTGGAGACCGTGAAGGGGTGGCAATCGGGGTGGTTCTATATCACCAAGCCGCGCGACTCCAACTGGGCAGCGGCCCCCGAATTTCGATCTGGCATCCCCATGCGGCTCACCTCCTGGAAAAAGAAGGGCTTAGCCTGGGGGTGAGCTAGCGGAGCTGACCGGACTCCAGAACTGTGTCAAAAATATGATAAGCAAGAAAATCAAGGTTGTCAACGTGGTCCAGGTCATGCTCTTCCGCCGGATCCTTCCGTGTCAAAGAAGGGCATTCAATATGTGGGAGTTCGACCCGGCCGAACACCAGACGCTGCGAGAGCTCTTCGACACGACGCACAAAGACGTCTGGAAGGTGCTGTTCAAGGCCGCCGAGGTACCTCCTCCCATTACCGAGGATCGCGACTCAGCACAAAGCGCTGCGCCAATCCGGTAAGCTATCTGTATTTTACAAGATGCTCCTTTCCCCAGTATATTCGTGGGAGGGATCTAAGCCCCCACACCAATTCAACAGGACAGGGTAGCGACAGCGGAGTGGGTCGACTGTCTAGCTCCACCGCCTGAAGATCCAGCAACGGCTCTCTTAACGGAGATGCTGTTTTCGGCCCCTATGAGGTGCCGAAGAAGAAGGCCAAGAAGAAGGCCGCGGGGACCATAAAAGATTTCCAGCGCAAGGCTGTACCGGACTCATCGTCTGAAGACACTGAGGCGCGCTCCTCCAACGAAAACGAGGAGGAGGAAGAGGAAAGTCCTCCCCCCCAACCAGGGGAGGGGGGAAGAAAAGGAAGGCCGCCCCATCTTGGGAGGCCGAAGGGTCCAAGAAGGGAAGGACCCTCCCTCTGGACCACTCCACAACAACCGCCTACAGCGACGAGGAGTGGTTCCCCAAGGACAAGCCCCTCGCGAAGTCATAAGTACCCGGACACTATAATACTTCTAGTATGTTTCGCTTTATTGCTTCTTATCATGTCAAATATGATTGTGCAGTCCGTCCAAAGCCCACATCGGCGCATCCTCCTCGGATGGGTCTTTGAGCCAGTCGGTGATGAACATTGATTCACTCCCGACGGCTGTCGTGGTTCTAAGCCTGACAGTAGAATAGGGGGGTAGGTATGGAGAGGCAATATCCTAGCTATGGAGTAGTTGTATACGCAAGAGATTTACGAGTTCAGGCCCTTCTCGGAGGAAGTAATAGCCCTACGTCTCAGAGCCCGGAGGCGGTCGACTGGATTATATGCGTATGAGTTATAGGGGTGCGAACCCTTTACACTGAGGAGGGGGGTGGCTTATATAGAGTCCGCCATACCCCTCCGGCCCTCAGTTATGCAGGGTTTAAAGTACATTAAGATCTAGCATTACTAGTAACACCATACATAAAGTGCTATGATGACCATAAAGACTACTTAATGACAGACCGTTTGTGTGCAGAGTGACTCTAGATCTCCTGGTGGTCGAGTGAGTGGCTTCATGGTCGAGTGCCTTCGAGTTCATCGAGTGGAATCCTTCCAGGTCGACTGAAAGGTAGTTTCTTCTAGAGATGTCCTTGGGGAGGGTATCTTGGACAGGTCCATGACCCTGAATGGATCGAGGTTTGAGTGGGGAAGGAGTTGAGAACTCTTCCGACCCATTTTTCGTGCTGTGAGTATGTCTTGTTCTGGATCAGTGACCTTAGGTGACGGTACCAACTTCTTTTTCAGTCGCCTTGATCCATTCTTTGTATTCATCGAGTGACTTTTCTGTACTTGGAGATCTCCGAGCGACAGATCGGAGGAAATCTCCAGTCTGACAAGTTGCTCCGCAGTTCGCGGATTTAGCGGGATCTGAATTTCGGGAAGCGCGCGAGGCGGAGGAGGCCGTGGTACTCAGATGGGATAAGGCAGGAGCACCTCGATCTCCGTGCCACCTTTTTCGCCACGTATCGTGTGCGCGACTGTTGTGGGATTTGACAGGATCGTCTGGGCCTACTAGTCAGTCACTCGGAAGCGACCTCATATAAGGCGCCGGACGTTTTTTTTTGAACAGTGCGCCCTCATTTTCCTCTCCCTCTTCCTCAGATTCATCTGCTGCGTTTGCCACCATCCCAGCGCTGCTGCTCTATGCGTGCTTCACCGGCGACGATGGTGAAGGAGAAGACGGCGGCTTTGGAGCGGGCGAAGAAGGTGACGGCGAAGGCGAAGGGGAGGGCGACCGGTCGGGGCAGATCCTCGTCGCGGGCCGGTCTGCCGCAAGGCTGGATCCAGGGCGACTGGATCCGCTCGACCATCCACCAGAAAGATCTTGACGACCTGGCCAATGAGGGACTGATCCCTCATGGATCAGCGAGGCTCCCGGGGAAGGAGTGGTAGCCGCAGCCTCAGGAGGGTGAGTGTGTCCTCTTTGCCACCCACGTTGACCGCATATTTTCTCTGCCGCCCCACCCTTTCTTTTGGAGATTTCTGAACTTCTTTGGGGCACAACTCCACCACTTCACACCCAACTCCATCGTCTATCTCGCTGCTTTCGTGTCCTTGTGTGAGAATTTCTTGGGTTGCCGGCCGCATTGGGGCCTTTTCAAACACATTTTCACCTGTCACTCCCAGACAGTGAAAAAGGCCAATCCGAGTGACGAGAAAACCCAAGTGATTCAGATGTGTGGGGGTCTTGGGGTTCAAATGAGGGGAAAAAGTGCTTTTCCAGCCATGGTCCTTCCCGAGTCGGTCCGAGGGTGGCAGTCGACCTGGTTCTACTGCAAAGACCAGCCGATGCCAGGGCAGTCGACTGGACTCCCTCCTCTTTCCATGGATCGAGTGAACAAGCCGTCCTCTTTGAAGGTGGTCCCGGAGGAGAAGGCTTAGGTTAAGGTGCTGGTCGAGCGGGTAGTCCAGCTTATCCCTGATGGGGTGACTGGCATGGATCTTTTGGAGGTTTTCCTTCGACGACGCATCCAGCCACTTCAATATCGAGACCATCCGATGTGGATGTATTTTGGCACTGAAGACACCACTCGGGTCCACCCGGAGGAGGTCGAGGATGCCATGCTGGAGAGGTGGATGACTGTCATCACAGGGAACAAGGACAACCCCCGAGGAGCCAGGAGGATCCCTGCATTCGACCAATCATACGAGCCAGACAAGGTCCAATTCTATATCTCCGACCGTGATCCTGCTTCCTTCATTCCGTTTTGCTAGAATTCAGTCGACTGACTTTTGTCTTGTTTGTTGTCTTCCAGGTCACTACCCATATGTACTCGATGTCCAACGGGGCGCAAGAACAGATCGAGGAGGAGGAGGGGAGCGAAGGTGAAAGTCAGGAGGAGTGGCAATCTGATGGTGAGGAGGATGAAGAAGACGACAACTCTGGTGAAGAGGAGGAGGAGGAAGAGGAGTAGGAAGTTGACCCTCCCCGCACTGAAAGGCGATCCAAGCTCGCCCATGACCCCGTAGTCGAGCGTGGCAAAGCGGCCGTGCCTGTTGGGTAGTCGACTAAACGCCCTCGGACGACCTCTCCGGCACCGACTGAGAAAGCGTTGAAGCAACCCCGAGCGGCGTCATCAAAGCTGACGAAGGCGCTGCCGAAGATGAGGATGGTGATTCCCACTATTTTCGGGTAATAGCAGAACTTGTGTTTTCTTGTTTGGCATGGATAATATCTTGTTCGACTCGTTGGTTAATCGACTGATTTCTGAAATCTGTAGTGCTGCTACCTCCGAGACCTCAGCCAGAAATGAAGATCAAGAAATCGAAGATGCTGCCACCTCCAACCTTGGTATGATATCTGTAGTTTCGCTTTTGGTCGATTGGATCTTCATTTTTAACTTTGAATCTTTCCTGTAGCTCCACCTCATGTCATTGATCTCCCTGATGATGACGATGAGGAGCCACTGAGGCAGAGGAGGAACAAGAAAGCGCTGGCCGGCAAGATCGCTCAGTTGTACCAAAGACCGAGATCTTGGTTTCGGAGGGAGGCAACGTCACTCGGACTACCATGTACTTTGCTGTGCCGCTGATGAGTGCTCGCCCTTCATCGTCGAGTGCTAATCCGCCTTCCCTTTTCGCCACACACCACGTCCCAAATGACCAAGCGAGTCTTTGCTAAGGAAGCTATCGCCCGGCGGGGTCATGATGGAGCGGTGAAGGCGATCCGAGATGCCATCAAGCAGCTTATGATGCAAGCTCAGCTCTTCAGAGCAATGTCCAGGTTAGTTGATCACCGTTTGTTCTGTTAGGATATGGTACCTGAAAACTCTTCTTTCTAAAGATCTTGGTATCTGTACACCCACCGGTGTGTCGATTATTGCTTGGATTGGTGGGGCACGCTGAGTGCACCCACCGGGTGTAGTCCCCGAGACTATGGTGGACTGGCGCGATCAATTGTAGTATTTATACTTTGAATTTGTTCACTCTAAGTTCTCCACTCGGTCTGGTCGAGTGGAATCTTGGAACCAGTGGGGGCACGCTGAGTGCACCCACCGGTGTAATCCCAAGACCATGGTCGATCACCGGCGATCGACTATGGTCTAAAGAACATCTCCCTTTTTTTGATCGTGATGATACCGTGGCTGACTGCTGGCAGTTAGCTATGGTTTAGGATCATAACTTTCTGTCTCTTTCGGTCGACTGATCGAACCGAGTCGGTAGAACTAGTGGGGGCACGCTGAGTGCACCCACTGGGTGTAGTCCCCGAGACTACAGTTGAATATTTTGATTCGGCTGTAGTCTTAGAAATGCTACGATTTTTTCTCTTAATCACTCGGTCGCAGAAATCTTGCGAGCTTGTGGCTCGTTATACTGAGGTTGAGAACAAACATATCCAGCTCGAACTTGACTTGAAGCTTGTCCAGGAGAACTTCATAAAGGCGAAGGAGGAGGCAAAAGGTATGTTTGGTGAGAATCTTGACGACTGTCTTTATTTTTTGTCCATTCCTGATTCTGATCTCATTGTCACTTTGCAAATAAACTGAAGGAGGCTTTGAAGAAGAAGGACCTTGACCTCGCCGAGGCGCAGAAAGCGGCTTCTGACAAGACGAAGTTGGCAGAAGAAAAGCTAGCTTCAGTCGGTAAACTCGAAGAGGAAAATACCAATCTGAAAGCTGCTCTCGACGCGGCCAACAAGGAGGTCAGCTATCTGAAGAATGACAAGATAGCTCTGAGTGACAAGGCCAGTGAACTGATGGGGAAGAAAAATGATCTGGAGGCTTATCTGGAAGGACTCGCCAAGAAGTTATTCCTCATGCTTGAAGGTAATCTCTTTTATCCGACTGACTCGCTATCGTCGACTCATTGTTGGACTGTTGGTTTAACCTAAAATTGTGCTTACAGAATTCTGTCAAAACTTCGAGGAGGAGACCAGTTGACTGGAGACAAACTTGGATCCCATCAACTCTCCTGTGAAGGACGAGGCTGCTATGAACGTGTTCCGACTAGGATCTCGCGTTGCTGGTGTGGTGGACTACCTCGCTCGACTGAAGGTTGCGGTGTCGCGGATCGACACGACACTCTGGCCAAGAGAGACGCTTCAAAATGACCTCGAGTCTTTAATGACTCGACTGAATGACGTTCCAGGTCGAGTGCAGGAATTGAAGAAGTCTTCCGCCAGGTGTGGTGCTGATGTTGCTCTGTCCCTGGTACGTGTTCACTGCAAGGATGCTCGAGAGGACAAGCTGGCGTCCATCAGGGTGGCCAATACCAAGAAGCATGACTTCCAATCTTTCATGGATCCCTTCATTGCTGCTGCCACTCGGATTGCAGAGGGAATCGACCTGGACCAGTTTGTCGCGCCTTCCAGTCCTCCACCTGAGGAGTAAAAAACTTCTATGCTTCACTTGAAATTTGCCTCGGAATGTCGAGTGGTTTTGGAACCGATAAACTTTTACAGGCTTGACGCCTGAGCACTTCTGAATCCGTTATCTGAACTTTGCTTATCGTTGAATATGCTTGCATTTGTCTTTGAGCGAATTTAGTTCTTCACTCAGAATATATTTTAATGCTTGAGACGCAGCTCTGAGGTGGAAAGCCCAGTCGACCTGCACTTCACCGCTTTTTGCTGGTAGGGATGGAGCACAGATGGAGTGCACATTGTATTTGTGGCGTAGCTCGGAAGGAGAAGGTTACAATCGACCTGCGCCTCGTCATCCTTGTAGAGCGGAATAGATTAAGTACTTAGGCAAGCACTGGGCTGCAGGTAAGCCCCCGAGTGGGAGGATTGCTCTCCACTCGGCGGGATTTACAGATACTTAGGCGAGCACTGGGCTGCAGCTAAGCCCCCGAGTGGGAGGTTTGCTCTCCACTCGGTAGGGTTTTCAGATACTTAGGCGAGCACTGGGCTGCAGCTAAGCCCCCGAGTGAGAGGTTTGCTCTCCACTCGGTAGGGTTTTCAGATACTTAGGCGAGCACTGGGCTGCAGCTAAGCCCCCGAGTGAGAGGTTTGCTCTCCACTCGGTAGGGTTTTCAGATACTTAGGCGAGCACTGGGCTGCAGCTAAGCCCCCAAGGGGGAGGTTTGCTCCCCACTCGGTAGGATTTTTAGATATTTAGGCAAGTACTGGACTGCTGCTAAGCCCCCGAGTGGGAGGTTTGCTCTCCACTCGGTAGGATTTTTTGTGGCGTAGCTCCGAAGGAGAAGGTTGCAGTCGACCTGCACCTCATCATCCTTGCACAGCGCACATTGTATTTGTGGCATAGCTCGGAAGGAGAAGGTAGCAGTCGACCTGCACCTCGTCATCCTTGCAAAGTGCACATTGTATTTGTGGCATAGCTCGGAAGGAGAAGGTAGCAGTCGACCTGCACCTCGTCATCCTTGCAAAGTGCACATTGTATTAAATACTTAGGCGAGTACTGGACTGCAGCTAAGCCTCCGAGTGGGAGGCTAGCTCACCACTCGGTAGGATTTTTTAAACACTTAGGTGAGCACTTGGGCTGCAGCTAAGCCCCCGAGTGGGAGACTGGCTCACCACTCGGTAGGATTTTTTAAACACTTAGGCGAGTACTTGGACTGCAGCTAAGCCCCCGAGTGGGAGACAGGCTCACCACTCAGTAGGATTTTCAAATACTTAGGCGAAACAGATTCGCAGCTAAGCCCCCGAGTGGGAGGCTGGGTCACCACTCGGCAGGAATTTTTGTTTTTACCAGCTTAGGCAAAATGGATTCGTAGCTAAGCCAACCACTGGGGGATTTCTCATGTAAACAAAAGTAACAACAATCACTGGGAAAATTATAACACTCTTGTCTTCGATAAATAAACTACAGAAGTACTTTTATTACATCTCATACGAGTGAATACTTAAGTGTAAAAGGGGTGGAGCAGCTCCGCATTCCAAGCTCGTGGCTCGTCGATCTGGCGATCGACATTGTAAAGGCGGTATGCTCCATTGTGGAGTACTTTGGTGACGATGAAGGGACCTTCCCAAGTAGGAGCAAGCTTGTGTGGCTTCTGCTGATCCACTCACATAACCAAATCTCCTTCTTGGAAGGCTCCACTCTTCACGTTTCTGGCATGGAATCGATGCAAGTCCTGTTGATAGATAGTCGATCGGATCATGGCCATCTCTCTTTCTTCTTCTAGAAGGTCGACTGCGTCCTGTCGGGCTTGCTCTGCTTCATCTTCAGTGTAGAGTTCGACTCGGGGTGCATTGTGAAGCAGGTCACTCGGCAGGACTGCTTCAGCTCCATAGACCAGGAAGAACGGAGTTCTCGCAGTCGACCGATTAGGAGTGGTCCTTAATCCCCAAAGAACTGACGTAAGTTCATCGACCCATGCGCCTGCCGCGTGCTTGAGATCACGCATCACTCGGGGTTTCAGTCCTTTGAGAATTAGACCATTTGCTCGTTCTGCTTGCCCATTCGACTGGGGGTGAGCGACTGAAGCATAGTCGACTCGTGTGCCTTGAGATGCACAAAAGGCTATGAATTCGTCGGAATCGAAGTTTGACCCATTATCAGTGATGATGCTGTGCGGAACTCCATATCTGAATACCAACTCTCTGATGAAGCTGATAGCAGTGCCAACATCCAGATTCTTGATAGGCTTAGCTTCAATCCATTTGTTAAACTTGTCGTCTGCTACTAGCAAGGGAGTGAAGCCGCTCCTGCCAGTTCTCAGTGGTCCAACCATATCTAACCCCCAAACGGCAAAGGGCCAGACGAGTGGAATGGTCTTCAAGGCTGAGGCGGGTTTGTGCAATAGATTGGAGTAAAACTGACATCCTTCACACTTGTCGACTATTTCCTTTGCCATTTCATTTGCTCTTGGCCAGTAAAATCCCGCTGGGTATACTTTAGCCACAATGGTCCGAGAGGACGCATCATGACCACAGGTCCTCGAGTGGATATCGTCAAGGATTATCTGACCTTCTTCTGGTGTTATACATTTCTGACCGACTCCAGTCGCGCTTTCTCTATACAACTGTCCCTTTATCACGGTAAAGGCTTTGGATCGACGGATGATCTGTCGAGCCTCTTCTTCATTCTCTGGGAGCTCTTTCCTTAGGATATACGTGATGTATAGCTCTATCCAGTCAGGAGTGATGACCAAAGCTTCCATGATCAGGTCAACCACCGCTGGAACTTCAACTTCAATCGGATCTATGACACTTTTTGGCTATGGAGCTTCTTCGGTGAATGGATCCTCTTGAACTGATGGAGTATGGATGTGTTCCAAAAAAACATTACTCGGAATGGCTTCTCTCTTGGAACCTATCTTTGCCAAATCATCAGCCGCTTGATTTTTCAGTCGGGGTATATGATGGAGCTCTAACCCTTCAAATTTCTTCTCAAGCTTTCTCACTGCATTGCAGTAACCAGTCATGGCTGGACTTCTGACGTCCCACTCCTTCATCACCTGATTAACCACCAAATCTGAGTCGCCATAGACCATGAGGTGGCGGACGCCGAGTGAAATGGCCATACGCAACCCATACAAAAGTGCTTCGTATTCTGCTTCATTGTTGGAGGAATCAAAGTGGATCTGGAGCACATATATGAGCTTATCTCCTCGGGGGGAAACCAACACTACCCCAGCACCGGAACCATTCAGCATCTTAGAACCATCAAAGAACATGGTCCAGTGCTCCGAGTGAACCTGAGTCGATAGTTGTTGTTCAATCCACTCGCGATGAAATCAGCTACTGCTTGGGATTTGATGGCTTTCTTTGCCTCAAACTTGATATCAAGGGGACGGAGTTCAATCGCCCATTTCACCACTCGGCCAATTGCATCTCTATTGTGCAGAATCTCTGACAATGGGGTGTCGCTGATGATTGTAATGGAATGGTCAGAGAAGTAATGAGCAACCTTCTTCGTGGTCATATAGATCCCATATACAAGCTTCTGATAATGAGGGTATCTTTGCTTTGATGGAGTCAATACTTCAGAAAGATAATAAACTGGGCGCTGAACTTTGAAGGCTTTTCCTTCTTCTTCCCGCTCGATCGTAAGTAGTGTACTGACAACTTGTCCTGTGCCTACAATGTAAAGTAGCAAAGGCTCTTTGCTGATTGGGGCAGCAAGCACCGGCTGGGTGGAGAGCTGAGCTTTTAGCTCTGCAAACGCTGCATCAGCTTCTGGAGTCCACTCGAACTTGTCTGACTTCTTCATCAGTCGGTAAAGAGGCAATGCCTTTTCACCGAGGCAAGAGATGAATCGACTTAAAGCGGCCAAGCATCGAGTAAGCTTCTGGACATCGTGCACACGCACAGGGCGTTTCATTCAGAGTATAGTACCAACTTTTTCTGGGTTGGCGTCGATTCCTCATTCGGAAACAAGAAAACCGAGTAACTTTCCGCCAGGAACTCCGAATGTGCACTTTGATGGATTAAGCTTGATATCATACCTCCTGAGTTTGGCAAATGTTTCAATGAGGTCAGTCAACAGGTCAGAACCCTTCCATAATTTGACCACAATATCATCCATGTATGCTTCCACATTCCGACTGATTTGAGTGAGTAAACACTTCTGGATCATCCTCATGAACGTGGCTCCGGCATTTTTAAGGCTGAATGGCATGGTGACATAGCAGAAGCACCCGAATGGAGTGATGAAAGCTGTTTTGATCTCGTCGGGTCCATACAGACGGATCTGATGGTAACCGGAATAGGCATCTAAAAAAGACAGGCGCTCACATCCCGCAGTCGAGTCGACTATTTGGTCGATGCGGGGGAGAGGAAAATGATCTTTCGGGCATGCCCGATTGATATGTTTGAAATCAATGCACATGCGAAGTGACTTGTCCTTCTTGGGGACCATGAAAACATTGGCAAGCCACTCGGAGAGGTAAATCTCTCGGATAAACTTTGCTGCCAGGAGCCGAGCTACCCCCTCGCCAATGGCCTTTCTCTTCTGGACGGCATACCGTCGAAGATGTTCCTTGACAGGTTTCACTTTTGAGTCGACTCATAGACGATGCTCAGCCAGCCCCCTGGGAACACCCGGCATGTCAGCAGGCTTCCATGCGAAGATGTCCCAGTTCTCATGGAGGAACTGGATGAGCACTTCTTCCTATTTAGAGTCGAGTGTTGTGGAAATATGAGTCGGAGCAGCACTGGGGTCGGTCGGGTGAATGTGAACGGGCTTCGTTTCACCGGACGACTGGAACGCTGACTCTGTGGCGGGCTTCTTGGCCCGCAATAAATCACTCGAATCTGCAGTTTTCTGGTATTCCTGCAGCTCTACCACTGTTATCTGAGCATCAGCGATCTTTGAGCCCTTCTGAAAGCACTCTTCTGCCTTTTTCCGATTGCCAGTAATGGTGATCACACCCTTGGGACCAGGCATCTTCAATTTGAGGTACATGTAACATGGTCGAGCCATGAAGTGTGCATAAGTTGGCCTGCCTAAAATAGCGTGATAAGCACTCTGGAAATCCACAACTTCAAACGTCAACTTTTCTTTGCGGTAATGCTTTGAATCGCCAAAAACCACATCAAGAGCAATTTGGCCAAGTGACTCAGCCTTCTTCCCAGGAATGACTCCATGGAAACTAATGTTGCTGGAACTGAGTCTGGACATCGGAATGCCCATCCCTTTTAGCATCTCCGCATACAATATATTCAGGACACTGCCTCCATCCATCAGACCTTTAGTCAGTCGAGTGCCTTTGACGACTGGGTCGACCACCAGAGCTTACCTCCCAGGGGTGGCTATGCGTGTCGGATGATCAGACTGGTCAAATGTGATGGCGGTCTGAGTCCATTTCAGATAACTGGGTGTCACCGGAGCAACCATATTCACCTCACGGTTGATAACTTTCAATCGACTTTTGCTTTTAACATCAGCAAAAATCATCAGGGTGGAATTGACATGGGGGTATGCTTCATCACTGTCCTCTTTGTCCTCAACTTTGTCCGACTCCTTTTCCTTATCTTTGGGTTGTTTCCCCTGAAATTGCTGGATCAAGAGCCGACACTGCCAAGTGGTACGTTTCGGGTAAATGAAGTTACCCTCCTCATCTTTCTTCGTGTGGATGTGGCACGGCAAAATCCATCACGTCATTTCCTTCCTTGTCCTTCACCTTCTTAGGTTTCCAAGATCCTTTGGGCTTCCCTTTAAAGTTTTCCCTGAGTCACGGCCAAGGCTTCTCTAGGAAATATGCCCTAGAGGCAATAATAAAGTTATTATTTATTTCCTCATATCATGATAAATGTTTATTATTCATGCTAGAATTGTATTAACCGGAAACATGATACATGTGTGAATACATAGACAAACATATAGTCACTAGTATGCCCCTACTTGACTAGCTCATTAATCAAAGATGCTTATGTTTCCTAACCATAGACATGTGTTGTCATTTGATTAATGGGATCACATCATTAGGAGAATGATGTGATTGACATGACCCATTCCGTTAGCCTAGCACTTGATCATTTAGTATACTGCTATTGCTTTCTTCATGACTTATACAAAGTTCCTGCAACTATGAGATTATGCAACTCCCATTTACCGGAGGAACACTTTGTGTGCTACCAAACGTCACAACGTAACTGGGTGATTATAAAGGTTCTCTACAGGTGTCTCCGAAGGTACATGTTGAGTTGGCATAATTCGAGATTAGGTTTTGTCACTCCGATTGTCGGAGAGGTATCTCTGGGCCCTCTTGGTAATACTCATCACCTAAGCCTTGCAAGCATTGTAACTAATGAGTTGGTTATAAGATGATGTATTACAGAACGAGTAAAGAGACTTGCTGGTAACGAGATTGAACTAGGTATTGGAAACTGACGATCAAATCTCGGGCAAGTAACATAGCGATGACAAAGGGAACAACGTATGTTGTTATGCGGTTTGACCGATAAAGATCTTCATAGAATATGTAGGAACCAATATGGGCATCTAGGTCCCGCTATTGGTTATTGACCGAGAATGGTTCTAGGTCATGTCTACATAGTTCTCGAACCCGTAGGGTCCGCACGCTTAACGTTACGATGGCAGTTTTATTATGAGTTTACAAGTTTTGATGTACCGAAGTTTGTTCGGGGTCCCGGATGTGATCACGGACATGACGAGGAGTCTCTAAATGGTCGAGAAATAAAGATTGATATATTGGACGACTATATTCGGACACCGGAAGTGTTCCGGGTGATTTCGGAGAAAACCGGAGTGCCGGAGGGGTTACCGGAATCCCTCGGGGAAGTATTGGGCCTTAGTGGGCCTGAGGGAAGAGAGAGGGCAGCAGCCCAGGAGGTGGCGCGCCCCCTCCCAAGGGGAGTCCGAATTGGACTAGGGGAAGGGGGCGCGGCCCCTCTTTCCCTCTCCCTCTCCCCCTCTTTCCTTCCCCCTTCCTCCTTCCTAGTTGGACTAGGAAAGGGGAGTCCTACTCCAACTAGGAGGAGGACTGCCCCCCCCTTGGCGCGCCCAAGGGCGGCCGGCCTCCCCTTGCTCCTTTATATCTGAGGCGGGGCCACCCATAGACACACAAGTTGATCTACGGATCGTTCCTTAGCCGTGTCGGTGCCCCCTCCACCATATTCCACCTTGGTCATATCATCGCGGAGTTTAGGCAAAGCCTGCGCCGTAGAACATCATCATCGTCACCACGTCATCGTCTTGTGGAACTCATCTCCGAGCTTCGCTGGATCGGAGGCGGAGATCGTCATCGAGCTGAGCGTGTGCTGAACTCGGAGGCCCGTCGTTCGGTGCTTGGATCGGTCGGATCGTGAAGGCGTCGACTACATCAACCGCGTTGTGCTAACGCTTCCGCTTACGGTCTCACGAGTGCGTGGGCGAACACTCTCCCCTCTCGTTGCTATACCATCACCATGATCTTGCGTGTGCGTAGGAATTTTTTGAAATTACTCGTTCCCCAACAATGGCATCGAGCCTAGGTTTTATGCGTTGATGTTATATGCACGAGTAGAACATAAGTGAGTTGTGGGCGATACAAGTCATCTTGCTTGCCGAGATGTCATACTTTGGTTTGGCGGTATTGTGAGATGGGCGGCCGGACCGACATTACTGCGTACACTTACGCGAGACTGATTTCACCGTTCTGAGCACTCGTGCTTAAAGGTGGCTGGCGGGTGTCTGTCTCTCTCACTTTAGCTGAATCGAGTGTAGCTCGCCGGTCCTTCAAAAGGTTAAAACAGCACCAACTTGACGAACTATCGTTGTGGTTTTGATGTGTAGGTAAGAACGGTTCTTGTTAAGCCCGTAGCAGCCACGTAAAATTTGCAACAACAAAGTAGAGGGCGTCTAACTTGTTTTTGCAGGGCATGTTGTGATGTGATATGGCCAAGGCGTGATGCTATATTTTATTGTATGAGATGATCATGTTTTGTAACCGAAGTTATCGGCAATGGCGAGGAGCCATATGGTTGTCGCTTTATTGTATGAAATGCAAACGCATACGTAATTGCTTTACTTTATCACTAAGCGGTAGCAATAGTCGTAGAAGCAATAGATGGCGTAAACGACAACGATGCTACGATGGAGATCAAGGTGTCGCGCCCGGTGACGATGGTGATCACGACGGTGCTTGGAGATGGAGATCACAAGCACAAGATGATGATGGCCATATCATATCACTTATATTGATTGCATGTGATGTTTATCCTTTATGCATCTTATCTTGCTTTGATTGACGGTAGCATTTTAAGATGATCTCTCACTAAAATTATCAAGAAGTGTTCTCCACGAGTATGCACCGTTGCCAAAGTTAAATCGTGCCCGGACACCCACGTGATGATCGGGTGTGATAAGCTCTCGTCCATCTACAACGGGTGCAAGCCAGTTTTGCACACGCGGAATACTCAGTTAAACTTGACGAGCCTAGCATATGCAGATATGGCCTCGGAACATGGAGACCGAAAGGTCGGCGTGAATCATATAGTAGATATGATCAACATAGTGATGTTCACCATTGAAAACTACTCCATCTCACGTGATGATCGGTTATGGTTTAGTTGATTTGGATCACGTGATCACTTAGATGACTAGAGATGTCTGTCTAAGTGGGAGTTCTTAAGTAATATGATTAATTGAACTTAAATTTATCATGAACTTAGTACTGATAGTATTTTGCTGTCTATGTTTGTTTGTAGATAGATGGCTCGTCTTTGTTGTTCCGTTGAATTTTAATCGTTCCTTGAGAAAGCAAAGTTGAAAGATGATGGTAGCAATTACGGATTTGGTCCGTAACTCGAGATTATCCTCATTGCAGCCTGAAAAAGTTACGTCTGGAAGCACCGCTGGGTGCGAACTGCTTCTTGATCTGGCCGACGGCGTTAAGAACGTCTGGCGAGCAAAGCTGATGACTACTCTATAGTTCAAGTGTGCCATGCTTTACGGCTTAGAACCGGGCCTTCAACGGCGTTTTGAGCGTCATGGAGCATATGAGATGTTCGGGAGTTGAAGTTAATATTTCAAGCAAATGCCCGGATTGAGAGATATGAAGTCTCCAATAAGTTCTACAGCTGCAAGATGGAGGAGAATAGTTACATCGGTGAGCATATACTCAAAATGTCCGGGTATAATAATCACTTGATTCAAGCGGGAGTTAATCTTCCGGATGATAGCGTCATTGATGAATTCTCCAATCACTGCCACCAAGCTACAAGAGCTTTGTGATGAACTATAATATGCAAGGGATGAACAAGACTATTCCCGAGCTCTTCCCAATGCTAAAAGTTGCGGAGGTAGTAATCAAGAAGGAGCATCAAGTGTTGATGGCAACAAGACCACTAGTTTCAAGAAAAAGAGCAAGGGGAAGAAGAAGCGGAACTTCAAAAAGAACAGCAAGCAAGTTGCTGCTCAAGAGAAGAAACCCAAGTCTGGACCTAAGCCTGAACTGAGTGCTTCTCTTGCAAGCGGTAGTCCTTTGAAGCGGAACTGCCCCAAGTATTTGGCGGATAAGAAGGATGGCAAAGTAAACAAAGGTATATGTGATATACATGTTATTGATGTGTACCTAACTAGAGCTCGTAGTAGCACTGGGTATTTGATACTGGTTACATTGCTAATATTTGCAACTCGAAGCAGGGACTCTGAGAATAAGCGAGCACAGCCAGGGCGAGGTGACGATCTGGCGTGGGAAAGCGGTTCCAAAGTCGATGTGATCGCGGTCGACACGCTACCTCTACATCTACCTTCGGGATTAGTATTAGACCTAAATAATTGTTATTTGGTGCCAGTGTTGAGCATGAACATTATATCTGGATCTTGTTTGATGCGAGACGGTTATTCATTTAAATCAGAGAATAATGGTTGTTCTATTTATATGAGTAATATCTTTTATGGTCATGCACCTTTGAAGAGTGGTATATTTTTATTAAATCTCGATAGTAGTGATACACATATTCATAGTGTTGAAACCAAAAGATGCAGAGTTGATAACGATAGTGCAACTTACTTGTGGCACTGCCGTTTGGGTCATATCGATGTAAAGAGCATGAAGAAACTCCATACTGATGGACTTTTGTAATCAGTTGATTATGAGTCACTTGGTACTTGCGAACCGTGCCTTATGGGCAAGATGACTAAAACGCCGTTCTCCGGAACTATGGAGCGAGCAATTGATTTGTTGGAAATCATACATACTGATGTTAGTGGCCCAATGAATGTTGAGGCTCGCGGCGGGTATCGTTATTTTCTCACCTTCACAGATGATTTGAGCAGATATGGGTATATCTACTTGATGAAACACAAGTCTGAAACATTTGAAAAGTTCAAAGAATTTTAGAGTGAAGTAGAAAATCATCGTAACAAGAAAATAAAGTTTCTACGATCTGATCGTGGAGGAGAATATTTGAGTTACGAGTTTGGCCTACACTTGAAACAATGTGGAATAGTTTAGCAACTCACACCACCGGAACACCACAACGAAATGGTGTGTCCGAACGTCGAATCGTACTTTACTTGATATGGTGCGATCTATGATGTCTCTTCTTGATTTACCGCTATCGCTTTGGGGTTATGCTTTAGATACGGCGCATTCACGTTAAATAGGGCACCATCAAAATCCGTTGAGACGACGCCTTATGAACTGTGGTTTGGCAAGAAACCAAAGTTGTCGTTTCTTAAAGTTTGGGGCTGCGATGCTTATGTGAAGAAACTTCAACCGATAAGCTCGAACCCAAATCGAGAAATGTGTCTTCATAGGATACCCAAAAGAGATGTTGGGTACACCTTCTATCACAGATCCGAAGGCAAGACATTCTTTGCTAAGAATGGATCCTTTCTAGAGAAGGAGTTTCTCTCGAAAGAAGTGAGTGGGAGGAAAGTAGAACTTGATGAGATAATCAGATCTACTCCTTATTGGAAAGTAGTTCATCACGAGAACCGGTTCTGTGACAACTACACCAATTAGTGAGGAAGCTAATGATAATGATCATGAAACTTGAGATCAAGTTTCTCTTGAACCTCGTGGGTCTACGAGTAAGATCCGCACTGAGTGGGACGGTAATCCTATTCTGGAAGTCATGTTACTTGACCATGATGAACCTACGAACTATGAGGAAGCGATGATGAGCCCAGATTCCGCAAAATGGCTAGAGGCCATGAAATCTGAGATGGGATCCATGTATGAAAACAAAGTGTGGACTTTGGTTGACTTGCCCGATGATCGGCAAGCCATTGAGAATAAATGGATCTTTAAGAAGAAGACTAACGCTGATGGTAATGTAACTGTCTATAAAGCTCGACTTGTTGCAAAAGGTTTTTGACAAGTTCAAAGGGTTGACTAAGATGAGACTTTCTCACCCGTAGTGATGCTTAAGTCTGTCCGAATCATGTTAGCTATTGCTGCATTTCATGATTATGAAATTTGGCAAATGGATGTCAAGACTGCATTCTTGAATGGATTTCTAGAAGAAGAGTTGTATATGATGCAGCCGGAAGGTTTTGTTGATCCAAAAGGTGCTGACAAACTGTGCAAGCTCTGGCGTTCCATTTATGGACTGGTGCAAGCATCTCGGAGTTGGAATAAACGCTTTGATAGTGTGATCAAAGCATATGGTTTTATAAAGACTTTTGGAGAAGCCTGTATTTACAAGAAAGTGAGTGGGAGCTCTGTAGCATTTCTTATATGTAGATGACATATTATTAACTGGAAATGATATAGAATTTCTGGATAGCATAAAGGGATACTTGAATAAAAGTTTTTCAATGAAAGACCTCGGTGAAGCTGCTTACATATTGGGCATCAAGATCTATAGAGATAGATCAAGACGCTTAATAGGACTTTCACAAAGCACATACCTTGACAAAATTTTGAAAAAGTTCAAAATGGATCGAGCAAAGAAAGGTTTCTTGCTGTGCTACAAGGTGTGAAGTTGAGTCAAACTCAATGCCCGACCACAGCAGAAGATAGAGAAAATGAAAAATGTTCCTATGCTTCAGCCATAGGCTCTATCATGTATGCAATCTTGTGTACCAGATCTGACGTATGCTTAGCAATAAGCTTGGCAGGAAGGTACCAAAGTAATCCAGAGTGGATCCTTTGGATAGCGGTCAAGAACATCTGAAATACGAAAAGGACTAAGGATATGTTTCTCGTATATGGAGGTGACAAAGAGCTAGTCGAAATGGTTACGTCGATGCAAGCTTTGACACTGATCCGGACGATTCTAAATTGCAAACTAGATACGTGTTTTTATTAAACGATGGAGCTATAAGTTGGTGCAGTTCTAAACAAAGCGTCGTGGCGGGATCTACATGTGAAGCGGAGTACATAGCTGCTTGAAGCGTAAAATGAAGGAGTCGGATGAAGGAGTTCATTTCCGATCTAGGTGTCATACCTAGTGCATCGGACCAATGAAGATCTTACGTGACAATCTTGGTGCAATTGCCTTGGCAAAGGAATCCAGATTTCACAAGAGGACCAAGCACATCAAGAGACGCTTCAATTCCATTCGGGACCAAGTCCAAGTGGGAGACATAGAGATTTGGAAGATACATACGGATCTGAATGTTGCATACCCGTTGACTAGGCCTCTCTCATGAGCAAAACATGATCAGCACCAAAACTCCATGGGTGTTAGAATCATTACTATGTAATCTAGATTATTGACTCTAGTGCAAGTGGGAGAGTGAAGGAAATATGCCCTAGAGGCAATAATAAAGTTATTATTTATTTCCTCATATCATGATAAATGTTTATTATTCATGCTAGAATTGTATTAACCGGAAACATGATACATGTGTGAATACATAGACAAACATATAGTCACTAGTATGCCTCTACTTGACTAGCTCATTAATCAAAGATGGTTATGTTTCCTAACCATAGACATGTGTTGTCATTTGATTAATGGGATCACATCATTAGGAGAATGATGTGATTGACATGACCCATTCCGTTAGCCTAGCACTTGATCGTTTAGTATACTGCTATTGCTTTCTTCATGACTTATACAAAGTTCCTGCAACTATGAGATTATGCAACTCCCGTTTACCGGAGGAACACTTTGTGTGCTACCAAACGTCACAACGTAACTAGGTAATTATAAAGGTGCTCTACAGGTGTCTCCGAAGAAACTGGTCGAATTGCACAAGGCGGCCGAACTGGCCATAAAGGACCTCATAGGCTGGTTATGGCCTGTCGAGCCCCTGCCCAACAGCTACTTCGGCCTCTTGAAGCGGCTGGTGAGTGCTTGTCCGCGGCTTGAAGCCATTAAGCGGTCCGTCTGCATTGAAGGTGCGCGCTGGGCCTTCGCCCGTGCGAAAGTGCACTGGGCGAAGATGGATGCCGAGAAGCTGGTGACGGAGGGGCCATCGAAGGGCAAGGAGCACCGCCACCCCGAAAAGTATTATGATAGTGTCATGAAGGGCGCCCGCCTTGTGGCGGAGGAATGTGCTAAGGATGTAATATTTGCATGAATGTACTCATGTGATGCTGTAATATGAAAATGAGTTCATGTGCGCTATATAACGCTTGTTGATTCAAAATATTACCTTCTGTGCGACCGTTTATAAAATCTGAAAGTTGGCCAGTCGTCGGCTTCTACCCCCATGTAAATAGTAGTGGGGTCTTCGGGATAAATCTAAACACTCTTCATCCAAATTTTTGGTCCTTTAAGGAGGTGTTTAGCGCAGCGAACAAGGCAATCGGACTATACAGCTTTATCACCCTCACTTAGCCATAGAAGTCTACAATTTAAAATTTCGGCAAAGCCCCTAGTATTCAGAAGGCCGAACTTGGGGCGCTATACACGCCTAAATCGGATAAGGCCGATTCCTCGCCCGAAGCGGAAAAATCTTTAAGGATTTGAGACCTCTCGAATAGCGACCAGCTCTCGCCGCATCATGACTGTCAGTTTTCGACTTTCTCTACTGAGGTGCTCGTTCGGAAGAACCGAGACACAATCGCAGTAGTTCTCCCTGTGCTACCTTAGCCGATATAGCGAAACATAAGGTACCAAAACATGGGAGCTGGGCAAACCCAACTATTGACCCAAGACATGATTCAGAGCTGATGCATATAATGCTATAAGTTCGGGGTGCCGCACCGTCGAAAGTGTTCAGACTTTTCTTGCCATGTTATAGGGTACACTAAAGCCCCTGGCGAGCTGAACTTACTAAAGTGTACGGGTGCAATATGTAATAAATAAGCAGTCAAGGAAAAAAGGTAAAGGAATGTAATAATAAGCTGACGCTGTACATTATTTTCCATTGTTTATTTATATAATATGTCAAAGCGTATGTATACAAGTAGTGTGATAAGCAAAATAGGGCTATTTGACATGTCCTAGCCAAGGGCAAGCTTCGTGTGGGTATGTAAAGCAGGTATAACGATCGATATCAGAGACCACCTGGGGATTCCCTTGTACGCCGAAGCTTCTTATCTCCTTGGTGTTTCCATCTCGTTATGGATCCGATAGTCTGACTATCGGAAGAGCCTCCCAAAAATAAGGATCTGAAAAGAAAAGGTGTGAGGATATACAGAACCTGCGGCGGTTGAGCCGCATTGTGGACCGTGTCGTAGCCGTGCCTCCGCCTATCCCCATGGTATTTTGAGTGCGTAATTATGTACGGGCGGCACAAATTTCGTCGCTTGACTGGTACTAGGACGGAGGCTGAATTGCTAGTCGAGCTCTAGACGTGCTGGATGATCCTGTTGCAGGGTACTCTGGACTCGCTTGACGGTGTCCGGGGGCTTTATCGTTGAATTGGTGTTCTGCCTAAGAAGGCTGCTTTGTACTTCTGCTGCGAGGGCCGCAGTGTGCTCCTCCGTACGGAGCAAGCGATCTCTGTTTCCATTAACTGTTATAACCCCGTGAGGTCCTGGCAATTTGAGCTTGAGGTATGCATAATGCGGTACCGCGTTGAATCTGGCAAATGCGATTCGTCCGAGCAGTGCGTGATAGCCACTGCGGAAGGGGACGATATCGAAGATTAACTCCTCGCTTCGGAAGTTGTCCGGAGATCCGAAAGACTACTTCCAGTGTGATTGAGCCCGTACAATAGGCCTCTACATCTGGTATGACACCTTTAAAGGTGGTTTTGGTGGGTTTGATCCTTGAGGGATCGATGCCCATTTTGCGCACTGTATCCTGATAAAGAAGGTTCAGGCTGGTGCCACCATCCATAAGGACTCATGTGTGGTGGAATCCGTCAATGATGGGGTCGAGGACCAATGCGACTGAATCGCCATGATGGATACTGGTAGGATGGTCCCTGCGATCGAAAGTGATCGGACAAGAAGACCATGGGTTGAATTTTGGGGCGACTGGCTCCATCGCATAGACGTCCCTTAGTGCACGCTTCCATTCCCGCTTGGGAATATGGGTTGCGTATATCATGTTCACCGTTTTCACCTGGGGAGGAAACTTCTTCTGTCCTCTTGTGTTCGGCGGCCGGGGCTCCTCGTCGTCATCGCTATGCAACCCCTTTTCCTTATATTCGGCATTCAACTTGCCGTCCTGTTTGAACACCCAGCATTCTCTGTTGGTGTGGTTGGCTGGTTTATCGGGGGTGCTGTGAATTTGACACGAGCGATCAAGTATGCGGTCCAGACTGGACGAGCCTGGATTGTTTCTTTTGAATGGCCTTTTCCGCTGACCGGACTTAGAGCCACTGAATCTGGCATTGACTGCCGTGTCTTCGGCGTTGTCGCCATTGTTGCGACGCTTGTGCCTGTTGTGTCGTGGCTTGCCGTTGCTACCTCTGGCATCTGAAGTGCCAGGATTTCTTGATGTGCTGTTGCTACGAGCCAGCCAGCTGTCCTCGCCCGCACAAAAGCGGTTCATGAGTGTCGTGAGGCCTGCCATTGACTTCGGCTTCACTTGGCCGAGGTGTCGGGCGAGCCACTCGTCACTAATGTTATGTTTAAAGGACGCTAGGGCTTCGGCATCCGGACAGCCGACAATTTGGTTCTTTTTAGTTAGGAACCGAGTCCAGAATTTCCTGGCTGAATCTCCGGGCTGTTGGGTTATGTGACTTAAGTCATCAGCGTCCGGTGATCGCACATAAGTGCCCTGGAAGTTGTCAAGGAATGCGTCTTCCAGGATCTCCCAACTGCCAATGGAATTTGCCGGCAAGCTATTCAGCGAATGCCGAGCCGGTCCTTTGAGCTTAAGTGGGAGGTACTTGATGGCATGTAGATCACCGCCGTGGGCCATGTGAATGTGGAGAAGGAAATCTTCAATCCATACCGCGGGGTCTGTTGTACCATCATATGATTCAATGTTTACGGGTTTAAACCCTTCTGGGAATTCATGTCCCATTACTTCATCAGTGAAGCATAGGGGGTGTGCGGCGCCTCTATGCCGAGTACATCATGACGCAGTGCAAATGAGTCTGGTCTGTTGTATTAGGCCCGGCCGGACTTGTTTTTAGTATATCCAGCGTGATGGTCATCATCACGCATTGTGGCGCGCCCCCGTGATCTGTAGATCGATCTTGACTGTCCTGCTTTGTTTTTCGATACGTCTCACAGGTTCTGCTTGTAGCCTCGGGCCTTAGTGTTATTGTTTGATTGGTGATGGGGTGCGGGCTGGTGTTCGGGCTGATACGCCGCTTTGTCTCGGCCACGAGGTGGCCGGTCAGCCGCATTGTGCGCTGGTAGTGTGGGCTTTAATGCCTCCTCGAGTTGAGGTAGCAACCTGCGCTTTGGGTAACTTTTGGTTGGGCGCTCGAGTCCGCATTCCTCGGCTGCCAGGACCTCAGTCCATCTATCAGTTAGCAGATCTTGATCAGCTTGAAGCCGCTGTTGCTTCTTCTTCAGGCTTTTTGCGATGGCTATAAGCCGGCGCTTGAAGCACTCCTGCTTGACGGGATCCTCGGGCACGATGAATTGTCTGTCGCCAAGGCTCACTTCGTCTTCGGAGAGGGGCATGTAATTGTCATCCTCTGATTCTCCATCTGTTGCCTGTTCCTTAGGGCTAGCTTGCCCATCCTCCCGCTCGGCCTGCTCGAAGCCTGGCTGGGCGGGGTTGTTTTCGTCATCGGCACCATCTGGATTACTATCGTCTCTTGTGTCGGTATCGCTATTTTTGCTATGGCGGGGCTTAGAGCGGCGCCGATGACACCGGTGCTTAGATTGCTTCTCACTGGGATTATCCTCCGTTGCCTCATCGCCATTGCTTTCTATATATGTCATATGATGAGGTGCCTGTCCAGCGCCCTATGGGCGGTGGTTCCTGTTCTTCTCCTGCATCATTGTCCACATCGTTGATGTCTTCGGAGTCGAAGTCAAGCATGTCGGTTAAGTCATCGACAGTGGCTATTAAGTGGGTGGTGGGTGGGGAATGAATTTCTTCGTCGTCCACTTCCCACTCAAGCCGGACATAGTTCGGCCAAGAATCCCCCGACAGAGAGAGAGACCTGAATGAATTTAGCACATCACCCAAGGGCGAGTGCTGAAAGATATCCGCAGAGGTAAACTCCATGATCGGTGCCCAATCAGATTCGATAGGCATGGACGCACGCGGTTTGGAACCTATGGTCGTAGACGAGCCCGAGGGTCCGATGACACAGATCTCTTTGGAGGTGAAGACTGTGTTCAGCTCTAGCGCCGATAAGTGTGCGGTCTCTGTGGCACAATCTGCTCCGAATTAAGAGCCGGAGCAGCCGTAGGTGTGATCTCCCGAACACCGTCCGAAATCAGATCTAAGTCATGCTCGACGTGACTGTTCGATGCACCTGACATGGGCTCGAATCCGTCGAAGATCAAGTCTCCGCGGATGTCGGCAGTATAGTTCAAGCTTCCAAACCTGACCTGATGGCCAGGGCGTAGCTATCGATCTGCTCCAGATGGCCAAGCGAGTTGGCCCGTAGTACGAAGCCGCCAAATACGAAGATCTATCCGGGAAGAAAAACCTCACCCTAGATCACATCGTTGCAGATGATCGATGGAGCCATCAAGCCTTGTCGTGATGGCACAGTGGAACTCTCAATGAAAGCACCAATGTCGGTGTCAAAACCGGCAGATCTCGGGTAGGGGGTCCCGAACTGTGCGTCTAAGGCTAATGGTAACAGGAGGCGGGGGACACAATGTATACCCAGGTCCAGGCCCTCTCGATGGAGGTAATACCCTACTTCCTGCTTGATTGATCTTGATGATATGAGTATTACAAGAGTTGATCTACCACGAGATCGTAGAGCCTAAACCCTAGAAGCTAGCCTATGATTATGATTGTTGTTGTTCTATGGACTAAACCCTCCTGTTTATATAGACACCGGAGGGGGCTAGGGTTACACAGAGTCGGTTAGAGAGAAGGGGATCTACATATCCGAATTGCCAAGCTTTCCTTCCACGCAAAGGAGAGTCCCACCCGGACACGGGACGAAGTCTTTAATCTTGTATTTTCATAGTACAACAGTCCAGCCAAAGTATATTGTCTGGATGTCCGAGGACCCCCTAATCCAGGACTCCCTCAACCGCCACAACTAGGATGCGGCTGATGATGACCCACAAGTGTAGGGGATCTATCGTAGTCCTTTCAATAAGTAAGAGTGTCGAACCCAACGACGGGCGGAAGGAAATGACAAGGCGGTTTTCAGTAAGGTATTCTCTGCAAGCACTGAAATTGTAGGTAACAGATAGTTTTGTGATAAGATAATTTGTAATGGGTAACAAGCAATAAAAGTAAATAAGCTGCAGCAAGTTGGCCCAATTCTTTTTGTAGCAAAGGACAAGCCTGGACAAATTCTTATAATGAGAAAAGCGCTCCCGAGGACATATGGGAATTATCGTCAAGCTAGTTTTCATCACGTTCATATGATTCACGTTCGTTACTTTGATAATTTGATATGTGGGTGGACCGGTGCTTGGGTGCTTCCCTTTCTTGGACAAGCATCCCACTTATGATTAACCCCTATTGCAAGCATCCACAACTACAAAAGAAGTATTAAGGTAAACCTAACCATAGCATGAAACATATGGATCCAAATCAGCCCCTTACGAAGCAACTTATAAACTAGGGTTTAAGCTTCTATCACTCTAGCAACCCATCATCTACTTATTACTTCCCAATGCCTTCCTCTAGGCCCAAATAATGGTGAAGTGTCATGTAGTCGACGTTCACATAACACCACTAGAGGAGAGACAACATACATCTCATCAAAATATCAAACGAATACCAAATTCACATGACTACTAATAGCAAGACTTCACCCATGCCCTCAGGAACAAACGTAACTACTCACAAAGCATATTCATGTTCATGATCAGAGGAGTATCAATATATATATTAAGGATCTGAACAAATAATCTTCCACCGGATAAACCAACTAGCTCCAACTACAAGGAGTAATCAACACTACTAGCAACCCACAGGTACCAATCTGAGGTTTTGGTACAAAGATAGGATACAAGAGATGAACTAGGGTTTGAGAGGAGATGGTGCTGGTGAATATGTCTATGGAGATTGACCCCCTCCCGATGAGAGGATCGTTGGTGATGACGATGGTGATGATTTCCCCCTCCCGGAGGGAAGTTTCCCCGGCACAACAGCTCCGCCGAAGCCCTAGATTGGTTCTTCCAAGGTTCCGCCTCGTGGCGGCGGAGTTTTGTCCCGAAAGCTTGCTTATGACTTTTTTCTAGGGTAAAAGACTTCATATAACAGAAGATGGGCACTGGAGGGCTTCTAGGGGGCCCCAAGGCAGGGGGCGCGCCCTGTAAGGGTGGGCGCGCCCCCACCCTCGTGGGTGGTAGGTGGCCCCCTCAGGTATTTCTTCCGCTGGATATTTTTTTATTAATTCCCAAAATAACTTTCGTGGAGTTTCAGGACTTTTGGAGCTGTGCAGAATAGGTCTCCAATATTTGCTCCTTTTCCAGCCCAGAATCCCAGCTGCTGGCATTCTCCCTCTTCATGTTAAACCTTGTAAAATAAGAGAGAATAGCCATAAGTATTGTGACATAACGTGAAATAACAGCCCGTAATGCAATAAATATCAATATAAAAGCATGATGCAAAATGGACGTATCAACTGCCCCAAGCTTAGACCTTGCTTGTCCTCAAGCGGAAGCCAATATCAAAAAATATGTCCACATGTTTAGAGATAGAGGTGTCGATAAGAATAAAATACAAACATGAGGGCATCATGATCATTCTTATAACAGCAACATATATATATATATATATATATATATATATATATATTGTCATATGATTTCTTATGCTCAAGTAACAATCTATTCACAATGTCAAGTATGATTCAGAAACTTCATTGAGAACTAACAAACTATAATCTCAGTCACTGAAGCAATTGCAATTTATCATAACATAGGAAAGAGTCAACATAAGAGCTTTTCAGCAAGTCGACATACTCAACTATCATTTAGTCTTCCACAATTGCTGACACTCATGCAATACTTATGGTTATGGAGTTTTAATCGGACACAGAGAAAGATAGGGGCTTATAGTGTTGCCTCCCAACCTCTTACCTCAAGGGTAATGTCAACAATAACAGTTCATGCTAACTCACATCCAATTGGATATATGTATCAGGATCTTTCCAACACGAGGTGCTTGTCAAAGGATAAAAATAAAAAGGGAAAGTTGAAGATCACCTTAACTCTAGCATAATGTAAAAGATAGGCCCTTCGCAGAGGGAAGCAGAGGTTGTCATATGCTTTTATGGTTGGATGCACAAAATTTTAATGCAAAAGAACGTCACTTTATATTGCCACTTGTGATATGAACCTTTATTATGCAGTCGGTCGCTTTTATTACTTCCATATCACATGATCGTATAAAGCTTATTTTCTCCGCACTAATAAGCCATACATATTTAGAGAGCAATTTTTATTGCATGCAACATGACAACTTACTTGAAGGATCTTACTCAATCCATAGGTAGGTATGGTGGACTCTCATGGCAAAACTGGGTCTAAGGATATTTGGAAGCACAAGTAGTATCTCTACTTGGTGCGAGGAATTTGGCTAGCATGAGGGGGAAAGGCAAGCTCAACATATTTGAATGATCCATGACAATATACTTTAACTGAGATGTGAGAAAACGCAACCCATTACGTTGTCTTCCTTGTCCAACATCAACTCTTTAGCATGTCATACTTTAATGAGTGCTCACAATCATAAAAGATGTCCAAGATAGTATATTTATATGAGAAAACCTCTCTTTCTTTATTACTTCCTATTAATTGCAACGATGACCAAAACTACGTTTGCCAACTCTCAACAACTTTTAAGCCTCATACTCTCTATGTGTGAAGTCATTACAATCCATAAGATCAATATGGACTCTTTTATTCTTTTTATTATTTTTTGCACTTAAGATCATGGCAAGATAGCAAAGCCCTTGACTCAACACTAATCTTTATTATATAGCTCATGGACTCGATTACATAGAGGGATCACAAAGCAAAACTCAAAACTAATTCATACCAAAACTTTACTCTATTTTTCTAGATCAAGATATTACCAAAAGGATCGAACTAAGTAAAACGGTAAAGATAGGGGTGCGATGGTGGTACGATACCGGGGCACCTCCCCCAAGCTTGGCAGTTGCCAAGGGGAGTGCCCATACCAATGTGATTATGTCTCCTTTGCTGGTGAAGAAGCTGGTGATGATGAAGTTGTTGATGATGTAGGCTTCTTCCTTAATTTACGCTTGAGCATGGAATTTTGCTCCCTTAAATCATCGATCTCCTGCTCAAGACTTAATATCCTTTTGCATAATTCTTGTTTGTTTTCCTGCAAGAGACGAAAAGGGATAAACTCGATCTTGGGTTTCTTTGCCCTATCAGGGAGGCTTGACTTTTTAAACTCCACATGCATGTCCCTAGGTTGAGGTAACGGGACTTCATCTTCATCTGAGCTCGTCTCCTCCTTTCTCTTAGGCTCATAGTCTTCCTCTTCCTCAGTGGTCCAGCCACAATGCTCCAAGTCCCCGTAGACCTTAGGGTCTACAAGGTAATCACCCACATAGCTTTATCCCTCTGAATCCTGGGATGACATATTGCTCTAATCTGCGGCAGAAACAGCTCGAAACAAAGACAAAAGATTTTTGCGTGATACGGTGGTCAAAACCTTCAGGAGATTATATAATGAATTTTTACCAACCAAAAGAAGTATCGTGCAAGAAAACAGTGTCCAAAGAGCACACGAGGTGCCCACGAGGCAGCTGGCCCCTCATGTCCTTCCCGGACTACTTCTTATTTTCCTATTTTCTTAAATATTCCAAAATGAAGAAAAATTGCTATTAGAACTGTTTTGGAGTCGGTTTACTTACCGTACCACATACCTATTCCTTTTCGGAGTCTGTAACGTTCTGGAAAGTGTCTCTTATGTATTCCTCTGGGGTCACGGCTTCAATAATATTAGTTTCAACATTTATAGGATTACCTGAGATATAATGTTTGACTCTTTGACCGTTCACCACCTTCGGATTTGTGCCTTCGAAGTTGTTGATTTTTATGGCACCAGAACGATAGACCTCCTCGATAACATAAGGACCTTCCCATTTAGAGAGAAGTTTCCCTGCAAAAAATCTTAAACGAGAGTTGAACAGCAAAACATAATCACCTACGTTAAACTCACGCTTTTGTATCCTTTTGTCATGCCATCTTTTAACTTTTTCTTTAAATAGTTTGGCATTCTCGTAGGCTTGGGTTCTCCATTCATCAAGTGAGCTAATGTCAAATAACCTCTTCTCACCGGCAAGCTTGAAATCATAATTGAGCTCTTTAATAGCCCAATATGCCTTATGTTCTAGTTTGAGAAATAAATGACAAGCTTTCCCATAAACCATTTTATATGGAGACATACCCATAGGATTCTTATATGCAGTTATATAGGCCCATAATGCATCATCAAGTTTCTTGGACCAATTCTTTCTAGATCTATTAACAGTCTTTTGCAAAATTAATTTGAGCTCTCTGTTACTCAACTCTACTTGACCACTAGACGATGGGTGATATGGAGATGCAATTCTATGATTAACATCATACTTAGCAAGCATTTTACGAAAAACACCATGAATAAAATGTGAACTACCATCAGTCATTAAGTATCTAGGGACTCCAAACCTCGGAAATATAACTTCTTTAAGCATCTTAATAGAGGTGTTATGATCAACACTACTAGTTGGAATAGATTCTACCCACTTAGTAAGGTAATCAACAACAACTAAAATATGTGTATATCCATTAGAGGCAGGAAACGGTCCCATATAATCAAAGCTCCAAACATCAAATGGTTCAATAACAAGAGAATAATTCATAGGCATTTCTTGATGTAGACTAATATTACCAATTATTTGACATTCATCACAAGACAAGACAAACTTACGGGCTTCTTTGAAGAGAGTAGGCCAATAAAAACCGGATTGCAATACCATATGTGCAGTTCTATCTCCAGTGTGGTGTCCTCCATATGCCTCAGAGAGAAACTTGTGTAGGATATGTTCCTATTCATGCTTAGGTACACAACATCTAATAACACCATCTACTCCTTTATAAAGGTGTGGGTCATCCCAGAAGTAATGTCTTAAATCATAAAAGAACTTTTTCTTTTGTTAGTATGTGAAACTAGGTGGTATAAATTTGGCAACAATGTAATTAGCATAATCAGCATACCATGGAGCAGTACGAGAAGCATTTATGACAGCTAATTGTTTATCAGGAAAGCTATCATCAACAGGTAGTGGGTCATCAAGAACATTCTCTAACCTAGACAAGTTGTCTGCAACGGGGTTCTCAGCTCCCTTTCTATCAATAATATGCAAATCAAATTCTTGTAGCAAGAGAACCCATCTAATAAGTTTAGGTTTAGCATCTTTCTTTTCCATAAGATATTTAATAGCAGCATGATCAGTGTGAATAGTTACTTTAGAATCAGCAATATACGGTCTGAACGTATCACAAGCAAATACAACTGCTAAGAATTCTTTTTCAGTAGTAGCATAATTTCTCTGAGCAGTGTCTAGAGTTTTACTAGCATATTGAATAACATTTAGTTTCTTATCAACTCTTTGCCCTAGAACAACACCTACATCATAATCGCTAGCATCACACATAATTTCAAAGGGTAAATTCCAATCAGGTGGCTGAACAATAGGTGCAGAAATCAAAGCTTTCTTAAGTATTTCAAATGCTTCTACACAATCATCATCAAAGACAAAAGGAATATATTTTTGCAATAAATTAGTCAGAGGCCTAGAGATTTTAGAAAAGTCCTTAATGAACCTCCTATAAAAACTGGCATGACCAAGGAAACTTCGTATACCTTTTATGTCCTTGGAACGCGGCATCTTTTCAATAGCATCCACTTTAGCTTTATCAACTTCAATACCTCTTTCAGAAATTTTATGCCCCAAGACAATGCCTTCATTAACCATAAAGTGGTACTTCTCCCAATTCAAGACGAGACTAGTGTCTTCACATCTCTGCAAAACTCGATCAAGGTTGCTCAGCAATCATCAAAGGAGAATCCATAAACGGAGAAATCATCCATGAATACCTCACAAATCTTTTCACAAAAGTCAGAGAATATAGCCATCATGCATCTTTGAAAGGTAGCAGGTGCATTAGATAAACCAAAAGGCATACGACTATAAGCAAAAGTACCGAAAGGGCAAGTAAAAGTGGTCTTTGCTTGATCGTCCGCTGACACAGGTATTCGAGAGAAACCAGAGTAACCATCTAGAAAGCGAAAATGTGTATGTTTGGATAGTCTTTCTAGCATTTGATCAATAAAAGGTAAAGGGTAATGATCTTTCTTAGTAGCTTTATTTAATTTATGGAAATAAATAACCATCCTATAACCTGTAATAATTCTTTGCGGGATCAATTCATGTTTATCATTAGGAACAACAGTAATGCCTCCCTTCTTAGGGACACAATGGACATGACTTACCCACCGACTATCAGCAATGGGATAAATTATACCTGCCTCGAGGAGCTTTAGTATTTCTTTTCTTACCACTTCTTTCATCTTAGGGTCGTCGTTGATGATCTCTAACTAGTTTGGTGTTGGGGAACGTAGTAATTTCAAAAAATTTCCTACGCACACGCAAGATCATGGTGATGGTATAGCAACGAGAGGGGAGAGTGTTCGTCCACGTACCCTCGTAGACCGTAAGCGGAAGCGTTAGCACAATGTGGTTGATGTAGTCGTACGTCTTCACGATCCGACCGATCCAAGCACCAAACGTACGGGGCCTCCGAGTTCAGCACACGTTCAACTCGATGACGATCTCTGGCCTCCGATCCAGCGAAGCTCCGGAGATGAGTTCCGTCAGCACGATGGTGTGATGACGATGATGATGTTCTACCGGCACAGGGCTTCGCCTAAACTCCGCGACGATATGACCGAGGTGGAATATGGTGGAGGGGGGCACCGCACACGGCTAAGGAACGATCCGTAGATCAACTTGTGTGTCTATGGGGTGCCCCCCGCCCCTGTATATAAAGGAGCAAGGGGGAGGCCGGCCGGCCCTTGGGGCGCGCCAAGGAGGGGGGAGTCCTCCTCCTAGTTGGAGTAGGACTCCCCTTTCCTAGTCCAACTAGGAAGGAGGAAGGGGGAGGAAAGAGGGGGAGAGGGAGAGGGAAAGAGGGGCCGCGCCCCCCCTAGTCCAATTCGGACTCCCCTTGGGAGGGGGCGCGCCACCTCCTGGGCTGCTGCCCTCTCTCTTCCCTCAGGCCCACTAAGGCCCAATACTTCCCCAGGGGGTTCCGGTAACCCCTCCGGCACTCCGGTTTTCTCCGAAATCACCCGGAACACTTTCGGTGTCCGAATATTGTTGTCCAATATATCAATATTTATGTCTCGACCATTTCGAGACTCCTCATCATGTCTGTGATCACATCCGGGACTCCGAACAAACTTCGGTACATCAAAACTTGTAAACTCATAATAAAACTGTCATCGTAACGTTAAGCGTGTGGACCCTACGGGTTCGAGAACTATGTAGACATGACTTAGAACCATTCTCGGTCAATAACCAATAGCGGGACCTGGATGCCCATATTGGTTCCTACATATTCTACGAAGATCTTTATCGGTCAAACCGCATAACAACATACGTTGTTCCCTTTGTCATCGGTATGTTACTTGCCCGAGATTTGATCGTCGGTATCCAATACCTAGTTCAATCTCGTTACGGCAAGTCTCTTTACTCGCTCGTAGTACATCATCTTATAACCAACTCATTAGTTACAATGCTTGCAAGGCTTAGGTGATGAGTATTACCGAGAGGGCCAGAGATACCTCTCCGACAATCGGAGTGACAAAACCTAATCTCAAATTATGCCAACTCAACATGTACCTTCGGAGACACCAGAGAGCACCTTTATAATCACCCAGTTACGTTGTGACGTTTGGTAGCACACAAAGTGTTCCTCCGGTAAACGGAAGTTGCAAAATCTCATAGTTGCAGGAACTTTGTATAAGTCATGAAGAAAGCAATAGCAGTATACTAAACGATCAAGTGCTAGGCTAACGGAATGGGTCATGTCAATCACATCATTCTCCTAATGATGTGATCCCATTAATAAATGACAACACATGTCTATGGTAGGAAACATAACCATCTTTGATTAATGAGCTAGTCAAGTGGAGGCATACTAGTGACTATATGTTTGTCTATGTATTCACACATGTATCATGTTTCCGGTTAATACAATTCTAGCATGAATAATAAACATTTATCATGATATGAGGAAATAAATAATAACTTTGTTATTGCCTCTAGGGCATATTTCCTTCATTTGGCATCTTCTTCCAAATTTATTTTGTGTTGGCATAAAGTGGGATTAAATGCCCTTAAGATCATCAAGAGTATATCCAATAGCAGCATGGTGCTTCTTCAGAGTTTTCAATAATCTTTCCTCTTCCTGCCCTAAAAGGTTAGCACTAATAATAACAGGATATATCTTCTTTTCATCAAGATAAGCATATTTAAGAGTATCAGGTAATGGTTTAAGATCAAACACGGGATCACCCTTCGGTGGAGGGGGATCCCCTAGGATTTCAACAGGAAAGTTGTTTTTCAGAATAGGACCCTGTTTAAAGAATACTTCATCTATCTCCCTTCTTTCATTTCATAAACATATCATTTTCATGGTCTAGCAAATATTGTTCTAACAGATCAGTAGGAGGCACCGCAATAGAAGCAAGACCAATAATTTCATCCTTACTAGGCAAATCTTTATCATGGGGTTGTCTACGAAATTTAGCAAAATTAAACTCATGTTTCATATCTCCCAAGCCAATTGTAACAACATCCTTTTTGCAATATATCCTAGCATTAACAATATTCAAGAAGGGCCTGCCAAATATAATGGGACAAAAGCTACCTTGTGGGGAACCAAGAACAAGAAAATCAGCAGGATATTTAACTTTGCCACATAAGACTTCAACATCTCTAACAATCCCAAATAGTGAAATAGTATCTCTATTGGCAAGTTTAATCGTAACATCATTCTCTTCTAACTCAGCAGGTGCAATATCATGCATAATTTCTTCATATAAGGAAAAAGGTATTGCACTAGCACTAGCACCCATATCACATAAGCCATGATAACAACGATCTCCTATTTTAACAGAAATAACAGGCATACCTACAACAGGTCTATGTATCTTAGCATCGGGTCTAGCAATATTAGCATCTTCATTATAGAAATAAATAACATGCCCATCAATATTATCAGCCAAGAGATATTTAACCATAGCAATACTAGGTTCAACTTTAATTTGCTCAGGAGGAGTATATGTTCTATTATTACTGTTACGAACAACAGTTGAAGCTTTAGCATGATCCTTTATCCTAATAGGGAAAGGTGGTTTCTCAACATAAGTAGTAGGAACAATAGGATCATTATAAGTGATAGTCTTTTCTTCAACTGTAACAGGTGCAACTACTTTTACTTCAGTGGGAGGATTATATTTAAACCACTTCTCCTTTGGGAGATCAACATGAGTAGCAAATGATTCACAGAAAGAAGCTACTATCTCAGAGTCAAGTCCATATTTAGTGCTAAATCCACGAAAAGCGGTGTCCATAAAAGACTTAACACAATCAAACTTAGGTGTCATACCTGACTCCTTACCATCGTCGGAACCCCAATCTTCAGAGTTGCATTTAATTCTTTCCAATAAGTCCCACTTGAATTCAATAGTCTTCAGCATATAAGAACCAGCACAAGAAGTATCGAGCATGGTGCAATCATTGAGAGAAAGCCGAGCATAAATTTTTTGAATAATCATTTCTCTTCAGAGCTCATGATTGGGGCATGAATATAACATTGAATTAAGCATCCCCAAGCTTGAGCAATACTTTCTCCTTCGCGAGCCCAAAAATTATATATATAATTGCGATCACAATGAACTAGATGCATAGGGTAAAACTTCTGGTGAAATTCCAATTTCAATCGTTTATAGTCCCAGGATCCCATATCATCACATAGCCTATACCATGTCAATGCGTCTCCCTTCAAAGATAAAGGGAAGACATTCTTCTTAACAACATCATCAGGCATACCTGCAAGCTTAAATAATCCACAAACTTCATCCACATAGATAAGGTGTAAATCGGGATGCAATGTTCCATCTCCTGCAAAGGGATTAGCTAGCAGTTTCTCTATCATACCCAAAGGAAAGTCAAAGTAAACATTTTCAGTAGGTTCAGTAGGTTGAGGAGCAACTCTTTGCTCTACTGGTCGGGGTGAAGATACCCCGAACAAGCCCCTCAAAGGATTAGTTTCCATAGTAACAAGTGACAGTAAATTTCAGCACACTATATAAATGTTTCCTTACCAACTTCCACTCACCAAAGGCGCTTCACTCCCCGGCAACGGCGCCAGAAAAGAGTCTTGATGACCCACAAGTGTAGGGGATCTATCCTAGTCCTTTCAATAAGTAAGAGTGTCGAACCCAACGAGGAGCAGAAGGAAATGACAAGCAGTTTTCAGTAAGGTATTCTCTGCAAGCACTGAAATTGTAGGTAACAGATAGTTTTGTGATAAGATAATTTGTAACGGGTAACAAGCAATAAAAGTAAATAAGGTGCAGCAAGGTGGCCCAATCCTTTTTGTAGCAAAGGACAAGCCGGGACAAATTCTTATAATGAGAAAAGCGCTCCCGAGGGCACATGGGAATTATTGTCAAGCTAGTTTTCATCACGTTCATATGATTCGCGTTTGTTACTTTGATAATTTGATATGTGGGTGGACCGGTGCTTGGGTGCTGCCCTTTCATGGACAAGCACCCCACTTATGATTAACCCCTATTGCAAGCATCTACAACTACAAAAGAAGTATTAAGGTAAACCTAACCATAGCATGAAACATATGGATCCAAATCAGCCCCTTACGAAGCAACTTATAAACTAGGGTTTAAGCTTCTGTCACTCTAGCAACCCATCATCTACTTATTACTTCCCAATGCCTTCCTCTAGGCCCAAATAATGGTGAAGTGTCATGTAGTCGACGTCCACATAACACCACTAGAGGAGAGACAACATACATCTCATCAAAATATCAAACGAATACCAAATTCACATGACTACTAATAGCAAGACTTCACCCATGCCCTCAGGAACAAACATAACTACTCACAAAGCATATTCATGTTCATGATCAGAGGAGTATCAATATATATATTAAGGATCTGAACAAATAATCTTCCACCGGATAAACCAACTAGCATCAACTACGAGGAGTAATCAACACTACTAGCAACCCACAGGTACCAATCTGAGGTTTGGTACAAAGATTGGATACAAGAGATGAACTAGGGTTTGAGAGGAGATGGTGCTGGTGAAGATGTTGATGGAGATTGACCCCCTCCCGATGAGAGGATCGTTGGTGATGACGATGGTGATGATTTCCCCCTCCTGAAGGGAAGTTTCCCCGGTAGAACAGCTCCACCGGAGCCCTAGATTGGTTCCGCCAAGGTTCCGCCTCATGGCGGCGGAGTTTCGTCCCGAAAGCTTTCTTATGATTTTTTTTCCAGGGTAAAAGACTTCATATAGCAGAAGATGGGCACCGGAGGGCTGCTAGGGGGCCTAGGAGGGAGGGGGCGCGCCCCCACCCTCGTGGGTGGTAGGTGGCCCCCTCAGGTATTTCTTCCGCTGGATATTTTTTATTAATTCCCAAAATAACTTTCGTGGAGTTTCAGGACTTTTGGAGCTGTGCAGAATAGGTCTCCAATATTTTCTCCTTTTCCAGCCCAGAATCTCAACTGTCGGCATTCTCCCTCTTCATGTTAAACCTTGTAAAATAAAAGAGAATAGCCATAAGTATTGTGACATAACGTGAAATAACATCCCATAATGCAATAAATATTGATATAAAAGCATGATGCAAAATGGACGTATCGGCTGACGCCCGACATGGTCGCGTCCTCTTCTACACGCCGAAGAGCAACCTGCAGATTTTATCATCTAGGACCCAGTCATTGACAACCAGCGGGACATTTTCACAAGGATTTCTTTAAGTTGGGTAATTCCATGTGGATGTCTCCAACAAAAAATATGTACCTTATGAGTGATCTTCAACTTCAAGAGGAACTTCGAATAGGGTTTATCATTGATGGGATTTTTTTCAGCGATTACATCTCAAAAGGTTATGTTATAAAACTGTGGCACCCCGGCTCAGAGCGACCGGTTAAACTTGCATTGCCAACCCAGAGTTCATGTCTTCTGGCAACACACAACATCTTGGTACAGAAATCACCGCTTTATTGAAACTAGCGGAAGCATAGTTTTACATTACATCAAGTAGCGAGGCCAAGCGACACACTCGGTGCGGCTGAACATTATGTACAATATTTAGTGAACATAAAGGGCCTCGATCACGACATCTACACGGCAGCGGAACAACGATGTAGCGGGACTCCATAGCACAGGGACACCGATGTGGACACGGTCTAGACACGGTAGCACTTCGATCCAGTTAGACTTTCCTGAAAGTTGGCATTACACGCCAGGTCAGTACAGTGGATGTACTTGCAAGCTTGCAACAAGCAAAATCATAGTGGCAAACAACATCATGACATTTAAACAAGTTCAATGCAACTATCAACATGCTACTCATGCAGTGACAAAACTTGTGCATCGAGTCACTCGAACTCTCTTACCAACAGGTTGCCTTGCAACTGAACATTGATCACGACGGACCATGAACAAAACCACATTGGGTTCAACAGGTTAGCTCGTAACCCAAACAGTGACCACTCCCGGATCACGAATGATACCACAACAGTCAGTCTCACTGATGTTATCATAACTTAACAGTGCAATGCAAATAACTTAGTGTGCAAGATTATTTATGAAAGTTGATCCATGGTGTGACTTACTTCCGAACTGGGCCCTTATCCGCGGGCGCGGCTACCGATAGATTAATACACTCTGAAGAGGTAGCACACTTTATCATAACATGTACGTATTGTGAAATGCATGTCTAAACTGAAATAGGTAGACTTTTATTTTTTTAAATCCTAATTTGTTACTAGTAGCGTGGGTGTATCATAGAAGCACTACTGCTATTCCTTTACTAGTAGTGTGGGTGTGGAATACTAGTAGCCTGGGGCACCAGCGCTACTGGTATGTCTGTTTAGCAGTAGCGTGGGGTAAAACACACGCTACTGCAAAAAAATAGCTGTAGCGTCATAGCAGTAGCATGGGAACCTACGGTACTGGTAGTCCAAAAACCCACGCTACTGGTAAGGTTCTTCCTAGTAGTGGGAAGAGACCTAGATCTACACTTTCACCAAAGGAAATTTAATTTCCCCATACTTTCTTGTGTGGCTTTTGTTACTCTTGGGTGTTTGCGCACCCTAGACGGAAGAGGTCGCCTCAGAGCCACATTCCATTGTGGTGAAGCTTCGTGGTATGGTGTCGGGAGCCTCTAATTCAGTTGTAGAGAGAGCCTCAACCTTGTTTGTAAAGGTCCAGTTGCCGCCTTCAAGGGCACCATTAGTGGAATCATGACATTTTGCATTGTGTGAGGGCGTGAGGAGAATAAGGTGGCCCTAGTGGTTTCTTGGGGAGCATTATGCCTCCACACCACTCCAACGGAGATGTACTTCCCTTCAAAGGGAAGGAACTTTGGTAACACATCCTCATCGCCACCGGCTCCACTCGTGGTTACTTCTTACCTTTACTTTCTGCAAGCTATATTTGTGTCGTATCCTTTGCTTGCTTGTGTTGTCGTTGTTGCCAGCATCATATAGGTTGCTCACCTAGTTGCACATCAAGACAACCTATTTGTTGCAAAACCTAATTTGTTAAGAGGTCGGATGTGTGCTCATTGTGTTTGTATTACCTTGATGCTTCATTTTGAGTCAACAATATCCAACCTTTATCGAAAAATAACTAGGGTGACCACCGTCCCTAGACCATGAAGTTTTATTGTGATACCTCAAGGTAGCAAGACCAACTTATTTTGCTTCCCTATGACAATGTAAAAAAGATGACCTTTCTAGTTGTCGTGGTCGTGTTCCTATAGTCCCCATAAATAGCTACTGCAGAATCTCACCATCTTGTTTGGCCTATATAAGAGTTAACCTCTATGTAACTATATTCGACCTTTAACAAGTGAATGCCCGATGCATTTGCGAGGTGAAGACCTTCTGCATAGCTGGGGCCTCCATTGTTACCATGTCCGCAGCGTAGAGGTAGTAGACACACATTATGACGATAAACATATCATCGGCATTTCTAAGGATCACAACCGTGGCCCTGTATCCTTCTTCTGCATGAAATGATGCATACACATTCAACTTGGTGAACCTTAGCTCCGGTACGCCCGGCGAACAAGCTCACCCGCACTAGAAGATGGACTGCAGTGTTGCCGACATTTGATCTAATGATTGTAACAAAAGTAGGTCATTGAACCATTGGTGGGACTCACTCAACATGAATCCTCATGCAGCGAAGCTACCAAAGATACCAACATTTAACTGTGATTGCCTCTTGGAATGCAATGCACGACAAGCATTATATCGACATGGGTGGTAAACATAACAAGTGCTCAGGCCCGCTCCTATCGACCGCCATTGTCACTTCATAGCGAATAATCCCAATCCATGTCATAATTCCAAAGCTTCGCAACATGTAGATAACAAATATTGGATGTCCTCTGCTCCTCGGTGACATACTGGAGACTACTCGTCTGTGACAGGTTCTCAAGAGGTTCGCTTTAGATAATTTCATGTAGAACTCTCTAACAAAAAAATACGTACCTTCCGAGGGTTCAACTTCAAGAGGAACTTTCGTATATTGTTTATCATTGCGGAGTTTGGGGTAGCAAGATTTAGTGTGCTTCCTCTAAATTGGTTCTTCCCCTCGACATGGCAAGCAAAAAAAAATCCAATTCTGAAGGGATGCCAAAAATAGAATCATTGAAAGTTGTATTATTTAGAGGGGATTTGTGCAATTCTTCATGCATCCACTGCTGAGGAAACATTGATTAGGGTCCGTCCCGCTGACCGGCTGTTTTAATAGCATATGAAAGGGTGGGGATTCAAAAGGATTTGTTCCAGTGAGTACATCTCAACCATTATTTTAGGTTACAGTATCAACCCTTAGCTAATCCCATCGTCATTTCTTATGAACCAAAAAAGACAATAAAGTTTTCCTCAAAGTTTCCACACACAGTTCCCATTATTAGATACCAAACAAAAGACTATAGTGTTGTGCATCGTATGATGTAGAGTCTGGGGTTATCCCCTTTTTGAAAGAAATGACTCGAAACAATTAATATTTGTTGCTGTGGGGCTTCTGCCTCACAGTATTCAGTCAAAAAAAAAATAATATTTGTTACTATTATCAATATAATATAATACCCCTTGGACTCACATGTCACTTCCAGGGGTTTGAATTATTTTGCCTTGTTTTACTTTGGCATTTGATGATTTTCTCTAGGTTATCTAAATGAAAGTTAGCCCAATGCCTCACATGTAATTTCATGAGAGTGAAGGAGAAGGATCAAATGATGAAAGTAAGTAGTAAAATGGGTCAAATGATAAAATTCCTGCCTCATTCCTTACTAGTAACAAGGTGCCGACGACCCTTCGGGACTGTCGTTGGAACAAGCCTCATTGGACAATAGTGCAATCCATTCCGCCAAAAACCTTACATATAAGTCCACTCGCTGCATGTTCGCTAGGGTTGCTTTAAGCGGGATAATTCCATGTAGTGCTCTCCAACAAAAAAATTATGTCCATTTTGAGGAATCTTCACCTTAGGAGGTAGGGTTTATCATCACCAGTTATGATGCGACAAGATTCGGTGCACTTTCTCTAAATTGGTTGTTCCACTCGACATGGTAAGCGGGAAAAAGTACCATTTATGAAGTGATGCTATAAAATAAAATTGTTGAAAGCCATATTATTTAGGGAACGTTTGCATAATTATTCATGCATTCACCGCTGAAGATGGCATTGATTAGGGCTCATCCCATCGACCATCCATTTTAATAACACAAGAAAGGGCGGGAATTTGAAATGATTTGTTTCAGTGATTACATCTCAACCCTTCATTGTAGGTTATTATGTTACCAAGTCTTACTTAATCCCTTATTAACTCCCATGAACTAAAAAAGATAATAAAGTTCTCCCTTAAGTTCCTACACATACTAGCTCACATAATTCCTATTATTAGATATATATACATACCAAGCAAATGATTCAAACTACTGCCAATATAACTTCCCCTATCTAGACTCCCGCTTTTTTTGGAGGATTCCCTCTAGACTCCCATTCCTCTTTCGAAAATTCCTCTTTCCCATAATAGGCGCTGACGACATCTCCGACTGTTTTCGGAACGTGCCACATTGGGAAATACCGCAACTCATTTCCGAAAACCCTAGAAGTAAGCTCAGTCCACACTCGTTGCATGTTCGTTCGACGACACACAGCAGCGGCAATGCCCCTTTTGATTCAAGGCCGACCCACCACTCCCCCATGTTGCCATGTCGCCACGCTGCTTCCATCCTTCACCACTCTGCCGCTAATGTTGATTGAGCGATAGGGCGACTCGGCCCCAACCATCCATAATGAATTCACCTCTGTCGAAATGCAACCTCAACTAGCTAATCGACGACATCATCCATGAGATTTAGCTCCGCTCCCATTGAAGGATCTGGCGAGCCTTGTCTGCGCCTCTGTCGTCTGCACCACCTAGCTCGGAATCATCTCCGCCACTACCTTCTTTCACGACTGCCACACCTTCCATGGCATACCATTGTATTGGGCTACTTAACCAATCCTACAAGAGCCATTACATCTGCGCAATTATACTCCAGCCCGCTCGTTCGTGACCCCCACAACTGGGATGTGACCGATGCCCGACATGGTCGCGTCCTCTTCTACACGCCGAAGAGAAGTTTGTAGATTTCATCGTCTAGGACCCAATCACCGACAACCAGCGGGACATTTCCACAAGGATTTCTTCAAGCCGGGTAGTTCCATGTGGATCTCTCCAACAAAAAAATATGTACCTTATGAGGGATCTTCAACTTCAAGAGGAACTTAGAATAGGATTTATCATCGATGAGATTTGCTTCAACGATTACATTTGAAAAGGTTATGTTATAAACCTTTAACTAATCCCTCATCAATTCCAATGTGTGAACCAAACAAGACAATAAACATTTCCCTAAAGATAGCAAACAAAGGATTCAAAACAATATCAATGACTACTCTTAATATTTTTTCCCTCTAGACTTGCATGCCCTTTCGACGGTTAGAACTATTTTACCTCCATCTACTAAGGAGAGGGAATAACTCCTCTCTAAAACGACGCATGCCGTCTGACTCCTCTCCAAGAAATAAAAAAGTTTAGGGTTCCTCTGCCTCCTGTCATTGCCTTTGTTGTTTTGCTTCGTCTCCGGTGGCCCTAGAGCCATGCAGGCACGATGGATCTTGACCATTGCCGAAGGGAGGGATCTTGCTTCATTTTTAGGTGTTTTTTTGAGTTCGTTTAGGATTTGTGTCCTACTCAGTAAGACGAGGCAGTGACGCCCCTCTGAAGATGGAATAAGATTCTCCCGGCCTAGTCCCTGTTTCGGTGATGTGTCTAACGTCGTCAGAGAGTGTGCGGAGGTGTGTCTCCGGCTAATCTCATGAGATTCACTCACTGCTTGATTTCGGGTGGATCTACTTGGAGTCTTCATTTGCGTGTCTACAGGTTGGATCCTTTCGATCTATATTTCTCTTCATCGGTGACGTTTGTTATTCTGGTCCTATAAGACCTTAGCATGACGACTTCCGACCATCTACTACAACAAGTTTGGCCCAGGTCCGCTGACGGAGGGGCGACGATGGCGGCGCGCCTTCGGCTCGCTCAAGTGTTTGTAATTGTTGCTAGATGATTTACGGACATTGATGCATTTTTTATTATTTTTATGTTCTTTGTATTGCCATGGCATGATGAATATATCAAAAGTTTCCTCGCAAATTCTTTTTACCAAGGAGAGGAGCAAATAATGAAAGTGAAAAGTAAAACGGGTCAAATGGTAAAAAAAATCCCGCCTCACTCCGTTCCAAACGAGGTGCTGACGGCCCTCGTGACTGTCGTAAGAACAAGCCCCATCGCCATCGGGCAATAGCGCAGCCAATTTCCACCGAAAACCCTAGAATCAAGCGCAGCAGTCCACTCGCTGCCTGTTCGCCAGACGGCGGCGACGGCGGCCCACTGCTTCCAACCTCCGACGTCCCGCCGCTAATGCTAATTGAGCGATAGGGCGACTTGCGCCAGCCCAATCCCCCACCATGGATTCGCCTCCGCCGCAATGCCGACTCCAATCGCTGGTCGACGACGCCATCCGCGAGATCTTGCTCCGGATCCCGCCGGACGACCCGGCGAGGCTCGTCCGCGCCTCCGCTGTCTCCACCGCCTGGTTCGGAATCGTCTCCGACCCTTCCTTCTTTCGCGACTACCGGACCTTCCACGGGAAGCCCCCGATATTGGGCTACCTCGACAACAAATCCTACGAGAGCCACAACCTCGCCCAATTCATCCCCACCGGAGCCTTCCGCCCGCTCGTTTGCGAGCGCCGCGACTGGGACGCGGTCGACTCCCGCCATGGCCGCGTCCTCTTCTACACTCCCAAGGAGGACACTGATTTCATCGTTTGGGACCCCATCACCGACAACCAGCAGGTGATTTCCACCGATCCCAAGATATTTGAGATACTTTGTACTGCAGAGGGGATAACCTGGATGGCCACTGTGCTCTGCGCCAAGGACGCCTGCGATCACCTGGGCTGCCATGACGGTCCCTTCCTCGTGGCCTTCATGGGCTCCAACGAGGTAGAAAAGACCATGTTCGCCTCTGTTTACTCATCCGAGACTACCCAGTGGAGCGAAATGATCTCAGTTGAGAATCCGCATGGTATCTATCCGCTTGCCACCAACACATGTCCGTATGCCATTGAGGAGAAGGGCCACACTGCCGTTGTCGGAAAGAAAATCTATTACCCCGTCAAGTGGAGCTACTGGACCATGAAAATTTTGATGTACAATGTGGGCGAGCAGGAACTTTCACTTATCAATTTTCAGGGCCAGGCACCGGCGCGCGGTTTACTCATGGGAGAGGAAGACGGTGCGGTGGTGTTTGCAGCCATAAAGGCGTCTAAACTCTCTGTGTGGTCAATGGAGGCTGGTCCCAATGGAGTTGTGGCGAGAGGACAACGCAGGGACATCAAGCTTGAAACTATTCTCACTCCTCGTGCCCTCTCACGGATGGTAGGTGAAACCTTCAAGGATGGTAGAGGCACACTGGTTGGTTTCGCGAACGGTGCCGGTGTCATCTTCCTAAATACAGAAGATGGGCTCTTTACAGTTGAGGTCGGTTCCGGCCAAACCAAGAAGATACACAGAAACTGCTGCTTCGAGACAGTCATACCTTATGTGAGCTTCTACAGTCGAGGTACTATATAACTTCGTTTATTTGGACTTGTAAACCTCCATATGTTCGCTTTCTTATTTATACTATTTTTTCCTTTTCAGAGCATGCCAGGTTCGTAATGCCACTGCAATAAAAATCATAAAGTGAAGCGGCCGCCATTTTGAATGGTAAGATTTTGTTTGTGACTTATTTTACCACGCTCCCTACGGCCAGGGATTAGTTCCATTGGTCTCTAATCCACTAATCCCTGCCACTAGGCCCTATATTTGGCTAATCTCGGACATGGGTTAGATAACATGGCAGACACTGTTCCAAAAGGTCACATTAACAACTGCTAGCAGCCTGGCTTGAATAATTTGTATGAGAAATGTCCATTTCAGTCTGATCAGAAAATTTTGTTTGTTAAACATCATTCTTGGCTACAGAAGTACAATGGATCTTTAAATAAGATTTATAAGTGCAGTAAAAGCTGAAAAGTACCGATGGTCAAGCCCCTGGACAAAAGGAGTTTTCTTTAACTAAGACTGACTTGTAAATTAAACTAGCTAGTAATTCATGCAATGGATGATAGTGTGTTTACTGCAGCATCAACAGGCTTAGCTGACCAGGAGGATTTTGTAAGGGGTGCTGTCGTCGTTACTATAGCACATTAGCAGCAATAATCAAACAACTGGAAAATTCAGAAAAAAATTCGAGTTGTTAGAATAGTATTGGGACCAGTTGACTAAAAAACACGACATAGTAACTAAGAAGGTTAGTAAATCAAATCAAGTAGAAAGACACCACATAAGGTATGTGCAAGTAACAAGTTTATTGCTGAGTTTGAGTAGAGAATGCTTATGCAAGACGAACTGCTGCTATGATAACTTGCTAGAAAAGGTACCAAGTTGTTAAAAACATTTTATGATTAGAAGAATGATAAGTGGATATGGCACATTATATCTATTCCACGTGCAATCCTCCACATAATTCCTATTTACAGCCTGAAAGCAGAGAGCTTATTTGAGTGTGTCATTGTGGTAAGCCGCAATTTTCTTGGTACTGACTACAAAAGGTGGTCGCTTGCTCTCATCAGATAATTCTGAAAACTACAACTTATGAGGGAAATAGGTAGGGATATCCAAAACCAAAGTGGAGTTCAATCTTTTTTTATGACAAATATTCAAGCTTACCTATATAATGATTTATATTTGGTAAAAATAAAGCAGCAAATTTTGAAAACAATAGTATACAAATGGAATTTTGATAAGTGCAACAGAAATCATCTTAATTCTTAAAGGCTTCAGTTTCTTAATGGACTAAGAAACTCAAGAGAGATGCAGGTTTATCGATCTAGATATGGGCAGCAAAAATAAAGTGCTCCAGATTATGCTCTTTCAATAATGAAAATAGCGAATAGTTAGCAGTTGAACAATGACGCACATGTACGGACGTACGGTCCATCTCCAAAAACAGCAATTCTTACAACCCGGAACCTTCCATAACCCTGCATTGACAAGTAAAATTAGCAAACACTTATTCTGCAGATAAGTGGATGAGGTTTAAGCACAGCTAACTTGAAATGCTTACTTTGTTACAAAAAGAAAAAAATACTGACAACTAGTAGAACTTATCTGCTTGACAATTAGAAGTGAAACAAATTCCAGCATGCTTTGCAGTTACTTTGGGAGTTAAGGAAAGTACAAGATTTCTTTGTGTTTTTAGATCAAACATGGTTCAAATCCTAATTTTTCTCTTTTGAAATCATAGACCTACATATCAAATTTACTATTACCTCTGTTTCTAAATGTAAGACATTTTTGCAGTTTAAATTACATTTAGGAACAGAGGGTTATTAACTTATTAGTCGAACTTCAGTGATATCTTTCTCCAAGTGAACACCCAAGATGTCCAGAACTAATTAAACTACAAATTACGTGGCCAGTTAGAAGTAATCTGCCCAAATAAAGCTACAGATTGTGTGTGCTATTTTGAAGAAACAAAAATATTGGGGGGGGGGGGGGGGGGTAATTAAGAGCATGCGGTCTCGGTTGCTCAAAGGGGTTGACCGTTCTTCCATCAATCATTCTGCTTTTTCCCGGGTACAGACTACCACTGTGGATCGCCTGCACTCACATGGAAAGAAACTACAAATAGGGGATGGAACATAAAAACTGGAAAGAGAATATGCTTTACTAGTGACAAAAAGAGGTAAAATAGGGTTTCTAACTCCACCCTCGGATAGTATTTATGGTTCTACCTTTTTTTTGTAGATGTATTCAGATCATGTATTCAGAGTATGCACGTACATGATACCAACTGCTGCATGCCTATATTCACAATCACACAGACTAAAGCAACAAATTAAGCACTCCATAGGGTGTCATCTTCTTGAGTTTAATGGCCAGGCTGTTTGCGGTTGAGTTCAGGTCGAACCAAGAAGGTTGCTAGATCATCTATACTATAGTATTTTAGCTTTCTTGTGACCAGCGTATTGTTTACATGCACTCTTAGTAATTATATTAGCTTATTCATTACTTCAGAGGATCAGTCTGCCACATAGCTAGAGCTCCATGCCATTAGCTCGTCATATGTGAAGTCATTATCTCGTTATTACTGCAGCGGACTAAAGCACTAACGTGTGATCACTTTGCAGAGTAGATGAATTATGGAGCTGCATGGATACTGGCCAAGTTTTCTGTGGAGAAATGCTGGAGCCTTTTGAGAGTGATGTGAAGTATTGAACTTCTGACTTGGTTTCAGAGAACAATAGCTTTCTGGTCGGTTTGTTGGTTTCAGAGGAACGACAGATTTCTATTCAAGTATTCAGTTCGTCCAGCGTGACCATATAATTCTAAGGTTGTTATGTTATGCTGTGTGACCAACTGTGTGCATTGTGCTTGTTACTGAGATTTGTCAATTTGTGTTGTGACAACTGTGAGATTTGTCAATTTGTGCTGTGACAACTGCATGCTCTTGGCAACGCAACAGTATGAATGAATATGTAGACTTTGATGTAATTTGTGCGTTAGACAGTGGCCGGAGAATTTCGGAAAGCCATTTCTATTGATTTTGCGTCTACATTCTAGCCTGCAAATCCTTGTCTCATTCAGATCTACTCCCTCCGTCCGAAAAAGCTTGTCTTTCAAATGGATGTATCTAGCACCAAGTTAGTGCTAGATACACCCATTTGAGGGACAAACTTTTTTGGACTGATGGAGTAACACATAGGCAATGCTTCAATGTTCAATCATCTATAGAATTCAGTGTATACTCAAAATCCACCTTCATCGTGTCCAGAACTTATTCCATGTGTATATATTTTTTCTTTTTCAAAAAGGAGGATTAACTTCGGCCTCTGTATTAAAATGATGCAGACAATCGTACACTATTTATTACACGGCAGTGCTAAGCAAAGGCAAGCATCCAAATCCAATGGTACCCAAAACTGTTAAGAGTTAATTACATGAACGCGGGTACATTCTCATAAAAATAATTTGTAAAATGACTCAAACCGGCCACTAAACTTGCTTTGTGGGAACAATTTCATACAATTCAGTCTGAAACACCTGTGTGTCAAATTCAGCCTACAGTCTCCCCTCCCTGGCCGCTCCCGCGAGCGCCCCCGGGGGGGAACCCTAGCGCGCGGGGCTCGGCTCCCCTCCTTGCTCCTCCTCCCCTCACCGCTGCCCCGGTGTGCTGGCAGCAAAACCTGGCCAGCTCGGGCGGCGGCGGGGCCTCTTCCTCCCCCGCGCGGCGCTCGATGGTGCGGGCCATCTGGGTTGGGCGGCGGCGCGGCGCGGGCTAAGGGTGCGGCGGCTGCTGGCGACGGGGGCGCGACCTGCAGTTGGCGGCAGTTTTGGGTGCGGTCCAGATTTGACGCGGCGGCGGCTTGGGTGGCCTGGGTCCTTGTGGTGGCGGAGCTCCGACTCGCCGCAGGTGGTGGCTTGCTCCGGTGGCGGCCCCTGCTGTGGCGCTCCCTGGTGGTGGCGGGCCTGCCAGCCCCCGGCTGATTCGGCGATGATAGGTGTCGCGGGCTGTGCTCGGCGCGGATGTGGGCTGCCTCAGCATGGTGGTGGCTCATGGCGGTGGTCGGGATCGTCTCACGGCGGCAGCTAGACTTCTTCGGCCTCAGCCCGTCGGTGAGCGGCCTGTGCAAGCCTTCGACCCCTCTTCTCGATGCCGGAGCGTAATCTTCGTCGGAGGGTTGGCCCGCTGCCAGCTATGGTCCATCGCTCGTCTCACGCCCAGTGTTGCAGGACTGATATCTTTCTCGCGCCCGGCAGCAGGACCGAACGCACGGCTGCAGGACCGAGCTCGTCTCGCACACGGTGCCGCAGGACGAGTCGATGGAGGCTAGACGCCGGGGGCGCTCAGCCTCTTTGGTTGAGGCAGCGGCGGGTCTCGGGTGAGGTGGTGTTTAGGCCTTGGATGCCGGGGTAGCGGCCCTGGTTGTGGTTGCGCGGTGCTTGGGCAGAGCCTGTGGCTCAGTGCTGCCCGGTTACTATGGCCGTGGGGACGGTGTGGTTGCCGGGGTGTGACGTTCGGTGGCAGTGAGTGTTGGCCGGGGTAAAAACCCGCTCTTTCTTCGGACGGACTGGCGGCAGCGAAGCTCGTTCTGTTCCTGAAGGCGTCGTCGCGGCTCTCATTGCCCGTTGTGTTGCTCTAGGGGAAACTCTGACCCTCAGGTTGGGCGGTGGCGGCGCTCCGGTGTCATTTCCTTCCTGAAGGTGCCGCCTTGGAGCTCAGGGTTCTTCGTATGTGGCTTCATCTCTTCGCAGTGGCGAGTTGACGGCGGAGGACCCCGGTGGCTTTTGTAGTGCCAAGGGAGGTGTTGTTGCATTCAACATCGATGTATACGGCCTTGGATGTGTGTGTGTTGTGGTGGCATACGTTCGTACTGAGTTGCTATGGATCGTTGTTTTATTTATAAAGCAGGGCGAAGCCTTTTTCGGTAAACACCTGTGTGTCACGCCATGTAGGCAGGCAGGCACTTTCAGGTTGCAGGAACGGTTGTAGGTAAGTCGTCATTGTATGTTAAAATTACTAATGCGGTCCTCAGTGTATCTAAAATCCCCAGGAGACTTGTGTGAGATCTCATATTAGGTAAGATCGGTGAGATCGATTTTTTGAAAAAAAATAAATACATGTGCCAACGTTCTCAATTTTTTAGACACACAACAATGTTTGATGTACAACCTCAAAAAGTTTCAGCTCCTACTTCAAGTTACATTGATAGAAACAAAAAGATAAAATTGGATGTGAATAGTGTCAAAATACTATTTACCCAAAGCTGCTACTATTCAAATTCAAATTTGTCTTTTTTGAATCTTTAAATGTACATTGAGTTTTGAGCTGTTTTTTTTTCAGAGCTGTAGACATACTCCACATGAATATTATCTAATAATTTCAGATTTTTTTTCAGAATGTCTAAATATGTTTTTTTGAGGTTGATCTCATTATCTTACTATCCCCATGTCTCTTGATGCATGTGTAGCTTTCTCACGGGCGTTTTTTTTTTGCGGGGCTCACGGGCGGTGTCCTGTGCGGCTGTGCTGTGCCACGATATGCATGGCACGACCTAGTAATATGGTGGCTGATGCAGCGTTCGGACGGCGGCGACGTGCGCTTCTGTGTGTAACTGGGAGGTATACGAATAGCGAAACTGTTCATATTGTTTGTGCAATAACGCTCGACCCTGTATCGTTCTACTCCCTCCGTTCCGAAATAATTGTCTTTCTAGTCATCTCAAATGGACTACAACATATGGATGTATGTAGACATATTTTAGAGTGTAGATTCACTCATTTTGCTTCGTATGTAGTCACTTGTTGAAATATCTAGAAAGACAATTATTTCGGAACGGAGGGAGTAGTTGCTAAGGGCGTGTTTGGTTGTCCACATCAAGTCCAATTAGGCCCGCGCGGGAAGGAAGATGCCTGTTTGATTGCCTGGTTTCACTGTTGGGCCTGCATTGCACGCTTCTCAAAGCAGCCCAGAGCCTGGTTTGCTGGAAATGCTCGAATCGGCAGTTTCTGGCGAGCCAGGTTGAGTGCGGCGCGAGGTCGCATGGGCGAGTGCGACGCGAGGGCGAGGGGGATGGCGGGAGATAGGAAATCTGGCGTGCCATCCCGGCGCCAAATTTAACCTCACCCTCCTTTTACTCGCTCACCCATAGACACTTTCTTCCCTACTGCCTCACCACCGGCGGCAGCTGTGATTTCAAATCTGCGTTAGAGGAGGCGGCGGTGGAAGAGGCGGCGGCGTTTGCGGCGGATCTGGTGCTCCCCTTGAAGTTGGCCACCGTCTGGTCGACCTTGTATGTGCCATGGCTCCTCCTACGCCGTCCCCGTCTCTGATGCCGGTAAGCAGCACCCGCTCCTCCCTTTGTTAGGTCGGTGGTTAGGCTGTTAGGCAAGATGTTGGATCGATTTCCCACTGAACGAACCATTGATGTCGACTAGGTTATGGACGCACGAATGAGGCTGATAATTCAGGCAACAACATTGATAAGTGTGATTCAGGCATGGGTCATGTTCATGCACCAGAGAGCTTTTCATCGTGTTGGGAGACCTTTGATCCGCTATGGTCCAATGATTATCCGGGAACAGGAGAGGATCCAAAATCTGAACTACATCTACAACTGCAATGACGTCGAGGCTTTGTGGATGCTTCGAAAGCACCATTTTCCAGGCTTGTCGAGACCTTCAGGAGTATGGGGCTGCTACAAGATAATATCAACACCAGTGTGGAAGAGCAAGTGGCCATTTTCCTCCATGTTGTTGGCCATAACCAGAGGTTTAGGGTCATTCACAACACGTTCAGAAGATCGATGGAGACCATCTCTAGGTACTTCAAGCAGGTACTTTTTGCTATTGGGGAGCTTAGAGGAGAGATGATCAGGAGACTATGTAGGATCAAAAGTATGTCTACTTGACCAAATAAATTTTTCCCAATTTTAAGACTTGGCAGATTTTAGCAACTTAGCAAAAGTCAAGCAATCAACCTACACATGCAATTCTAAGAGTGTAGCAGCGGAATGTAAAACATTGCATATGAAGGTAAAAGGGAAGGGTTTGGAGAGGGCAAGCACAATGTAGACACGGAGATTTTTGGCGTGGTTCCGATAGGTGGTTCTATCCTACATCCACGTTGATGGAGACTTCAACCCACAAAGGGTAACGGTTGCGCAAGTACAGGGAGGGCTCCATCCAAAAAGGGTCCATGAAGAAGCAACCTTGTCTATCCCACAATGGCCATCGCCCACGAATGACTTGCCTCACTTGCGTAGATCTTCACGAAGTAGGCGATCTCCTTGCCCTTACAAACTTCTTGGTTCAACTCCACAATCTTAACGGAGGCTCCCAAGTGACACCTAACCAATCTAGGAGACACCACTCTCCAAAAGGTAATAGATGGTGTGTTTATGATGAACTCCTTACTCTTGTGCTTCAAATGATAGTCTCCCCAACAATCAACTCTCTCTCACAGATTTGGATATGGTGGAAAGATGATTTGAGTGCAAAGCAACTTGGAGAAGGCTAGAGATCAAGATTCTTGTGGTTGGATTGGAATGTCTTGGTCTCAACACATGAGTAGGTGGTTCTCTCTCCGAAAATGAGTAGTGGAAGTGTAGGCACGTTCTGGTGGCTCCCTCTCAAATGGAGAAAGGGGTGGAGGGGTATATATAGCATGCACATAAAATCTAACCGTTACACATAGTTTGCCAAACTCGGCGAGACCGAATAGTGAAACTTGGTGGGACCGATCTAGTTCAAAATGTGAACGTTAGGGTTTTCGGTGGGACCGACAAGATCAACTCGGTGGGACCGATGTGCTAGGTTTAGGGCAAAACCTCATCTCGGTGAGGCCGATCATATGAATTCGGTGAGACTGATTTTAGTGATAAGCAAACAGAGACTTGGTCAAGCAAACTCGGTGTGACTGTTCGCTCATTTCGGTGAGACCGACACATTACGAAAAGGAAACAGAGAGCTTGCATTGCGAACTCAGTGGGACCAATCGCTCATCTCAGTAGGACCAAAACATTATGAAGGGAAACATAGAGTTTGCAATCCCATCTCGGTGAGACCGAGATCCCTATCGGTGAGGCCAAACTGATTAGGGTTTCTGGCTATGGCTATGTCAAGTGAACTCGGTGGCGCCGGATAGATCAAATCGATGGGGCCAAGTTTGACTTCAGGTTTAGGACATATGCGGAAATGAGAAAGTGGTTGAGGGCTTTTGGAGCATATCACTAAGCATTTTGAGCAAGTATACCATTAAGCAACACCTCATCCCCTGTTAATAGTATTGGCTTTTCCTATGGAATCAATGTGATCTTGGATCACTAAAATGAATACGAAGAGTCTTGAGCTTTTGCCAATATGTGTCCTTAGCATTTTGAGGGGTCCACATCTTTAGTCTATGCCATGCCAATCGCTGAACTTTCTGAAACATTTAACTTGAATGGATATTAGTTCAATGAGCTATATGTTGTTATGAATTACCAAAACCACCCGGGGATTAGTTGCACTTTAAATATCCCCCTTTTTGGTAATTGATGACAACATATAGATCAAAGCTTCGATAAATGACAATGTAAGAAATTACATCATCGCTTTGAGAAGTATGTGATAAGCAAGAGCTCCCCCTAATTTTTTGCATTATTTAAAATTTGCTTTTGAATGCAAATGCACAATTGATTAGGATCATATGTTACTCTTCCATGCCACATACATCTTGGTGGAGCGATCAAAATGATAAAATATAAAATATGCACTCATCACCAAGACAAAATATGATTGATCATACATAAATGATAATATCATCATTCAAGCACACATTAAAGCATAATATGATCAAACACATGATCATAGTAGTATCTCACACACAAGCACAAATAATGTAGCAACCAAACAAGTAAGTAACAAGTAGCAAGAGAGGCAAAAAAAGCAAAACTCTCTCTCTCTCTCTCTCTCTCTCTCTCAGCCTATGATATATACACTTTCTCCCCCTTTGGCAACAAGTTACCAAAAAGCTTGAAAATGCATAATGCTAGGCGGCACTCTAAGCATGATCTTCGAGGGCTCCGATGTGCGAAGATGGCGTGGAGAGGAGTCCTTCAACAAAAGCATCTGAGGAGGTTTGTGGAGCTGGTGGAGTTGCAACTGGAGGGGCAACTGGAGCAGTGGCTGTAGGTGTTGAAGTGGTAGCCCTTGTGTCACTGGCAGGCACAGCTACAGACCTTTGTGCCCTTGGCAATCTTTGAAAAGCATCTGTGGTAGCTCTCCCTCTCCTTTCCTCTGCTTCTTCTTGAAGTTGCTCAACTATAGTATGGATCTCTATGACCTTCAAGTCTAGATCATAAAACTTTGTTTCGATGATCCTCTCAAGACTTTGTTGGTTTTGAGTCAGGGTGGCTAGTTCTTTCTCAATTCTCACTGTGGTTTCAAGCAGATAGCTAAGCTGATCCTGCTTGGTCTTGAGATGTACAGCTGAGGCATATGGGATCTTGGAAGACTGTGTTGCCTTCCCTGCCTTTTCTTTCTCCCTCTTCTCCTGAGCCTCTACCGATGTAGGATGTGATGCATCCATGACAATCTCATTGTCCTCAAACTCAGGCCTCAAGGGAAAGTGCTCTTTGTCTAGCAGATATGTGCCTGTGCCCATCTTAGAGTTGATGATCATCTGAATTTGTGGGGCATAACCACATGATCTCTTCTGATCTGGGGCAATCCTCTTAATTGTTTCAACAATCAAGGCCATCACCTTGAACTTGTCTGGCACATCAAACATATGCAGCAAGTTGATTGAGTGCCCTCCGATCATCCAGTCATCTCCTGATTTGGGCAACAAAGTAAATCTCAAAATGGTGTTGTTAGTGGGCAGCCCTGACAGCAGATATTACATGGAGCCAAACTTGTGAGTCTCCAAGGCAGCATCTGGAACTTTCTTATACATGTGTGCCATGGAGTTATGTCCTTTCCTGGGCTTGGCATAAACATCTGTGTCTTCTTCATGTTCTTCAAGGGCATTAATCAGCTTGGCCCACTCAGCAATAGAATATTGGTACCTAGTACCCTCAGTCATCCAGACAATCTTTCCACCTGGGTAAAAATGTGCAGTGGAATAAAATTGCATCACCATCTCATCATCCCATTTGTCAGTTTCTGACCAACAAACTTGTCAACTCCAGTCAATCTAAAGCTGTCATGAACTCCTGGGAAGTAATCAACATTCTCATCAATGTATGTCCAGTCAACCCATCTCATGTCACTGACAATGGGCTTCTTGTCCAAGAGGACAGTCTCATAGAAGTCATGCTACTGCTTGGTGTGAAACATGTAATCCACAACAGTCCTTCTCCTGGTAGCATACAGTTCCATCTGTCTCCACAATCTAAGACCTCCATCTTTTCTCAACTTCATGTTTTCTGCAACTGGATGAGTGTCATCATGATCTGGAATCTTTGGTTTGAGCTTCCTGAGCACTTGGGCTTCTTCATCTTCTTGAAGTTCAGGCCCTGGGGTGTTGTTCTTCTCAGCAGCTGGGATATTCCTTGTAGATCTCTTGGGTGCTGATGGCTTAGAAGCTTGTGCAGCAGCAGCAGCCTTGGGGGCAGTCTTGGGCTTGGATGGAGTAGCCCCAGACTTGATTGCACCCTCATCAGCTTCTGGGTCTTGGCAGGAGGTGCAATGGGCTCCTCCTCCTCATCATCATCTGATTCCGCGACCATTGATGGCTTACCAATCACTTTGGCCATGGTCTTATTGACCCTTTCCTTTCTTTTCTTGCCCTCAGCAGCCTCCTTTTCTTTTGGTTCAGGGGTTAACTCCATTGTTTCCTGCGTTGAGGCTCTGGCTTTTGACATGGGGGTTCTCCTGGCAGGTGCCTTCTTGTTCAATCCAGGCTTGGTGGCAGCAGCAGTGTCAAACTCCTTCTTGACAACTTTCTTCTTTGAGGTGACTTCCTCATCAACCACAAAGTCCTCATCTTCTGAGTCGGAAGTTTTCTTCTTCCTCTGCCTGGTTGCAGCCTTAGGAAGGTTGCTTGGAGTGCTTCTGCTTCCATCATCATAACTGCTGTTTGAGGGACTAGTGCCCTCACTCAGGTTTGCTTGCTCCTCAGATCTGTTCTGGCTATCACTGTTGTCTGACATTGCTGACACTAAAAGCTGACCCTGTGAATAGATAGGTTGAGATAGAATGGATGAGCATCACAAAGTACAGACATTTTGCAAAACAAATGAGTCAAAAACTTAGTTTCAATTTTCTACAGAAAGCATTTTGGAGCTACCAATATGACAAACTCGGTGACACCGAAGCAACTTTAGAGTCTAAACATGTGAAATCGGTCAGACCGAGGCACAGTTCGGTGACTCTGAGATTGCTAGGGTTTTCACAGAGAAATGGACTCGGTCGCACCGATTTGTATGTTTTGGTCAGACCAAAAAATACATGTGCAATGGCCTGGGCCAAATCGGTGAGGCCGAATTCTCCAAATCGGTCGGTCCGAGATGAGTTCGACGGAAACCTAACCCTAAGTTTTTGGATCAAAACTAATCTAGAGGGTGTTCTAGTTGGATAGAAGGATCTCAAACGAGGCAAGAATCATGGCATTGTCCTTAGTGCAAGAATCAGAGTTAAAAATTGCACAAGGGGGGCGAGTTCATACCCTAACTTGGCGATGAACTCGCTACGGCGAGAATGGCGGCGAAGATTCCCATTGACAGCAGCGGAGACTAGCAGCAGGAGGTCGCTAGCGACGGGAGGACGATCCGGAGACCACGAGTCGGCAAAGCTGGACAGGCGCGGGTGAAGTGTTTGGAGAAAATTCCAAATTTTGGCCCGTGGGTATATATATTCAGACCCTGTCGGTGTAACCGGGTGGAACAACTCGGTGGCACCAAGATGCAGAATCGCAAGCGGTTGCCGCAACTCGGTGTGATCGAAAAGTTCAAATCGGTTGCACCGAGATTAAAACCTAGATCAACTTAATGAACTCGGTTCGACCGAATGGGATGAATTGGTCAGACCGAAATGCACTAAGAGGTTTTGGAAGTTTAAGTCTATGACGAATCGGTGGCTACGAGTGCTCCTCACTCAGAGGGTTCTAATATGACTCGATCAAACTTTGTGATGTAGCATGAATAGAGTTTGAGATGAGAAAAGCATAGATAGCTAGAGGGAGTACTTAGATATTCTTGTCCATCCATTTGGCAAAAAGAAAAAGGCAAACAATCAAAGCAACAAATGGATGTGCTCAAATGGAGAAAATTATGCAACCAACATGCTCACACAATAAGATAGCAAATGAAATATGTGGCAAAGCATGCACAAACACTCTAGCATCTATCAAACAATTGGCGATGACTAGGTCATCTATATATATGAGTATACTGACTTAGGAGTCAAATGAGAACATTTGATCATAGGTCATACCGGTCGTTTAAGCACAAGTGTAGATTACCATTTTATATAAAGCATTGTTGTGTTCACACATTAGAGTTGCTTTAGCTCAATTCTTAGAGTAAAGCTCCCCCTAGATGCGACATCCCCTTTTAGAGGGATGAACTAACCTTGGGTTTTGTTGATGGTGACTTCATGCAGATGTTGAAGAAGTGGATGCTCAATATTGATGTAGATCATTTGGAGCAACCCATTGGAGTGAGTTGCCCTTTTAATACCTACATGGGTTAGTCCCACAAGGAACAAACAAGGATATCCATAGACACAGAGTGAAGTACACATATGATGGTGTCCATGAAAGCATTTGGTTACCTTGTCCCTTGACTTACTAGCAAGAGGGTTTGTGACTCCTTGAACTAGTGCAAGATGTGGAAGTTGATTGCACTTGTCCTTGCTAATATGAATATGAGTGAAGTATGTTGGCGGAGTCACCCTCAAAAACTCTCTAGTTCTTCTTCTTTGGGATCCACATCATCTTGATGGGAATCCTTGGGGTTGTAGTTGTACTTGATGAAGTAGAACTTGAAGTAGTCTTGGAAACCCACTTAACCAAGGCCTTTGGAGCTTCTTCAAATGCATCAATCTGCTCTTGAAGCTTGTCCTTGCCTTTTAGCTTGTGGTCTTATGGTGGAAGATCATCTTGAGCTTGTGTTCCCTTGAAGGAAGTGGGATCATAGTTCTCTTGTTTAGGAACAAACTTTGTCTTGGGGTATTGATCTTCTTCCCACTCAACTCCATTGGCATTAAACTTTCTTTCAAAACCAACACCTTGATCCTTCCAGTGCCTTCCTTGCTTGCGTACAATTTCCTCAAATTGCTTACTTCCAGCAAGGCTCTTGTAAACACCTTTCTCTATAATTCCCTTCAATAAGCTATTTCTTTCTCAATTGTAACTTGGCTAAGATAATCATTAGTGGAATCAAGAGAACTACTCGAAGAAACAATATTAGATTTAGCATGACTATTGTTACTACTAGAAGAAGAATCTTTCTTACTCTTGTTGCTAGATTTTAATTTTGGCATGTAAGTAGACATGAGTATACGCTTGGCAATGTAAGAAGAAATTTTCATCCAAAGATCATCATTGATTGGTTTTAAGAACCCATGCTCTTGCTCTAAGTTGAGCTTTTCAAAGCGTAGCTTCTCATGAGTTTTTAGAAGTTCTCGGTGATCCTCTAAAGTAGTTCCATGAGCTAACTTAAGAGTGTTAGTTCTTTAGTTAGACGCTCAATCTCCTTCTTATCATTGTCATTTGTTTCATCTTGATTAGCATGATTAATAGCAATTTCATCAAAATTTTCATCACTAGCATTGTCAACAAGTAACTCATCATCACCTAGCAAGTCATCTTCATCACTATTGAAATCAATATACTCGGGGTGTGATACCTTAGGGACTTTAGCCATGAAGCATCTTCCAGTTCCTTCATTTGGTGAGTCAACTATGTCGTAGGAGTTGGTTGACACAAGTGCAAGACAGGCAACACCTTCATCTTGAGTATATTTAGACTCGGAGTGATAACTTCTCTCGGAGTGGTTGTCGGAGTCGGAACCGGATACCCATTCATCAACTTGAGCTTGATGTCTTCGTTTTGTGTGGCTCCTTGATGAGTTGTCCTTCCTTTCTGAATCCTTGCTTCTGCGAGAGGGTCTTCGTTCATAACGATCATCTCCACTCCTTCTCTCTCTTGGAGGTGATCCTTCTCTTCTACTTCTCCTTTTAGGTGAGTCTTCTTTTCTTTTGTAGGGAGTAGTACACTTATTGGAGTAGTGTCCGGGTCTTCCACAATTGTACCAATTTCAATCATGACTCGAAGATCTTTTTTCATGGTAGGATCTTGACTTGGAGCTTCTCTCTTTGCTTCTTCTCTTGCAGAATTTGTTGAAGTTCTTCACCATTAAGCTCAATTCTTCATTGAAGACTTGTTTTTCACTTGATGTGGCAGGAGCATCACATGAAGCTTTACAAGCACCACTAGACTTGTTGTGAAGCTCTTCCTTATCCTTGAGTGACATCTCATGCGCAACAATTCTTGCAATGACTTCCGTTGTCTTGAGATCTTTGTAATTGGGCATCATTTGGATCAAAGTGCACACGATATCATATTTTCCATCCAAGGCTCTTAGGATCTTCTTGATGATGAATCTGTCAGTCATCTATTCACTTCCTAAGACGGCAATCTCATTTATGATGAGAGCAAGCCTAGAGTACATTTCAGCGACACTCTCCACCATCCTTCATTTTGAACTTGTCAAGCTGACTTTGAAGCACATCCAATTTGGATTCCTTGACGGACTCGGTACTCCCATGCATATCAATCAAAGTATCCCAAATTTCTTTTGCATTCTCAAGGCGGCTGATTTTGTTGAATTCTTCGGGGCACAATCCATTGAAGAGGATATCGCAAGCTCGAGCGTTGTAATGTAGCATCTTTAATTCTTCTGCAGTCGCTTCACGATTTGGTTCTCTCCCATCGAATAATTCACCTTGCAAACCAATACACACAATAGCCCAAATGGCGGGGTCATGTCCAAGAATATGCATTTTTATCTTATTCTTCCAACTAGCAAAAATTGTAACATCAAAGTAAGGACCTCTACGGTGGTAATTTCCCTCGCTAGACACCATACTCTTCTAGGTTGTGAAACCAAGGCTATGATCACCAAAGCTATGGAAATCAAGGCAAATGGAGACCAAAGCTCTCATACCACTTGTAGGATTGAAAGTATGTCTAGAGGGGGCGTGATTAGACTACTTGACCAAATAAAAATCTAGCCTTTTTCCAATTTGAAGTCTTGGCAGATTTTAGCAACTTAGCACAACTCAAGCAATCAACCTACACATGCAATTCTAAGAATGTAGCAGCGGAATGTAAAACATTGCATATGAAGGTAAAAGGGAAGGGTTTGGAGAGTGCAAACGCAATGTAGACACGGAGATTTTTGGTGTGGTTCCGAGAGGTAGCGCTATCGTACATCTACGTTGATGGAGACTTCAACCCACGAAGGGTAACGGTTGCGTGAGTCCATGGAGGGCTCCACCCATGAAGGGTCCATGAAGAAGCAACCTTGAATATCCCATCATGGCCATCTCCCACGAAGGACTTGCCTCACTCGGGTATATCTTCATGAAGTAGGCGATCTCCTTGCCCTTACAAACTCCTTGGTTCAACTCCACAATCTTGATGGAGGCTCCCAAGTGACACCTAACCAATCTAGGAGACACCATTCTCCAAAAGGTAATAGATGGTGTGTTGATGATGAACTCCTTGCTCCTGTGCTTCAAATGATAGTCTCCCCAACACTCAACTCTCTCTCACAGATTTGGATATGGTGGAAAGATGATTTGAGTGGAAAGCAACTTGGGGAAGGCTAGAGATCAAGATTCTTGTGGTTGGATTGGAATGTATTCGTCTCAACACATGAGTAGGTGGTTCTCTCTCGGAAAATGAGTAGTGGAAGTGTAGGCACGTTCTGATGGCTCTCTCTCAAATGGAGAAGGGGGTGGAGGGGTATATATAGCCTCCACCCAAAATCTAACTGTTACACACAATTTACCAAACTCGGTGAGACCGAATAGTGAAACTCCGTGGGACCGATCTAGTTCAAAATGTGAACGCTAGTGTTTTCGGTGTGACCAACAAGATCAAATCAGTGGGACCGATGCGATAGGGTTAGGGCAAAACATCATCTCGGTGAGACCGATCACATGAACGTGGTGAGACCGATTTTAGTGATAAGCAAACAGAGACTTGGTCAAGCAAACTCGACAGGACCGATTGCTCATTTAGGTGAGACTGGAATGTTACGAGGAAACAGAGAGTTTGCATTGCGAACTCGGTGGGACCGATCGCTCACCTCGGTAAGACTGAAACATTACGAAGGGAAAAAGAGAGTTTGCAATCCCATCTTGGTGAGACCGAGATCCCTATCGGTGAGACCGAACTGATTAGGGTTTCTGGCTATGGCTATGTCAAGTGAACTCGGTGGTGCCGGATAGATCAAATCGATGGGGCCGAGTTTGATTTCAGGTTTAGGACATATGTGGAAATGAGAAAGTGGTTGAGGGCTTTTGGAGAATATCACTAAGCATTTTGAGCAAGTAGACCATTAAGCAACACCTCATCCCCTTTTAATAGTATTGGCTTTTCCTATGGACTCAATGTGTTCTTGAATCACTAAAATGAAAATGAAGAGTCTTGAGCTTTTGCCAATATGTGTCCTTACCATTTTGAGTGGTCCACATCCCTAGTCCATGCCATGCTAATCATTGGACTTTCTGAAACATTTAACTTGAATGGATATTAGTTCAATGAGCTATATGTTGTTGTGAATTACCAAAACCACCCGGGGATTAGTTGCACTTTTAGACTATTTGGCCAGACTCCACCCAAGATTCACGGAAGCCTAGGATGGTATCCATACTTCAAGGTGAGCATTGACAATATACACTTTTCATGGCTTGATATGCTTGTATTGTTCAAGTTGAGCACTAACATAGGCTTGTGATGCCATTTTCGAGATTGCATTGGGGTAATAGATGGTACTCATGTCACTACCAGAGTTCCTAGGTCACAGTATATAGCATATAGGGGGAGGAAGCAGTACACAAGCCAGAATGTGCTTGCTGCTGCTGACTTTGATCTGAAGTTCACATATGTGATGGTTGGCTGGGAGGGGTCAGCGCATGATGCTAACATCAACATCCCGACAAAAGTTCTACCTTGGAGAAGCTGGCTATGCATGTCGGCGGTGTTCTTCCACCCTTTAAGAAAACCAGGTAACATCTCAACAAGTTTTCTGGTAGGAACTATCCTAAGACTGCACAGGAGCTGTTTAATCTCAGACACTCTAGCCTTAATTAGAGTAACTGTTGGGAGGGCATTTGGAGCTCTGAAGAACAGGTTTAACATATTGGATCAGAAGCCATTCCACCCGTACTCCACTCAGGTTAAGCTTGTTCTTGCTTGTTGCATTCTCCTACATAACTGGATCCTCCAGTGGGGCTTTAATGAACACGTGACTGAGGAGGAAGAGGTTGAGGCTGATGATCCTGATAGCTCCGGTCATGGTGTGAAGGCATTTGACAATGACGCTTGGAAGAACAAAAGGTTGGAGTGCGCAGAGGCAATGTGGCTTAACAGAGGTCGGTGCAGGATTTGAAGAAGAGGAAGAAGCAGCAGCGATGAGCGAAGCGAAGCGAGAAGAGGAAGATGAAGAGGAAGATATGGTAGCAAAGAACACCGATGAACTATCCCCTATTTAGCCAATGGCTCTTAATAATTTGTTCTGTCATTTGATAGTAGTTAGGATGAACTGTCATTTGTTTAACTAGCTATCACTACATATGTTCATATTGTGTGTGGTAAGCTCACCACTAGTTAGAAGTGGTGACAACATCTTATGCCGGTTGCGACCAAACATCATGTCATATGTGCGCCTAATGCAATGCATGCAACCAAGGGTCAAAATTAGTTGTCTCATGCAAATAAGGTACATGCAGGCAACCAAACTATGTGCATCTGGGGTCTTTTTGCCTGCATCCCCTCAAACCAAACACGCCCTAAGCTCCCACGAAATCAAGCCCTCTCACAGCTCGGTATCTTTTTTTCCGTAGTTGACCTTGGTTGTCAGGGTCATGTCGCAGCGTGTGGCCGACCTGTAAATGCATCGAACCGAAGTTCCTCAAAATCTCGATGTCGTCCTGGTATCTCCTGCTTTATCCATTCTCTAAGCACTAGCGCCACCACTTTGCCAGTGGATGTGATTTGGAGATGCTTTGTTGCGGCTTCGTCCATGGTCGCCATCGGCGAGCCCGCCCCCGCCGATTGTTTCGGCCGGTTTCGCCCTCGGCCTTGGGTCCTCCAGATCAAGCAAATCGATGGGAGGAGATTCTTCCTTCAACTTTTTCTCTCTGCGGTTGTGGGCTGTTCGGTTGGAGGCGAGGCGGCGGCGAGGTGTCCGTGCTTTCGGTTGTGTGGGCTCCGGCGTGGCTGATTGGAGGAGGCATCATTGTCTTCTTCCCAGTGGGAGCCATCCCTCCCTGTCGTCCATGGTGATGGTGGCGGCTTTGGGTGGTTGATTGGGTTCGTTTTCTCCTTGTTGGGGAAGCCGTTGCTGTTTTCCTCGGCTCGCGGGTGTCGGCATCATCTTCTTCCTTTCAATTTCATCGGCTTCGTTCTTCCTCCTTTCTCCTTTAATTCGTTTTTTGCTATGTGATGTTCTTCGCTCGGCTGCGTGGTGCGCTCGTGGGACTTCGTTCTGTGAGAGCAGTTTTTTGTAGCCCGAGCTAGGCAGTACCCTCTATCGTAGACGTCCAATATGGGCTTCGATGCATGAAGATGTGTGCCCACGAACGGAAGTTTAGCAGTGCGCGCCAGCGCCAGCTTAATAGAAGAGCGAGGCAATGGTCTTGTACGACATGATGGATCAGTCAGACTAGCCCTGCATGCTTTTGTCCATTCTGGCGACTCGTGGATTCCATCACGCAACAATAGACCAATGGCCAATAAAGCTGGACAGTGTTCACTATTCACATGCAATATACAGCAGACGCACATGGTTGAGCCTAAGAATGTTTCAGCAGGATCTTCGTGAACCTTCTGATTTTGGCGAGAGGAACACAGGAGTAGGCACATCGTTATCTGAAATAAATCATGGTCTCAAAACTATCGCCGCCTATTATCTCTTGCGTCCTCCTCAGAGAGAGATATGTAGAGAGAGAGAGTTGTTAGTGCATCAGATTTTGCCACAATAAATTGTGGGAATTTTATAATTTCTAGAGCATATAAATTCAGTACAGGAGGTGATGTTCGTAGGTAGACATTTGATTGTCAACATGAGTTGTTTTTTCTCATTGCAATTTGCAACAAAATATTCAGATGATAACCTAGTCCAACTTCTCGTAAAAATGAAGAAATGCGGCTTTTCTCCTATACAATGTGATATTATAATAGTTGCAACTTGTATGGGAGCTTGATCTTTGACAGACAAATCAACTAGTATAAGTTTATCTCATAGCAAGAAAGCTTCTTTGCTACTGGATCGTTTCAGCTCACCAGACAGACAAGGCCGACAAGATCTCTGCGATGACGCCAGTAGCTAGGGCTGACACGAGCCGAGCCGAGCCGAGCCGAGTTCATCTGAGCTGGCTTTGGCTCGCTTAAAGCGAGCCGAGCTCGGCTCGGCTCGTTGGTTGAACGAGCCTGTTTCTAGAGGCTCGGCTCGTTTGCCAGCTCGCTCGGTCCAGCCCGAGCAGCTCGTGTGTGCAATCATATATCTTGAACTTTTGAACAAAGAAAACAATGCAACGCTTACATCAGACACCGCCTGATGGACAATGGTGCATTCAGTCAACTTAACAATACTACAATGTCAATACATCAGAGGGGAAATACTACAATGCCACTGATTTTTGGACGGCATGGTGCATCAATCGATCAATAAACAGAGCGAACTGAATTGCCGACAGCAACACTCCATCAATGAACAGAGCAAACTGAATTTTCGACAACAACGGATGGGAAGATGTCAAGCGCTGGAGCCAGTAGCCTTACCTGAGAAACAAGCAGAGGCACGACCGGCGGCGGCTGGTCTGGCGAGTTCCGTGGGCGACTCCGTCAGAGCCAAAACCAACGCGTCCATCTTCGGGGGCTCTGGACGTGGCAAGGAGGGATGCGAGGAGAAGGCGGACGAAGGGAAGGGGAACGGTGGCAACTTGTGCGGAGACTGCGGCGACTCGCGCGGAGAGGACGGTGGGATGAGAGGTGGCGGCGGCGGCGGAAGGCAGAGCCAGTCGCCTACTCGGGCGTTCTCTTGCCTCAGTCAGGGCCTCTGGGATAGAGTGATGTTTTTGGGCTGGGCCTCAATCGGTGCACCGAGCTGGACCGGGCCAAACTCGGCTCGGCTCGGTCAGATTTCGGGCCTACTTTTCAAACTCGGCTCGCTACAAATACTTCACGGGCCGAGCTGATTCGGGCTGAGCTGAAACGAGCTTCGAGCCGAGCTGAAAAGCTCGTTCGTACGTCCAGCCCTAGCTGTAGCGCGGACAGGACAAGACTGGATATCATCTGCTAATGACACTGCAGCGAACAGCTGTGCGCTCGTGATGCAGCTTTCCTGCACAAATCTTGAAGTAAAAGAACGGTAAAGATAAGAGAGACTGTGGAGGCCGAGCTAGGAAGGAACTTTGCGTCGTTCTATTCCTCTCATCGGCGTTTGTGGCGGCGATTTCGTTCGGTTCTGCTGGGTCCTTTATTTAGTAAGGACGAAGGGAGCATGGGCGCTGGTTGCTACGACAGTGCTCCTACGACAGTGCCGCCGCCACTGCTTGTACTCGCCGTCGTTTCCGCCGCTGAAGCTCCCAACCAGCTCACCTCCTGGCAGCAAGGTACGCCCTCACCTCACCTCACATCCCTTCCATGTCTCCTCCCTCAACACACAACTTCTTGCCGCTGGTTGCTCTCCGCGGCCAGGAAGCTCGAGATGGCGCTCACCTCACTCAGATTTGATTTTTGAAGTAGGTCAGAAACTCAGAATTCATACTTGGCGCATCACCAGTAATGAGTACTCCAGGAAAATGTGCACGGGAATCAGATTATGTGCTTCTAAAGTAATTTCATGTAGATTAAATCTGCACTTTGTAGAATCACATGCCAATTTAGTACATTGGTCTACAATGGGAAATCCACAAGCTTCTCATTCTAAATCAGCAGTATTTTAAGTTATTACAAGGTTGGATCAGATTATATATGTACTGATGATCATTTTATTTCAAGCCAAATTGTAATTGTTAGATGTTTCTGTCTATTAATTTCCTATGGATTTATCAGGGTTTCAAAATGGTCAGGCATACGCGAACCAAAGCTAGCAACAGCAAAAAATTGTCCCAGCCATTAACCTACAAGATCTAGCAATGAATGATATGTGATCAGTTTGACATATATTAGCAATTTGGCCCCAAAAACCTGAACACCATATCACAGAAATTAAATGATTTAGAGATGCATGCATTAATCATATGCAGAAGCATCATATTGCAGTTACAATACACATAGATTTGAGTACTTTCCTCTTGCCTTTTCAGGAATCAGTCAAAATATGCAAGTATGTGCACCCAATTTTGTTCAAGGCTCTTGCTCTGAAGTTGGCCTGGAAATGCAAGAATACTGGTAAACTACATATATAACTACGTTTTTACCTTTTTATGCCGAACTGAAATTTCACATAAACTACACTCAACTGCATTGAGATTATCCAAAAATGTTAATTTGATAACTTTCTGCTAATCTACACCATATCTTTATGGATCACGGCCAATCAAAACAACCTACAGGGATTGTTCATCCTCAAGCAACCAGAACACCATCTATCCACTTTCACTGCAAGTCAACGATGCACTGAGCTTTCCCTATCTATATACTTTCGAAACAGAAAGCCAGATTATTGAACACCAAGCCAAGATAAAGATATTTGGAAACAAATTACCTCGCCCTCACCTCTTTTTTATTCAATTTTTGTTGCTGAACTCCTGTTGCTGGCTACCCAGTGCCTTCGCTGCTTGGGCTCTTATTTAACTTCGGTTGCTGTGGATGCCGCTTTGTGCTGGGTTTTGGCTTCTTGCTGCTGATATTGACTTGTTGTTGCTGGCCAGGGGGCATGATATCTGGGGGACAGCAGCACGGCCAACAGCTAATCCTCCCAGGGTGACAGTGAAGATTATGTTTGTTCCAATTTCTAACACTAGCATATTATGTATTTGCAAGTTACAAAGACCTTGCTATGAGGAAATTTAGATTCATTCAACTCAAGCATTGACTGGCAGGGAGACAGTAATGGGAGCAGTATTAAACCCGTCTTTTTTTTTTCATTACATGGCTTTTTATTTTTTATATATATACTTGAAATAATGTTGTATGGCTGTTCTTGGAAAATATCATGTAATCACGTATCCGTGTTTCTTAGGTCTTAATCATCCTAAGTTCAAGAAGATTAATTAATCATTTGTTTTTCTCTATCTTAGTGAGAGTCTCTATTTTCGTTGTTGTTCTAGAAATTTGCTCCCTCTATAATTTATCAAGTACTATGGTCTTGCAAGAGGTTCTTGCTATTCATATGTTCTAGATTAGCTTTGGCAGTTAAGAATCAGGTATTGAGTGGGTTACATTGTTACAATGATATTATTGTAAGGTGTTATGTTTTGGTATATTTACTTGGATCGCATGCGGTATGCGTTTTGTATTGTTCTGCTGGCATCTATATGTCCGCAATACTAAAAGTAGTTCTCATTCAGTATATATATATATAATCTGGTGTTCTATTGCATGGCGTTTATATTGGCCAAAGTTTGGTTGTGGGAGGTGATATTTCTCTAAAAGGAGAAAGGACGACCGCTGGTCAAATGTTTTGTGCCTAGGAATGATATCAACTTATTTTGCACCGCTAGGAAAAATTATCCAATCAATTTCAGTTATCTGAATGTTTACGCTGGGTAAGTAATATACTGTAGTTCCCGTTACACATATATAAGCAGTATCTAGGACCAAAAAAATAAAATGAAACAGGCATATCACATTCGAAACATATTTCTCAGACCTATCATCGTAGAAATTTAAGCGGCGCAGCAAGGCGCGCATATTGTTCTAGTCTAGCTCTGTGGCCAAACAGTTGTATACCTAAGGGCATCTCCAGCCGTTGGCCCCCCAGGGGGCGTCTAAAAGCGCCGTCTGGGGGCGAGCCGGCGAAAAAAAAGGCCCTGGGGGCGAGTCGTCGCCCAGCCGTCGACCCCCAGGGCCGCTAAACAAAGCGAAAAAAAAAATAGGAGGCCCGTTCGGCGAAGATATGACGAAGAACAGTTAAAATACGTCCGAACATGGCGAATTTCGGCCAAATTCGCCCATTTTCATTACATTATTTAAAGCTAAGCTAATCTAAAAAAGAAATGCACTGAAGTCGTCGGCGCCGTCGCTGCCATCGTCGTCGTCGGCCTTCTCCTCCTTGACGTGGACGCCCCGGCTGGACCCAACGTCGCCATGGTGGACTGGCGGCGGCGCGTCGTCGTCGTCGCTGTCGCACAGGACGACGACTCCGCCTTCGTCGCGGCCGCGTCGTCGCTCGCTGGCGCGCACATTCAGCCGCTGGCGCTCGCCGCCTTCTCGGCGCGCCTTCTCCATCGCAATGGAGTCCTGGCGCGCCCATTCCAGGACCGCGTCGTCGTCGACGAGCTCCGCCGTCGCCAGCGCCAGGCCTGGCTCCGTCTTCACCGGCACCAGCCCCGGCTCCGTCTTCACCGGCGCCATTCCCGGCTCCGTCTTCGGCTTGACGAAGCGCGGAGGAACCGAGGACGAAGCGCGCCGGCCGCCCTCGTGGATGACGATGCCGGCGCTGCGATTGCGCCGACCGAGCGGCGACTCCGACGCAGGCTCGGCCTTGACGGCGAGCAGGGCCGGGGTTCCGGAGGAGTGTGAGGAGGATCGGGAGGATCGGGAAGAAGAAGAGGAGGCTGACCAAACGCTTGGCTCCCATGCCCGCCCGCGCCGTCGTCGCCGGGGTATGCTAACGGCGGTCGTTACCGCCCTCGAGTGCGTGAAACACGCCCTCGAGTGTGCGGCGAGGACGCCCACCGCAGGCGCCCTCGCTATTCTGCCGCCCGGCGACCACAGCGCGCCGTTGGTGGGCGTGGCGCTTCTTCTTGTCGCCGCTTCAATCGCCGCCAGCGGCGTGGTTGTCGGCGGCGTCTTGAAAGCGTTCGGCGTCGGTGAGGGACGCGCGGACGACGTCGATCTTGTCGGCAAAGTACTCCGGCTTCGCCGCGGCGTCGGGCAAAGGGGGAATGGGCACCCCCCCGGCGCTGAGTCTCCATCCCGACGGCCCGGCGCGCATGTCCGGCGGCGCCGGGATGTTCGCCTGGAACAGAAGCCAGGACTCCTGGAGGCGAAGCGAACGGCGGCCGAAGCCGTTGGCCGCCGCCTCGTCCCCTGGGAACCGTTCGGCCATGGCGTCGGCGACGGTGTGCGGGAGAGGCAGGGAGAGGAAGGGCTGGACGGCGGCGAGGGGGCGGGGGCGGGGCTGGTGCGCACAGGAAGCGGAGTGAAGGCCGCCGGCTTTTATAGCCGGGGCCGCGCCGTGTGTACGCATGCGAGGGAGGGGAGGCGTCGGCGCCGCCCCGTGACGCGCCGCCCGTGAAGGAATCAATGGCAAGGCTTACCGGCGGCAGCCTTGCCATTGATTCCCGCGGAACCGGAGGCCGTTGGGGGAAGACGAGGCGCCGGGGTCGCTGACGCGGCTGGCCCGCGGCTTCTTCACGCCAAAACAACTCGCCCCGGCGCCCCGGGTGCCCCCCAGCGCGCCGGGTTCGGGCTGGGTCCGCCGGCGCTGTTTTCGGCCCAAGCCGGCGATTTTCGCGTCTGGGCGCGATCGGCGTTTTTTGGCGCCGCGCGAGAAAATCGCCTGGGGAGGCCTTCTTGGGGGCGCGGCTGGAGATGCCCTAAGTGTTCGACTCTTAGGATGGACTCTCGCTTTTATTCAGAATTTGTTTTTTGCTCTGTTCGGTATGTGTACTTCAATAGAAAATTCAGTTATGCAGTATGAATAGCCATCGATAGCATGTACTTCAGCAGAAAATTCAGTTATACGAAAACTGAACGACAATAAACTCTGTTGCTCAAGGTGATAACCCACGATCTAGCCTTCAATGGTTGTATTCGGCGACGGTGATACTTGAGCGTCGTTCCCTTCTTGGAGGCGTTGCTACTAGAGAACATTTTTTGTTATCCTTCTGATGTCAATACGAAGTTGGGGTGGATGGTTGTTTTTGCAGTTCACCCATCATTGTTTTGATCGCTTGAGAGTTTTCTTTCTTCTTCATCCGCCTAGGCATGACTTTAGTCTTCAATGACTTTGTTGTTTGCTGGTGTGATTATGTGTGTGCGCGCGTCCATGTTGTGGCTGTGTGCTCGTTGTGTTTATATCCCGTTAATGCTTTATTTTGAGAACAAAATCCAGCCTTTATCGGAAAACAACTAGGGTGACCACCGTCCCAAGAACATGAAATTTCATTGTGATAAATGAAGGTAGCTAGACCAGCACAATTTGTTTCCCTACGACAATGCAATAAGATGACCTTCCCAGTTGCCGTGGTAGTGTCCATATAGTCCGCATAAATAGCTACTGCAGAATCTCACCATCATGTTTGCCCTATATAGAAGTTGATGACCACTATGGAATTATATTCGATCTTTAACATGTGAATGCCCGACGAATTTGTGTGGTGAGGACCTTCTGCATAGCCGGGCCTCCATTGTCATCGTGTCCGCGGCATAGAGGTAGTAGACACACCTTGTGATGATAAAAATGCCATCAGCATCCCTAAGGTTCACAACTGTGGCTCGGGCCCCTTCATCTACATGAAGTGATGAATATATATTCAACTTGATGAACCTTAGCTACGATTTTGCTCAACGAACAAGCTCACCCGCACTATGGACTGCAGCGCTCCCGACATTTGATCTAATGGTTGTAACAAAAGTAGGTCATCGATCCACTAGGGACTCGTTCAGCGTGAGTCCTTTGGCGGCGGAGCCACCAAAGGTACCAGCACCCAACTATGATCACCTCTTACAAATCAATGTGCGGCAAGCAGTGTATAGACATGGGTGGTTAACATAACTAGTGCTCATGCCCACTCCTATCGACTGCTATTGTGGCTTCACAGCCGATAACCCCAATCCATGCCATAATTCCAAAGCTTCGCAACATGTGCACAACAAATCTTGGATGTCCTCTGCTCCCCGGCGACACACCGGAGACTAGCCATCTATGATAGGTTCATGAGGTTCGCTTTAAGTGGGATAATTTCATGTAGAGATCTCTAACCAAAAAAATATGTACCTTGCAAGGGTTTAGCTTCAACAGGAACTTTCGTATATGGTTTATCATTTCAAAACTTGGTGTAACAAGATTCAACGCGCTTTCTCTAAACTGGCTCTTCCACTTGACATGTCAAGCTAGAAACATTCCCAGTTTTGAAGGGATGGCATGAAATAAATTCGTTGAATGTCGTATTATTTATAGGGGATTTGCATAATTGTTGATGCATCCACTGCTGAATCTAGCATTTATTAGGGTTCATCCCATTGATCGGCCGTTTCAATAAAATAGGTTCTAATGATGAAGGGATGTTCCAGTGATTACATCTTAACCATTCATTTTAGGTTATAGTATCAACCTTTAGCTAATCCCAACGTCAATTCTTATGAACCAAACAAGACAATAAACTTTTCCCTAAAGTTTCCACATACAAATCCTATTATTAGATACCAAACAAAAGACTATGGTTATGTGCATCGTATGATGCAGAGGCAGGGGTTATCCCCTTTTTGATGGAAAGGACTCGAAACAATTAATATTCATTACTATTCTCAGTATAATTTAACCCCTTAGAGTCACATGTATCTTCGAGGGGTTTGATTTATTTTTCCTTGTTTTACTTTGGCATTTGATGTTTTTCTCTTGGTTATCTCAATGAAAGGTGGCCCGGTGCCTCACATGGAAGTTTTATCGAAAAAGGGTTTCTCCCCGCTTTGTATACAACGCAACCAACGGAACCATACAGGGATAGATGCTGGGGCGGAAGCAACACAGTCACACCCAAAAGAAACGACAGAGAAAGATCAAAAGAAACGAATGCCGACCATGGCGGATCAACAAAGATGAAGAAGCTTCGCGAACACTGCGCTCACCGGGATCTTCCACTAGGATCCAAGACTCCGAAGCGCTGGCACCTATCAACACCTCCAAGAAGGATCGCGACGATGACGACCCTGCTGCCAAGGGTTTCCCCCGGTACACGACAAGGTGAACGGAAGGTAGTCCCCGACGCCCTCCCGGAAGGTTAGGTGGCACCCACAGGCGCCACTGCGCCGGTGTCGGCCACGCCGACAAGGGTTTCCCCCGATCCCAACCCACACCTCGGGCGCTCCGGATCCAGCCACCAAACCAACAATCACCCTGCGCCAACGTGGTCATGAGGCCCCCACGCCGACTCACCACGGCACCGCGAAGTGAGGACAGCGCGACAAAGAATCAGAGCCGGGACTAGGGCATCAGCACCGTCGGCACGCGGGAGTGCCCCACCTCCACCGTCCGCGACGGTAGCCGTCCGGACGCAATAGCAGAAGCACACCAGGCCCGTGGGCCCACAGGCCCGGCCGAGCCCTCATGGGCCCGTAAAGCTCTCGCCCTCGCGCTGTTGCCGGCACGCCATCGACGTTGACTCCCCATATCCGAGCCGCTCCTGCTCCTCACCGCGCCGCAGACAACGAGGCCACGTCGGGGGGTCGGCCCGCTAGGACCTAGATGGGGTCCGCTGGGCCCAGATCTGGGCCGGGGTCGCAACGTCAGCCATCCGGCACCACCACGTCGCCCCGCCGCCAAGGAGCAGCGCCGACACCACGCTGCCGCCGCCGCCGCCGCCAGAGCCGCGGACCGCAGCCAAGCCGGGCTGCACCGCCGCCGCCTCCCTGCCCCGGGAAGGGAGCACGCGCTGGGGACGAGAAGGCCCGCCGCCGCCGGTACCACCCGGGCCAGCACCGGCGGGGGGAGGGGGGAGACGGGGGAAGGGGGCCCGCTGGTGAGGAGCTCGAGCTCCGCCTCGGCCACTTCCCGGGGAGGCGGCGCGAGGCGGATCTAGACGGGGAAGGGGGAGGGAGGAAGGGGACGGAGGCAAGGGGCGAGGCCGGCGGCCGGCGGCGGCGGGAGGGAAAGGGGCGGAACCCTAGCAAGCTAGTCGCGGGAGCGGGCTAGTCTGCTTACCCATACGGAGTACAAGTTGGGAAGGAGTAATGAAAGTGAGAACTAGTAAAAAGAGTCGAATGATAAAATTCCCGCCACATTCCTTACAAGTAACAAGGTGTTGATGACCCCTCGGGACTGTCGTAGGAACAAGCCCCATTGGACAATAGGGCAACCCATTCCACAAAAAACCCTAAACATAAATCCATGCTGCCTGTTCGCGGGGATTGCTTTAAGCGGGATGATTCCATGTAGTGCTCTCCAACAAATTAAAAATATATGCCTTGCGAGATATCTTCACCTTAAGAGCTACTTTCAAGCAGGGTTTATAATCGCCAAATCTGATGCAACAAGATTCAGTGCACTTTTTCTAAATTGGTTGTTCCACCCGACATGATAAGTAGGAAAAAGTTCCATTTATGAAGCAATGCTATGAAATAGTAAAATTGTTGAAAGCCATATTACTTAGGGGGGATTTGCATAATTATTCATGCATTCACCGCTGAAGATAGCATTGATTAGGGTTCATCCCATCGCCTAGCCGTTCCAATAACGTGGGAAATCGCGGGAATTTGAAGCGATTTGTTTCGGTGACTACATCTCATGACCCTTAATTGTAGGTTCCCACACATACTTCCTCGCATAATTCCTATTATTAGATATACCAAGCAATTGATTCAAACTACTGCCAGTGTAATTCCCCACCCCCGGCTGTAGACTCTTTTTTTTTCGAGGGTTCCCTCTAGGCTCCAATTCCTCTTTAGTAAACTACTCTTTCCCATACCAGGCGCTGAGCCGCTGACGGCCTCTCTGACTGTTGTCGGAACGGGCCCCATCGGGAAATAGCGCAGCCCAGTTCCACCGAAAACCCTAGAAGTGGCGCAGTCCTCCACACTCGCTGCTGTTTCCTTGAGGCACGCAGCGGCGGCGGCGCCCTTCGGCTAAACAGCGGGCGCACGGCTCCCCCTTGCTGCCGCGCCGCCGCCCTGCTTCCGGCCTCCGCCGCCGCTTATGCTTATAGAGCTATAGCGCGACTCTCCCCACAACCTCCACCCAGCCACAATGAATTCGCCTCCGCCGCAACCCAGCCTCTCCTCGCTGATCGACGACGTCATCCGCCAGATATTGTTCCGCATCCCGCCGGATGACCCGGCGAGCATCGTCCGCGCCTCCGCCGTCTGCACCACCCTGTTCGGTATCATCTCCGACCCCACCTTCCTTCGCGACTACCGGGCCTTCCACGGGACTCCCCCGATATTGGGCTACCTCCACAACGTATCCCAGGAGATCCACGATGTCGCCAAATTCGTCCCCACCGGAGCTTTCCGCCCGCTCGTTTGCGAGCGCCGCGACTGGGACGCGGTCGACTCCCGCCATGGCCGCGTCCTCTTCTACACGCCCGAGGAGAAGGATACCGACTTCGTCGTTTGGGACCCCATCACCGACAACCAGCAGGTGATTTCCGCCGGCTCCGAGCTACTGAAGATTCTTTGTGCTGGGGAGGAGGTAACCTGGATGACCGCGGTGCTATGCGCCAAGGACGGCTGCGACCACCTGGGCTGCCATGACGGTCCCTTCCTCGTGGCCTTCGTCGGCTCCAACGTGGTAGAGAAGACCATGTTCGGCTCCGTTTACTCATCCGAGACTACTGAGTGGAGCGAAATGGTCTCGGTTGAGAATCCGGATGCCGTCATCACGTATCCGTATCCGTTTGGCAGCATCATGCATCCCTACGCCATTGAAGAGAGTGGGCACACGGCGGTTGTGGGAAAGAAAGTTTACTTCGCCGTCAAGTGGGGCTACTGGAGCATGAGGATCGTGATGTACAATGTAGGCGAGCAGGAACTTTCACTGATTAATTTGCAGGACCAGGCGCGCGGTATGCTCATGGGGGAGGAAGACGGTGCACTGGTATTTGCGGCCATGGAGGAGACTAAACTCTGTGTGTGGTCAATGGAGGCTGGTCCCAATGGAGTTGTGGCGAGGGGGCAACGCAGGGTCATCGAGCTTGAAAAGATTCTCCCTCCTCCTGCCCTCTCGTGGATGGTGGGCAAACCCTTCTTGGATGGCAGATGCACACTGGTTGGTTTCGCGAAAGGTGCCGGTGTCATCTTCCTAAATACAGAAGATGGGTTGTTTACAATTGAGGTCTGTTCTGGCCGAACCAAGAAAATAAACGGAAAGACCTTCGAGCCAGTCATGCCTTATATGAGCTTCTACAGTCGAGGTACTATATAGCTTCTTTTATTTGGACGTGTAAACTTCCATATGTTTGCTTTCTTATTTATACTACTTTTGCCTTTATTTCAGAGCATACCAGGTTCGTAATGCCACTGCAATGAAAATCATACAAGTGAACCGGCCGCCATTTTGAATGGTAAGATTTTGTTTACTCTTATTTTACCATACCCTATGGCCAGGGATTAGAGACCCTTCCACTAGGATCTCTAATCCCTAGGCTCTGTTTGGTTAATCTCTGACATGGGTTAGATAACATGGCAGACACATATTGACAACTGCTAGCAGCCTGGCTTGAATAATTAGTGTGAGAAATGTCTATTTCAGTCTGATCAGAAAAATTTGTTTGTTAAACATAATTCTTAGGTACAGAAGTACAATGCATCTTTAAATAAATTTGTTAAGCGTGGTAAAACCAGAAAAGTACCAGTGGTCAAGCCCTGCACAAAAAGAGTTTTCTTTAACTAAGACTGACTTGGTCAATTAAACTAGCAAGTAGTTCATGAAATATAAGGATGATAGTGTGTTTACTGCAGCATCAACATGATTAGCTGACCAGCTAGGATTTTGTAAGGAGTGATGTCGTCGCTATAGCTCATTAGTGGCAATAATCGAACGACTGGAAGATTCATAAAATATCAAGTTGTTAGAATCGTATTGGGACCAGCTGTTGACTAGAAGACACAACATAGTAACTAAGACGGTTAGTAAATTAAAACAAGTAGAATGACTTTATTGCTGAATTTGTGTAAAGATTAGAATGCTTTTGTAAGAGGAACTGCTGCTATGGTAACATGCTAGAAATGGTACCAAGTTCTTAAAAACATTTAATGATTAGAAGAATCATAAGCTTGATATGGGACATTATATCTATTCCAAAATATCGCGCAATCCTCCAAGTAAGTCCTATTTACAGCCTGAAAGCAGAGAGCTTGCTCGAGTGTGACATCGTGGTAAGCCACAATTTTCTTGGTACTGACTACAAAAGGCGGTCGCTTTGCTCTCATCAGATAAATCTGTGAACTATACAACTTATGATGGAAATAGGTACCGATATCCAAAACCAAAAGGCTTAATAATATAACGATTTTTGTTTTGTAAAATAAGTGCAGCAAATTTTTAAACAATAGTATAGAAATGGAATTTTGATAATTGGAACATAAGTTGATGTTAAAGGCTTCAGTTTCTTGATGGTATAAGAAACTCAAGAGAGATGCACGTTTATCAATATGTGGACAGCACGAATAAAGTGCTCCAGAATATGTTCTTTCAATACTGAAAACGACAATTCTTTCAACCAGGAACCTTCCATAACCCTGCATTGACAAGTAAAATATGCAAACACACTTAATCTACAGATAAGTGGATGTATATGAAAGGTTTAAGCACAGCCAGCTTGAAATGCTTGCTTTGTTAAAAAAAAAAGGACAGATAACTAGTAGAAACTTATCTGCTTGACAATTAGGAGTGAAACAAATTCCAGCATGCTTTGGCAGTTACTTTAGGAGTTAAGGAAAGAAAACTTTGTGGTTTTGGATCAAACATGGCTCAAATCCTTATTTTTACCTATCGAAATCATAGACCCACATATCAAAATTACCCTGATTAACAAGGATTGGCTCACTTATGAACCAAATATAAATTCTGTGTACATCTAATACCATGCCAAACAATTTGCCGGCTCATTAAGAAGATCGAAATGGTCATCTCATGATGCAAACTTTAACTCTTTGCGCTCATGTAATATCACAATAGCCTAATGCTTTCACATGTACAATCAAGCGACCTGCTAATTTTTGGAAATCCAGTGGCCTCTTCGGTGATATCACGCATACTGGTTCTAATATCTTGTACACAGTACCAATCATCTCGTGATTTAGTTTGGTGTCTACCTTAGAGCCAACAACCGCCTGAACAAGGACTTCTACTATAACATTTACTAAGCTTCAAATTCATGTAATGGTGTAATATCATATACATGTGACCGGAAGGGTCAATATGTTTTCCATAGTGCTAGGTCAAGTGAACTCGACTAACTGATAATCTATTGGATCAGTACAAATGACAAATCGATCTACTCGAGATTGAAAGTTCAATCTATGTGCAAATAGAACATAAAAACGTAGTCTGGTTGGTGATCTTAACTTCAATCCTAGGTGATGATATAATATCTTGCAAAAAAAAACTATTGTTTGACCTATTATTCCAACTAGTCTCAACATATTGATTTAATATCAAATATTCTCAAAATGACATTCCAGCTTGCTCGCCTCCAATTTTTAATTCCATGGCATAGATATATTATCCATAATGGTAAGTGTATTGAACCTAATTAATGCCATGTACATACATAATATCGGTTTTGCCAAAGCACATCTAAATTCTATGTCAATGATTTTACACGAAGATTCATGCTGGTATTTTCTTTTTTTCTTTTTATGTTTGATTGTCACTTAGATGTGCAACAAATAGGGCACATCTAGATGTGCCATAGAAAGACCCAATATTATATTATATCATGTGCAATGGTAGAAGTTCCTCTAACTCAGAATTTCATTATATCTTTCTATGAACTTTATATTGCATAAGAATGACCCACAACTCATGCAAACAGACTGCTAAATGTATCAAAGCTCCTTAAGACATCTTGGAAAACCATTGTAGTGTTCTGTATATTAGACATAGCCAGTTTAAGGGAGTTGTCTTCTACAGAATGCAAATCTTTGTAATACCACATATTCATCGGCAAAATCAAGAAGCTAACTATTCAAATATGAGGTCCAAATATTAACTTACTGCATCAGTCTGTTAGTATTGTTTGTTTCCCCTGCTTCCTTATACAACATATACATACACATTGAAATTGCCTCAAATCAACATCCTTTTTATTTTGAACAGAAAGAACCATAATAATGATGTGTAGCAACTGATGACACATGACTTGCATATTTTTAATTGTAATAGCTGCACAACTGAGTTTAATTATTTTTTGTGCTCTTGTAGTATCACAATAGCATAATGCTTTCACATGTACAATCAAGTGTTATACGCAAAAAAAGTGTACAATCAAGTAACCTGCTATTTTCTGGAAATTCAGTGGCCTCTTAGGTGATATCGCATGTACTGGTCTAATATCATGTACAAAGTACAAATCATCTCGTGATTTAGTTTAATGTCTACCTTAGAGCCAAGGACTTCTACTATGACCTTTACTAAGCTTCAAAATCATGTACTGGTGTACTATCATATACATGTGACGGGCAGGGTCAATATGTTTTCCATAGTGCTAGGTCTAGTGAACTTCAATAACTGAAAATCTATTGGTTCAGTACAAATGACGAATCGATCTACTCGAGGTTCAAACTTCAATCTGTGTGCAAATAGAAAATAAAATAAAAACCATAGTCTGGTTGGTGATCTGAACTTCAATCCTACATGATGATATGATATAATATCTTGCAAAAAAAACTATTGTATGTCCTATTATTCCAACTAATCTCACTGTAACATTTGTAATTTATTTAATATTAATTATTCACAAAATGACATGCCAGCTTGCTCGCCTCCAATTTTTAATTCCGTGGCATAGATATATTATCCATAATGGTAAGTGTATGGAATCTTATTAATTCCATGTACAGATACAAATATAGGTTTTGCTAGAGCAGAATTTCATTATATATATATCAACTTTATATTGCATAAGAACGACCCACAACTCATGCACACAGAATAATCGAGCAAATGGATTTTGAATGAAAAATATTTGCAACACATGCATTTTCATTATTTTTGCAGACATTAGCCTAAATCTTATGGTCAAATATGCATACTGGAGAATGTGTTGGTGTATATTACGTCATGTACTTACAAACAAAGAGTGTGTTCCCTTGCCGTACTTATATCTTTCTTGAGTTAATACTTCTATGTTCAAGGTTTGCTCCCAATCTTAGTTGGCTCTCCTCAATTGTCCAGTTGACTCCATGCATCAATGGAACCACCTCTCATGGGAATCATCTCTTATGCACACAAATTGTTGATTTGCATGGTTCATTGTATGCTAGCTTTATGAAATTATCACTGAGTAAAGGATCATCGATCGATGGATTCTGATACAACAGAAGTGTAAAATGGACATCCTAGAATAGTTAATATGGCCAGAACCATTCCCTTGTTGTACTTATATATACCTCAAGTTAATAATTTTGTGTTCAGGGTTTACTTTGGAAAGCAAAATAAATATACAAAGATTTTTACATCTATATTACATAAATTACTAAGATATCTATTTTTCTATTTTTAGGGGCACGAAAAAGTTTGGGACATAGACTGCTAAATGTATCAAAGCTCCTTAAGACATCTTTGAAAACCAGTGTTAAAGTTTTCTGTATATTAGACATATAGCCAGTTTAAGGGAGTTGTTTTCTACAGAATGCAAATATTGTAATTCCACATATTCATCAGCAAAACCAAGAAGCTAACTAATCAAATATGAGATCCAATAATAACTTACTATCAGTTTGTTAGTATTGTTTGTTTCCTCCTGCTTCCTTATACAACATATACAGACACATTGAAATTACCTCAAATCAACATCCTTCTTATTTTGAACAGAAAGAACCATAATAAGAAGCGTAGCAACTGAGTTTAATTATTTTTTTGCGTTGGTGCAAATAAGATTAATTACTTTTATTATAATAGCTGCGCAATTGAGTTTAATTATTCATTGCGTTGCTGCACATAAGATTAATCTAGGCATGGCAAGTCTGCTGAATAAAGAAAATTAACTGCAAGGGACATACATAAGGTGGTAATCCGCAATTTTCTTGGTACTGACCACAAATGGTGGTCGCTTGCTCTCATCAGATAAATCAAACTACAACTTGTGATGGATATAGGTAGGGATATCCAAAACCAAAGTGGAGTTCAATCTTTTTGATGCAAAGTATTCAGGCCTACAAATATAATGATTTATATTTGGTAAAATAATGCAGCAAATTTTGGAAACAATAGTATACAAATGGAATTTTGATAAGCGCAACAGAAGTCAATCTTAAAGGTTCCAGTTTCTTAATTGATTAAGAAACTCAAGACAGATGCAGGTTTATCTATATATATATATGGAGTTATGGACAGCAAGATGATGGTGCTCCAGATTATGTTCTTTCAATACTGAAAACAACAAATAGTTAGCAGTTGAACAATGACACACATGTACGGTCCATCTCCAAAAACAGCAATTCTTACAACCCGGAACCTTTCATAACCCTGCATTGACAAGTAAAATAAGCAGACACTTGATCTGCAGATAAGTGGATGATATGAAAGGTTTAAGCACCGCCAGCTTGAAATGCTTTGTTACAAAAAAGAAGACTGACAACTAGTAGAACTTATCTGCTTGACAATTAGAAGTGAAACAAATTCCAGCATGCTTTGGCAGTTATTTTGGAAGTTAAGGAAAGTGATATAGAGTTCTTTATGTTTTTAGATCAAACATGGTTCAAATCCTTAATTTGTCCCTTTCGAAATCATACTCACATATCAAATTTACTATCGTCACTGAACTTCAGTGATGTCTTCCTCCAAGTGAGCACCCAAGATGGCCGGAACTAATTAAACTACAAATTACATGGCCAGTTGGAAGTAATCTGCCCAAACAAAGCTACTAGATTGTGTGTACTATACAAAAATACTAGGGGGAAGTAATTAAGAGCATGCAGTCTCCGTTGCTCAAAGGGGTCGCCTGTTCTTCCATCAAATATTCTGCTTTTTTCCGGGTACAGACTACCGCTGGATCGCCTGCACCCAGATGGAAAGAAACTAAAAATAGGGGATGAAACATAAAAAGTGGAAATAGAATATGCTTTACTACTGACAAAAATAAAAAGTAAAATAGGGTTTGTAACTCCACCCTCCATGATTTCGGATAGTATATATGGTTCTACCTTTTTTTTGTAGATATATTCAGATCATGTATTCAGAGCATGCACGTGCATGATACCAACTGCTGCATGCCTATATTTACAATCACACAGATTAAAGCAACAAATTAAGTACTCCAGAGCCAGAGGGTGCCGTCTTCTTCAGTTTAATGGTCAGGTTGTTTGCGGTTGAGTTCAATTCAGGTCGAACCAAGAAGGTTGCTAGAGCATCTATAATATTTTAGCTTTCTTGTGATCAGCGCATTCTTTACATGCACTCTTAGTGATTATATCAGCTTATTGATTACTTCAGAGGATCAGTCTGCCACATAGAGCTCCCTGCGATTAGCTCGTCATATGTGAAGTCATTGTCTCGTTATTACTGCAGCGGACTAAAGCACTAACGTTTGACCACTTTGCAGAGCAGATGAATCATGGAGTTGCATGGATAATGGCCAAGTTTCTGTGGAGAAATGCTGGAGCGTTCTGAGAGTATGATTGAAGTATTGAACTTTTGACTTGGTTCCAGAGAACAATAACTTTCTGGTCGGTTTGTTGGTTTCAGAGGAACGACAGCTTTCTATTCAAGTATTCAGTTAGTCCAGTGTGACCATATAATTCTAAGGTTGTTATGTTGTTATGCCGTGTGACCAACTGTTTGCATTGTGCTTGTTACTGAGATTTGTCAATTTGTGTTGTGACAACTGCATGCTCTTGGCAACGCAACAGTATGAATGAATATGTAAACTTTGATGTAATTTGTGCGTTAGACCGTGGCTGGAGAATTTCGGAAAGCCAAGTCTATTAATTTTGCCTTTGCATTCTAGCCTGCAAAGCCTTGTCTCATTCAGATCTAACACATAGGCAATGCTTCAATGTTAAATCATCTCTAGAATTCACACTCCATATAATCAGTCCACCCGCATTTCGTGCAAAACTTTTTCCTTTTTTTTTTCTTTTCAAAAAGGAGGATTAACCTTGGCCTCTGTATTAAATTGATGCACACAATCATACATTATTTATTATACGGCACTGCTAAGCATCATTTCTCAACAAGTCCAATGATACCCAAAACTGTAAGAGCCCGGACGATCGTGCTGAGGTTTTCCATGGATTTGTCCATTCTAGCATATGTCCGTTCTGCTTGGTTTTTCGACAAAGAGTGGGCTCAAAATCTAACATCAAGAAGATACATTACACAATGAGCACACAACCGGTCTCTCCATAGATAGGATGCACAGCCAACATCAACTCACATACACGTGTACACGCGCGCCGGCAACTTGCTAAGTTATGTAAGACCAATACCAAAGCAATGCGTAGGCACGGAAAATGAAAAAAAAAAGCTATCATATATGCGATCAGCAAACTACAACAATGGCCATAACCGCCTCAGCCATCGATCTCATGGCACCACATGGACGACGAGATTTTTCAACAGCAGCGACTTCATGATGGGAACAACACTGAAGCGCCCTCGTCGCCGGATCCAACCACAAGGTTAGAATATAGGTTTTCACCCTCGGAATCAGTCCAGGTATATTCGAGCAATGCCTTCAGCAAGCTAACCACGTAGGAAAAACATTGTCATTGTCAGGTATAACCACTTGGGATCTAGGCTTTCACCCCGAAACTCGAGACTGAGTGCTCGAGTAGCACCACCGTTGAAGTCACTCATGTGATGTCGCCACCATTTTTCCATGCTCTCAGCATCCACATGTGATGCGCCCACCTCCACTGCACACCATCCCTCCGCGTCAAGCCATCGTCCATAAGTTGTATCTCATCGCTGAATTCAACCAGGAGAGATTGAAGTCCCTTTGATGACCACCGGCGTTGTGGAGGAGCCGTAACAAGTCGCCGCAATAGAGTTTGCAGTCACCACCATCCGATCAATCGGATTTGGATCACCACCACCAAGCGGTGGACCGTAGTCCGGCCAGCCAGCCACTGCACGCGGGGAAGGCCAGCACCTCAATGCGGCAGTCCACATCCAGCGGAGAGCCCGGTGCACACCAGGCCCCCGGCTCCAAATCTGACTGGATCTAGCCAGAGACCGGTCCGCACGCGGAGGTCCCCGCTCATCCACAACCCTCCACGGCTGCACTTGAAGATCGTGCACACAAGAAGCGGAGAAAGGGGTTGTCTGCTGTTATGCGCAGACCCCAAGCCCGAGGCTTCCACACACACACAGGGCAGACAGTCAGCTGCCGGATCTGGCGCCCCGACCGAGAGAAAGCCACCCAGGACCAGTAGCCTGGATGGAGTGCACTAGGCGACACATAGGGCAGTAGCCAAGCGACCGGAGCCCCACTGCCTGCGGGCACGGAGAGTCGTGAGAACCTTGCCAGCGGTTGACGACCACAAATTGTTGGTTGATGGGCGGAGGAAGGGTGAAGGTTTGAGGAGAGGCGATAGCAAGGGAGAACGGGGCCGGAGGAGGCGTCCCGCCCCCGTTGTCTGTCGAGAGTCAGCCCCTCCAGCGGCGGCGGAAATTTGATGGCTAGGTTGGGACTTTTGGGTACGGCCGGCGGTGCCCCCGCACTCGCTCCGGAGCGACCCAGGAGGCAGCTAGGGTTTTGTTTGGATGCGTAAGCCGTTACTGCTTAATGGCACACTTGTTTTCTTTGGTTTCATCAAAGCGATCGTCCATGCGGGCATGCGGCCACCACTGCGGCAATGGATATCACCCCTTCTGCCAACTCCTCGTCCACTTCCCCTTCTGCTTCCCCCTGTTAGCACGTCCTCTTGGCGGAGACTCCATGGTGCTCAAAGGTCCTTAGAAGGCTAAAGATATGGAGCATGGATGTTGTCCCCATGTTCATGGAATAGGTAACCTAAGAACATATACAATCGAACTTGGCAAATCCGGCCCCTCAAACGGCCGCGGACGCGTCTGGTCTAAAATAATGCTTCCACGTCCGGATACCTCAAATTCATATTATTACATGTAATGTAAAGCGATCTTTAAGCAGAGCTCGTCCGGCTCCGCCGTGCCCATGTCCTGCGACCGGCTTCCCTCCCCAGAGTGTTGGTCTCAAACGGCCGCGGACACGCCCGGGCACATCACTGATAGGTCACACCTCAAATAGTGCATTCCACATCCGGATACCTCAAATTCATATTATTACATGCAATGTAAAGTGATCTTTAAGCAGAGCTCGTCTGGCTCCGCCGTGCCCATGTCATGTGGCCGGCTATGCTCACCAGAGTGTTGGGACGGTAACTGGCAAGGTAGAGTAGGGAATGGGACATGAGCCGGCTCATGGGACTCAAGGCGCCGCCGTCTCCCATGCCCTACTCTTCCTCGTAGGAGCCCGAAACCCGTCGGATGCTGGTGGACGTCAGATTGATGATGGATCTGTCCTAGGGTGAGCCGGCGACATCCACCATGACGTGGTCGCAGCGCCCGGACTGGTGCACCATACAGGGCGCCGGAGAATGCGACTCCGCCTCGCCGATGTCCACCGCCGTGAGGGCTGCCACCGCCTCCCAAGCCTGCTGCCTCGCACGACGGGAACGTCGTGCCATGTATGTGTCGGACGACAACCACGATGCATCCATGGCCTCGGCACACCAACGGAGGGGTTGCGCGCCCGCCATCGCGTTCGGATGCCAGACGGACTGCACCGCCTCCGGTGAGGCAGCGACGGCTGCCCAGGCACCGAATCCATGCACCATTTGGGCGGACGCAATGGATTTCTGACGTAAGGAGTCCAAGCGTTGCCGTGGATGGGCAACCTCCTCCGGCAGCGTGGGATAAGATTGGGGTCGACGGATCTAGATGTGAAAGACTCGGATCCGCTGCCCGCGATGCCGGAGACGGCCGAAGACCGCCGAGGTGAGCTTAGGTGGCGGAGGGGAGTGAAGTGAAGTGGTTAGGGTTTAGGCCGGCAAGCGGATGGGAAAGAATATAAGTGGGGTCGAGTAGGCTAGCATGGGCCGAGTCTGACATGGCGGATGCGCCTCGGGCGCCCCATATCCGCCTTATATTTGGGATGGATATATGGGCTGCCGGTCAGCCCGAGTGTTTGAGGCCCGTTTGAGACGTTCTTCTGGGTTTAAATTTTGTGACTGGTCAGTGATCGGATGGCCTGTCCGGCATATGAAGCGGACTTAGAGCGCCCGGTTGTAGATGCTCCAACTTGCCGCAAACAGCACATCGTCTCTCATAAGCTCACATTGTCCACAACTAGAAAAAGCTCACATTGGCCACCGTGAACAATGGACACATCGTTCTTTTGGGGTTTGTGAACATCTAACTTGACCCACACATGAAGAAAGTAACTAGCGAAGTCATTAGACCGGGCTATGGACTCACCGACTTAGACAACATGGCGTTGGTCGTACCACAATATCCAACTGGTAGATCGTGAATTTGGATCCAAAATTCGAGGTGGTGCAACCGAATAGATGAAGATTTGGTGAATCCGTCAAACAGAGCCATGAGAACTAGATTGGCCCAAAAGGTCCATGGACACCCTTCCTTCACCTTCTCCCGAATATGAAAACTGCATAAACAAACATATTTCCTTCCAAAGTCTGAAACCTGACATTCTGAGCTAGATCTCAGGTTGTACACATGTTCTTGAAGAGCCAATAATGGTGAAAGTCCTCGTTTCAGAAATAAATGGTGAAAGTTCTCTTTAAATAAATACTAGCCCATCCAATGTGTTTCCTCCATCGGCGGCGACCCCTCATCCTCAAACACCACATCATCCAGGTCCTACTCATGCAAGCCTAACTCCATCATCCCAACAAGAGATATTTGCCCCGTCATCCTTGGCGAGCAACCAAACTCTTTCGTCATAGCAAGAACCCTAACCCGATATAATCGGGCCCGCGGATGAGAACACCAAAAACTACAGTCTCACTACTGGTCACCAAGGCCAGGCAATGGTGCACAGCCACCCCGTAGTCATTGTCGGTATCAAAACCGGCAGGTCTCGGGTTGGGGGCCCAAGCTGTGCGTCTGAAGATCAATGGTAACAGTGGAGAAAGGGACACGATGTTTACTCAGGTTCGGACCCTCTTAATGGAGGTAAAACCCTACTCCTGCTAGATTATATTCGAGGGTACAAAGGTTACAAGAGTTGATCTACCACGAGATCGATTCGGCTAACCCTAGATAGCTAGCCTAGCAATGTTGTGATCCTGCCTCCACTCTACCCTCCGGTTTATATAGACACCAGAGGGGCTTAGGGTTTGTACAAAGTCGGTTTTACAGAAAGAAATAATATATCCGGACACATATACTTGCCATCCACGCATGCGAGAGTCCCCACCGGATACGGTAGAGGATCCTCGGTCTTGTATCTTGACAGCCCATCAGCCCAGCCCACATCAGTAGACCGGACGCCCGAGGACCCCCTAATTTAGGACTCCCACAGTAGCCCCAGAACCAGCCTTCAATGTTGATATGTTCGACGCTCAAATTGTCTTCGGCATTGCAAGGCGGGTTCCTTGAAGAATACACATCGGCTTTCCTGTGTAAAAAGAATTGCATCCGGCTTTTCGCAACAAACACAACCCTCAGTTGTGAAGGCAGGATATGTATATAATAAAATAAAAAAGGAGAACAGTGTCTTTTACTGACAACTTTTCCGGCGAAGCGTCAGACTTGACCTTTCGGCATATCGAACCGTTTTCACACCCCCACGTTCCGTGTTTCGAGTCCATACCTCATTGGCACGTCTTGTCAAAAACAGAGATCACTAGTAGAAAAGGGGGCAATGGTCCAGGCCGGTCCAGCCCGTTAGTCCCGGTTCTATCCAGAACCGGGACCAATGGGGACATTGGACCCGGTTCGTGAGCCCCGGGGCCGGACGGGCCACGTGGGCCATTGGACCCGGTTCGTCTGGACCTTTTGGTCCCGGTTGCTGGGACGAACCGGGACCAATGGGCCTCGCTCCTGGCCCACCACCATTGGTCCTGGTTGGTGGCACAAACCAGGACCAAAGGCAACCCTTTAGTCCCGGTTCATGCGACCAACCGGGACCAATAGTGGTGCCTATATATACCCCCTCGCGCAAGAGCAGAGCACACTGCTCTGTTTTTTCTGGCCGAGGGGGAGAGGGCTTGGTGGTGCTCTAGCTCACCTCCTATGCACACAAGGTGTTCGATGGAATGCCCGAGCCACACTACTTAAGGTTTCTCCTCTCCAAGCTCGACCGCCAAGCTCCATTTTCCTCAATATTTGCCTAGGTTTCGCGGTCCGTCACTCCCCGTCCCCGTCTTCACCGTCGTCGATCACCCGCGCCGATCTCATCGCCGGCACCACCGTGGTGAGCCTCTTGTTCTTATCTTCTTTCTGAAAGGAAAAATATTCTTACTTGTATGTTTAGATAGATACTTGTATTATTTTCTTACTTTTATTATTGCATCTTATATAGTGTGATGGTTTTGGTATCCGCCCCCGTCGGCCCTCGTCCTGTTATGATTCGGATGTGGTATATATTATCTTTTCATAACTATTGGTTCATTTATTGTTTATGACAATTATGCCGACCAACGTGACATAGATTTTATTTATCTAGGAGGTTGTTGAACCGGAAATTCCAACCGACCCTATTGTCGAGAGGTTAAATTTAGTTGAAGAATAAAACAATTTCTTGAAGGAAAAAATTAGAAAAATTGAGGAGGAGAAGATGATATTGGAGTTGCATGTTGCGGATGTCGTCGATGATCACAAGATCTAGATGGATGCAATGCGCTTGAAGATTAGAAAGATTAGAAAATATGCCATTCATACCGAGGCTTGGTATCATTATGCCGTTGGATCAGTTGTTACATTGGTTGCGATTATGATCGCATTGAAATGTTTTACATAGTTTCAGTGTATGGTTTAATTAATTTAGATGCTCTGCAGAGCTTTATGTTGTTAGATGAGAACTATGTATGTACTTTGGTTTTAATGTGATGATGAACTTCTATTAATTTGGTCACTTCATTATATAATGCACGCAGATGAACCGGCAATGGATGTACGGTTCAAGACACACCTCCGAGTACATTAAGGGCGTGCATGATTTTCTCGAAGTGGCTGAGGCAAACAAGCAGAATGGTTTTATGTGTTGTCCATGCCCTATATGTGGAATACGAAGTCTTACTCGACCGGAAAATCCTCCACACCCACCGCTTACAAGGGTTTCGTGGCACACTATAATGTTTGGACGAGGCACGGAGAAATAGGGGTTATGATGGAAGACGGCGAAGAAGAAGAGTACGATGACAACTATGTGCCCCCTGAATACGGTGATGCTCCGAAGATCAAGAGGAACCAGACGATGTGCACGATGATGCTTTGCAACGGCGAAGCTGCTGAAGATCAAGAGGAACCGAGACGATGTGCCCGATGATGATGATCTCCGCCGGTCATTGTCGATGCAAGGACGCAATGCGAAAGTCAAAAGGAGAAGCTGAAGTTCGATCGCATGCTAGAGGACCACAAAAAAGGGTTGTACCCCAATTGCGAAGATGGCAACACAAAGCTCGGTACCGTAATGGAATTGCTGCAGTGGAAGGCAGAGAATGCTGTGCCTGACAAAGGATTTGAGAAGCTACTAAAAATACTGAAAAAGAAGCTTCCAAAGGATAACGAATTGCCCGACATACATACGCAGCAAAGAAGGTCGTATGCCCTCTAGGGTTGGAGGTGCAGAAGATACATGCATGCCCTAATGACTGCATCCTCTACCATGGTGCGTACAAGGATCTAAACGCATGCCCGGTATGCGGTGCCTTACGGTATAAGATCAGACGAGATGACCCTGGTGATGTTGACGGCGAGCCCCCCAGGAAGAGGGTTCTGCGAAGGTGATGTGGTATGCTCCTATAATACCACGGTTGAAACGTCTGTTCGAAACGGAGAGCATGCCAAGTTGATGCGATGGCACGGTGAGGACCGTAAGAAAGACGGAAGTTGAGAGCACCCGCGACGGGTCGCAGTGGAGAAAAATCAAGAGAAAGTCTTGGGATGAGTTTGCAAGTGAGCCAAGGAACGTATGGTTTGCTTTAAGCGCGGACGGCATTAACCCTTTCGGGAGCAGCAGAGCAGCAATCACAGCACTGCCCGTGACTCTATGTATGTATAACCTTCGTCCTTGGGTGTGCATGAAGCGGAAGTTCATTATGATGCCGTTCTCATCCAAGGCCCTAAGCAACCCGGCAATGACATTGATGTGTACCTAAGGCCATTAGTTGAAGAACTTTTACAGCTGTGGAATGGAAACGGTGTGCGTCGTGGGATGAGCACAAGCAGGAGGAATTTAACCTAAAGGAGTTGCTGTTCGTGACCCTCAACGATTGGCCCGCTCTCGGTAACCTTCGGAGACGGACAAACAAGGGATACCACGCATGCACGCACCGCTTTACTTGACACCGATAGTATATACCGCAAGCTGCGGGAAGAATGTGTACACAGGCCATCGCCGATTTCTTCCGACCAACCATCAATGTCGAAAGAAAGGCAAGCATTTCAAAGGCGAGGAAGATCACCGGAAGAAGCCCGCCATGCGTACCGGTGATCACGTACTTGCTATGGTCAATGATTTACACGTAATCTTTGGAAAGGGTCCCGGCGGACTAGCTGTTCCGAGTGACGCTGGGGGACACGCACCCATGTGGAAGAAGAAATCTATATTTTGGGACCTACCATACTGGAAAGACCTAGAGGTCCGCTCTTCAATCGACGTGATGCACGTGACGAAGAACCTTTGCATGAACCTGCTAGGCTTCTTGGGCGTGTATGGGAAGACAAAAGATACAGCTGAGGCACGGGAGGACCTGCAACATTTGCACGAAAAAGACGGCATGCCTCCAATGTAGTATGAAGGTCCTGCCAGCTATGCTCTTACCAAAGAAGAGAAGGAAATCTTCTTTGAATGCCTGCTTAGTATGAAGGTCCCGACTGGCTTCTCGTCGAATATAAAAGGAATAATAAATATGGCCCGTGGGTATATATATCCAGACCATGTCGGTGTGACCGGGTGGAACAACTCGGTGGCACCAAGATGCAGAATCGCAAGCGGTTGCCGCAACTCGGTGTGATCGAAAAGTTCAAATCGGCTGCACCGAGATTAAAACCTAGATCAACTTAATGAACTCGGTTCGACCAAATGGGATGAATTGGTCAGACCGAAATGCACTAAGAGGTTTTGGAAGTTTAAGTCTATGACGAATCGGTGGCTACGAGTGCTCCTCACTCAGAGGGTTCTAATATGACTCGATCAAACTTTGTGATGTAGCATGAATAGAGTTTGAGATGAGAAAAGCATAGATAGCTAGAGGGAGTACTTAGATATTCTTGTCCATCCATTTGGCAAAAAGAAAAAGGCAAACAATCAAAGCAACAAATGGATGTGCTCAAATGGAGAAAATTATGCAACCAACATGCTCACACAATAAGATAGCAAATGAAATATGTGGCAAAGCATGCACAAACACTCTAGCATCTATCAAACAATTGGCGATGACTAGGTCATCTATATATATGAGTATATTGACTTAGGAGTCAAATGAGAACATTTGATCATAGGTCATACCCGTCGTTTAAGCGCAAGTGTAGATTACCATTTTATATAAAGCATTGTTGTGTTCACACATTAGAGTTGCTTTAGCTCAATTCTTAGAGTAAAGCTCCCCCTAGATGCGATATCCCCTTTTAGAGGGATGAACTAACCTTGGGTTTTGTTGATGGTGACTTCATGCAGATGTTGAAGAAGTGGATGCTCAATATTGATGTAGATCATTTGGAGCAACCCATTGGAGTGAGTTGCCCTTTTAATACCTACATGGGTTAGTCCCACAAGGAACAAACAAGGATATCCATAGACACAGAGTGAAGTACACATATGATGGTGTCCATGAAAGCATTTGTTTACCTTGTCCCTTGACTTACTAGCAAGAGGGTTTGTGACTCCTTGAACTAGTGCAAGATGTGGAAGTTGATTGCACTTGTCCTTGCTAATATGAATATGAGTGAAGTATGTTGGCGGAGTCACCCTCAAAAACTCTCTAGTTCTTCTTCTTTGGGATCCACATCATCTTGATGGGAATCCTTGGGGTTGTAGTTGTACTTGATGAAGTAGAACTTGAAGTAGTCTTGGAAACCCACTTAACCAAGGCCTTTGGAGCTTCTTCAAATGCATCAATCTGCTCTTGAAGCTTGTCCTTGCCTTTTAGCTTGTGGTCTTATGGTGGAAGGTCATCTTGAGCTTGTGTTCCCTTGAAGGAAGTGGGATCATACTTCTCTTGTTTAGGAACAAACTTCGTCTTGGGGTATTGATCTTCTTCCCACTCAACTCCATTGGCATTAAACTTTCTTTCAAAACCAACACCTTGATCCTTCCAGTGCCTTCCTTGCTTGCATACAATTTCCTCAAATTGCTTACTTCCAGCAAGGCTCTTGTAAACACCTTTCTCTATAATTCCCTTCAATAAGCTATTTCTTTCTCAATTGTAACTTGGCTAAGATAATCATTAGTGGAATCAAGAGAACTACTAGAAGAAACAATATTATATTTAGCATGACTATTGTTACTACTAGAAGAAGAATCTTTCTTACTCTTGTTGCTAGATTTTAATTTTGGCATGTAAGTAGACAAGAGTAAACGCTTGGCAATGTAAGAAGAAATTTTCATCCAAAGATCATCATTGATTGGTTTTAAGAACCCATGCTCTTGCTCTAAGTTGAGCTTTTCAAAGCGTAGCTTCTCATGAGTTTTTAGAAGTTCTCGATGATCCTCTAAATTAGTTCCATGAGCTAACTTAAGAGTGTTAGTTCTTTAGTTAGACGCTCAATCTCCTTCTTATCATTGTCATTTGTTTCATCTTGATTAGCATGATTAATAGCAATTTCATCAAAATTTTCATCACTAACATTGTCAACAAGTAACTCATCATCACCTAGCAAGTCATCTTCATCACTATTGAAATCAATATAATCGGGGTGTGATACCTTAGGGACTTTAGCCATGAAGCATCTTCCAATTCCTTCATTTGGTGAGTCAACTATGTCGTAGGAGTTGGTTGACACAAGTGCAAGGCAGGCAACACCTTCATCTTGAGTATATTCAGACTCGGAGTGATAACTTCTCTCGGAGTGGTTGTCGGAGTCGGAACCGGATACCCATTCATCAACTTGAGCTTGATGTCTTCATTTTGTGTGGCTCCTTGATGATTTGTCCTTCCTTTCCGAATCCTTGCTTCTGCGAGAGGGTCTTCGTTCATAACGATCATCTCCACTCCTTCTCTCTCTTGGAGGTGATTCTTCTCTTCTACTTCTCCTTTTAGGTGAGTCTTCTTTTCTTTTGTAGGGAGTAGTACACTTATTGGAGTAGTGTCCGGGTCTTCCACAATTGTACCAATTTCAATCATGACTCGAAGATCTTTTTTCATGGTAGGATCTTGACTTGGAGCTTCTCTCTTTGCTTCTTCTCTTGCAGAATTTGTTGAAGTTCTTCACCATTAAGCTCAATTCTTCATTGAAGACTTCTTTTTCACTTGATGTGGCAGGAGCATCACATGAAGCTTTACATGCACCACTAGAGTTGTTGTGAAGCTCTTCCTTATCCTTGAGTGACATCTCATGAGCAACAATTCTTCCAATGACTTCCGTTGTCTTGAGATCTTTGTAATTGGGCATCATTTGGATCAAAGTGCACACGATATCATATTTTCCATCCAAGGCTCTTAGGATCTTCTTGATGATGAATCTGTCAGTCATCTATTCACTTCCTAAGCCGGCAATCTCATTTATGATGAGAGCAAGCCTAGAGTACATTTCAGCGACACTCTTCACCATCCTTCATTTTGAACTTGTCAAGCTGACTTTGAAGCACATCCAATTTGGATTCCTTGACGGGCTCGGTACTCCCATGCATATCAATCAAAGTATCCCAAATTTCTTTTGCATTCTCAAGGCGGCTGATTTTGTTGAATTCTTCGGGGCACAATCCATTGAAGAGGATATCGCAAGCTCGAGCGTTGTAATGTAGCATCTTTAATTCTTCTGCAGTCGCTTCACGATTTGGTTCTCTCCCATCGAATAATTCACCTTGCAAACCAATACACACAATAGCCCAAATGGCGGGGTCATGTCCAAGAATATGCATTTTCATCTTATTCTTCCAACTAGCAAAAATTGTAACACCAAAGTAAGGACCTCTACGGTGGTAATTTCCCTCGCTAGACACCATACTCTTCTAGGTTGTGAAACCAAGGCTATGATCACCAAAGCTATGGAAATCAAGGCAAATGGAGACCAAAGCTCTCATACCACTTGTAGGATTGAAAGTATGTCTAGAGGGGGCGTGATTAGACTACTTGACCAAATAAAAATCTAGCCTTTTTCCAATTTGAAGTCTTGGCAGATTTTAGCAACTTAGCACAACTCAAGCAATCAACCTACACATGCAATTCTAAGAATGTAGCAGCGGAATGTAAAACATTGCATATGAAGGTAAAAGGGAAGGGTTTGGAGAGTGCAAACGCAATGTAGACACGGAGATTTTTGGCGTCGTTCCGAGAGGTAGCGCTATCGTACATCTACGTTGATGGAGACTTCAACCCATGAAGGGTAACGGTTGCGCGAGTCCATGGAGGGCTCCACCCATGAAGGGTCCATGAAGAAGCAACCTTGAATATCCCATCATGGCCATCTCCCACGAAGGACTTGCCTCACTCGGGTATATCTTCATGAAGTAGGCGATCTCCTTGCCCTTACAAACTCCTTGGTTCAACTCCACAATCTTGATGGAGGCTCCCAAGTGACACCTAACCAATCTAGGAGACACCATTCTCCAAAAGGTAATAGATGGTGTGTTGATGATGAACTCCTTGCTCCTGTGCTTCAAATGATAGTCTCCCCAACACTCAACTCTCTCTCACAGATTTGGATATGGTGGAAAGATGATTTGAGTGGAAAGCAACTTGGGGAAGGCTAGAGATCAAGATTCTTGTGGTTGGATTGGAATGTATTGGTCTCAACACATGAGTAGGTGGTTCTCTCTCGGAAAATGAGTAGTGGAAGTGTAGGCACGTTCTGATGGCTCTCTCTCAAATGGAGAAGGGGGTGGAGGGGTATATATAGCCTCCACCCAAAATCTAACTGTTACACACAATTTATCAAACTCGGTGAGACCGAATAGTGAAACTCCGTGGGACCGATCTAGTTCAAAATGTGAACGCTAGTGTTTTCGGTGTGACCAACAAGATCAAATCAGTGGGACCGATGCGATAGGGTTAGGGCAAAACATCATCTCGGTGAGACCGATCACATGAACGTGGTGAGACCGATTTTAGTGATAAGCAAACAGAGACTTGGTCAAGCAAACTCGACAGGACCGATTGCTCATTTAGGTGAGACTGGAATGTTACGAGGAAACAGAGAGTTTGCATTGCGAACTCGGTGGGACCGATCGCTCACCTCGGTAAGACCGAAACATTACGAAGGGAAAAAGAGAGTTTGCAATCCCATCTTGGTGAGACCGAGATCCCTATCGGTGAGACCGAACGATTAGGGTTTCGGCTATGGCTATGTCAAGTGAACTCGGTGGCGCGGATAGATCAAATCGATGGGGCGAGTTTGATTTCAGGTTTAGGACATATGTGGAAATGAGAAAGTGGTTGAGGGCTTTTGGAGAATATCACTAAGCATTTTGAGCAAGTAGACCATTAAGCAACACCTCATCCCCTTTTAATAGTATTGGCTTTTCCTATGGACTCAATGTGTTCTTGAATCACTAAAATGAAAATGAAGAGTCTTGAGCTTTTGCCAATATGTGTCCTTACCATTTTGAGTGGTCCACATCCCTAGTCCATGCCATGCTAATCATTGGACTTTCTGAAACATTTAACTTGAATGGATATTAGTTCAATGAGCTATATGTTGTTGTGAATTACCAAAACCACCCGGGGATTAGTTGCACTTTTAGACTATTTGGCCAGACTCCATCCAAGATTCACGGAAGCCTAGGATGGTATCCATACTTCAAGGTGAGCATTGACAATATACACTTTTCATGGCTTGATATGCTTGTATTGTTCAAGTTGAGCACTAACATAGGCTTGTGATGCCATTTTCAGGATTGCATTGGGGTAATAGATGGTACTCATGTCACTACCAGAGTTCCTAGGTCACAGTATATAGCATACAGGGGGAGGAAGCAGTACACAAGCCAGAATGTGCTTGCTGCTGCTGACTTTGATCTGAAGTTCACATATGTGATGGTTGGCTGGGAGGGGTCAGCGCATGATGCTAACATCAACATCCCCGACAAAAAGTTCTACCTTGGAGAAGCTGGCTATGCATGTCGGCCAGGTGTTCTTCCACCCTTTAAGAAAACCAGGTAACATCTCAACGAGTTGTCTGGTAGGAACTATCCTAAGACTGCACAGGAGCTGTTTAATCTCAGACACTCTAGCCTTAATTAGAGTAACTGTTGAGAGGGCATTTGGAGCTCTGAAGAACAGGTTTAACATATTGGATCAGAAGCCATTCCACCCGTACTCCACTCAGGTTAAGCTTGTTCTTGCTTGTTGCATTCTCCTACATAACTGGATCCTCCAGTGGGGCTTTAATGAACACGTGACTGAGGAGGAAGAGGTTGAGGCTGATGATCCTGATAGCTCCGGTCATGGTGTGAAGGCATTTGGCAATGACGCTTGGAAGAACAAAAGGTTGGAGTGCGCAGAGGCAATGTGGCTTAACAGAGGTCGGTGCAGGATTTGAAGAAGAGGAAGAAGCAGAAGAGTAGCAGAAGCAGAAGCAGAAGAAGAGGAAGATGAAGAGGAAGATATGGTAGCAGGAACACCGATGAACTATCCCCTATTTAGCCAATGGCTCTTAATAATTTGTTCTGTCATTTGATAGTAGTTAGGATGAACTGTCATTTGTTTAACTAGCTATCACTACATATGTTCATATTGTGTGTGGTAAGCTCACCACTAGTTAGAAGTGGTGACAACATCTTATGCCGGTTGCAACCAAACATTATGTCATATGTGCGCCTAATGCAATGCATGCAACCAAGGGTCAAAATTAGTTGTCTCATGCAAATAAGGTACATGCAGGCAACCAAACTATGTGCATCTGAGGTCTTTTTGCCTGCATCCCCTCAAACCAAACACGCCCTAAGCTCCCACGAAATCAAGCCCTCTCACAGCTCAGTATCTTTTTTTTTCCGTAGTTGACCTTGGTTGTCAGGGTCATGTCGCAGCGTGTGGCCCACCTGTAAATGCATCGAACCAAAGTTCCTCAAAATCTCGATGTCGTCCTGGTATCTCCTGCTTTATCCATTTTCTAAGCACTAGCGCCGCCTGCTGCCCGAGTGGATGTGATTTGGAGATGCTTTGTTGCGGCTTCGTCCATGGTCGCAACTGGCAGGCCCGCCCTCCCGCCGATTGTTTCCAGCCCGGATTTCTCGCCCCTCAGCCTTGGGTCCTCCAGGACTGCAGCAAATCGATGGGAGGGGAGATTCTTCCTTCCAACTTTTTTCTCTGTCTGGTTGTGGGCTGTTCAGTTGGAGGCGAGACTGGCGGCGAGGTGTCCGTGCTCGGTTGTGTGGGCTCCGACGTGGCTGATTGGAGGAGGCGTCATTGTCTTCTTCCCAGTGGGAGCCATCCTTCCCTGTCGTCCATGGTGATGGTGGCGGCTTTGGGTGGTTGATTGGGTTCGTTTTCTCCTTGTTGGGGAAGCCGTTGCTGTTTTCCTCGGCTCGCGGGTGTCGGCATCATCTTCTTCCTTTCAATTTCATCGGCTTCGTTCTTCCTCCTTTCTCCTTTAATTCGTTTTTTGCTATGTGATGTTCTTCGCTCGGCTGCGTGGTGCGCTCGTGGGACTTCGTTCTATGAGAGCAGTTTTTTGTAGCCCAAGCTAGGCGGTACCCTCTATCGTAGACGTCCAATATGGGCTTCGATGCATGAAGATGTGTGCCCACGAACGGAAGTTTAGCAGCTGCGCCAGGCGCTCAGCGCTTAATAGAAGAGCGAGGCAGCGGGTACTGTACACGACATGATGGATCAGTCAGACTAGCCCTGCATGCTTTTGTCCATTCTGGCGACTCGTGGATTCCATCACGCAACAATAGACCAATGGCCAATAAAGCTGGACAGTGTTCACTATTCACATGCAGCGCCCTGCAGACGCACATGGTTGAGCCTAAGAATGTTTCAGCAGGATCTTCTGTGAACCTTACTGATTTTGGCGAGAGGAACACAGGAGTAGGCACATCGTTATCTGGAAATAAATCATGGTCTCAAAACTACTGCCGCCTATTATCTCTTGCGTCCTCCCTCCGAGGGAGATATGTAGAGAGAGAGAGTTGTTAGTGCACCGTATTTTGCCACAATAAATTGTGGGAATTTTATAAATTCTAGAGCATATAAATTCAGTACAGGAGGTGATGTTCGTAGGTAGACATTTGATTGTCAACATGAGTTGTTTTTTCTCATTGCAATTTGCAACAAAATATTCAGATGATAACCTAGTCCAACTTCTCGTAAAAAAATTAAGAAATGTGGCTTTTCTCCTATACAATGTGATATTATAATAGTTGCAACTTGTATGGGAGCTTAATGCTGGACAGCAAATCAACTAGTATAAGTTTATCTCATAGCAAGAAAGCCTGCTGCTACAGGATCGTTTCAGCTCACGGAACAGACAAGGCTGGACAGCATCTGCTGATGACGCTGTAGCTAGGGCTGGACACGAGCCGAGCCGAGCCGAGTTCAGTCCGAGCCTGGCTTTGGCTCGCCTAAAGCGAGCCGAGCTCGGCTCGGCTCGTTGGTTGAACGAGCCTGTTTCTAGAGGCTCGGCTCGTTTTGCCACTGGCTCGGTCCAGCCCGAGCAGCTCGTGTGTGCACTGTTATACTGAACTTTTGAACAGCAAAACAATGCAACGCTTACATCAGACACCGCCTGATGGACAATGGTGCATTCAGTCAACTTAACAATACTACAATGTCAATACATCAGAGGGGAAATACTACAATGCCACTGAATTTTGGACGGCATGGTGCATCAATCGATCAATAAACAGAGCGAACTGAATTGCCGACAGCAACACTCCATCAATGAACAGAGCAAACTGAATTTTCGACAACAACGGATGGGAAGATGTCAAGCGCTGGAGCCAGTAGCCTTACCTGAGAAACAAGCAGAGGCACGACCGGCGGCGGCTGGTCTGGCGAGTTCCGTGGGCGACTCCGTCAGAGCCAAAACCAACGCGTCCATCTTCGGGGGCTCTGGACGTGGCAAGGAGGGATGCGAGGAGAAGGCGGACGAAGGAAAGGGGAACGGTGGCAACTTGTGCGGAGACTGCGGCGACTCGCGCGGAGAGGACGGTGGGATGAGAGGTGGCGGCGGCGGCGGAAGGCAGAGCCAGTCGCCTACTCGGGCGTTCTCTTGCCTCAGTCAGGGCCTCTGGGATAGAGTGATGTTTTTGGGCTGGGCCTCAATCGGTGCACCGAGCTGGACCGGGCCAAACTCGGCTCGGCTCGGTCAGATTTCGGGCCTACTTTTCAAACTCGGCTCGCTACAAATACTTCACGGGCCGAGCTGATTCGGGCTGAGCTGAAACGAGCTTCGAGCCGAGCTGAAAAGCTCGTTCGTACGTCCAGCCCTAGCTGTAGCGCGGACAGGACAAGACTGGATATCATCTGCTAATGACACTGCAGCGAACAGCTGTGCGCTCGTGATGCAGCTTTCCTGCACAAATCTTGAAGTAAAAGAACGGTAAAGATAAGAGAGACTGTGGAGGCCGAGCTAGGAAGGAACTTTGCGTCGTTCTATTCCTCTCATCGGCGTTTGTGGCGGCGATTTCGTTCGGTTCTGCTGGGTCCTTTATTTAGTAAGGACGAAGGGAGCATGGGCGCTGGTTGCTACGACAGTGCTCCTACGACAGTGCCGCCGCCACTGCTTGTACTCGCCGTCGTTTCCGCCGCTGAAGCTCCCAACCAGCTCACCTCCTGGCAGCAAGGTACGCCCTCACCTCACCTCACATCCCTTCCATGTCTCCTCCCTCAACACACAACTTCTTGCCGCTGGTTGCTCTCCGCGGCCAGGAAGCTCGAGATGGCGCTCACCTCACTCAGATTTGATTTTTGAAGTAGGTCAGAAACTCAGAATTCATACTTGGCGCATCACCAGTAATGAGTACTCCAGGAAAATGTGCACGGGAATCAGATTATGTGCTTCTAAAGTAATTTCATGTAGATTAAATCTGCACTTTGTAGAATCACATGCCAATTTAGTACATTGGTCTACAATGGGAAATCCACAAGCTTCTCATTCTAAATCAGCAGTATTTTAAGTTATTACAAGGTTGGATCAGATTATATATGTACTGATGATCATTTTATTTCAAGCCAAATTGTAATTGTTAGATGTTTCTGTCTATTAATTTCCTATGGATTTATCAGGGTTTCAAAATGGTCAGGCATACGCGAACCAAAGCTAGCAACAGCAAAAAATTGTCCCAGCCATTAACCTACAAGATCTAGCAATGAATGATATGTGATCAGTTTGACATATATTAGCAATTTGGCCCCAAAAACCTGAACACCATATCACAGAAATTAAATGATTTAGAGATGCATGCATTAATCATATGCAGAAGCATCATATTGCAGTTACAATACACATAGATTTGAGTACTTTCCTCTTGCCTTTTCAGGAATCAGTCAAAATATGCAAGTATGTGCACCCAATTTTGTTCAAGGCTCTTGCTCTGAAGTTGGCCTGGAGATGCAAGAATACTGGTAAACTACATATATAACTACGTTTTTACCTTTTTATGCAGAACTGAAATTTCACATAAACTACACTCAACTGCATTGAGATTGTCCAAAAATATTAATTTGATAACTTTCTGCTAATCTACACCATATCTTTATGGATCACGGCCAATCAAAACAACCTACAGGGATTGTTCATCCTCAAGCAACCAGAACACCATCTATCCACTTTCACTGCAAGTCAACGATGCACTGAGCTTTCCCTATCTATATACTTTCGAAACAGAAAGCCAGATTATTGAACACCAAGCCAAGATAAAGATATTTGGAAACAAATTACCTCGCCCTCACCTCTTTTTTATTCAATTTTTGTTGCTGAACTCCTGTTGCTGGCTACCCAGTGCCTTCGCTGCTTGGGCTCTTATTTAACTTCGGTTGCTGTGGATGCCGCTTTGTGCTGGGTTTTGGCTTCTTGCTGCTGATATTGACTTGTTGTTGCTGGCCAGGGGGCATGATATCGGGGGGACAGCAGCACGGCCAACAGCTAATCCTCCCAGGGTGACAGTGAAGATTATGTTTGTTCCAATTTCTAACACTAGCATATTATGTATTTGCAAGTTACAAAGACCTTGCTATGAGGAAATTTAGATTCATTCAACTCAAGCATTGACTGGCAGGGAGACAGTAATGGGATCAGTATTAAACCCGACTTTTTTTTCATTACATGGCTTTTTATTTTTTATATATATACTTGAAATAATGTTGTATGGCTGTTCTTGGAAAATATCATGTAATCACGTATCCGTGTTTCTTAGGTCTTAATCATCCTAAGTTCAAGAAGATTAATTAATCATTTGTTTTTCTCTATCTTAGTGAGAGTCTCTATTTTCGTTGTTGTTCTAGAAATTTGCTCCCTCTATAATTTATCAAGTACTATGGTCTTGCAAGAGGTTCTTGCTATTCATATGTTCTAGATTAGCTTTGGCTTTAAGAATCAGGTATTGAGTGGGTTACATTGTTACAATGATATTATTGTAAGGTGTTATGTTTTGGTATATTTACTTGGATCGCATGCGGTATGCGTTTTGTATTGTTCTGCTGGCATCTATATGTCCGCAATACTAAAAGTAGTTCTCATTCAGTATATATATATAATCTGGTGTTCTATTGCATGGCGTTTATATTGGCCAAAGTTTGGTTGTGGGAGGTGATATTTCTCTAAAAGGAGAAAGGACGACCGCTGGTCAAATGTTTTGTGCCTAGGAATGATATCAACTTATTTTGCACCGCTAGGAAAAATTATCCAACCAATTTCAGTTATCTGAATGTTTACGCTGGGTAAGTAATATACTGTAGTTCCCGTTACACATATATAAGCAGTATCTAGGACCAAAAAAATAAAAATGAAACAGGCATATCACATTCGAAACATATTTCTCAGACCTATCATCGTAGAAATTTAAGCGGCGCAGCAAGGCGCGCATATTGTTCTAGTCTAGCTCTGTGGCCAAACAGTTGTATACCTAAGGGCATCTCCAGCCGTTGGCCCCCAGGGGGCGTCTAAAAACGCCGCCTGGGGGCGAGCCGGCGAAAAAAAAGGCCCTGGGGGCGAGTCGTCGCCCAGCCGTCGACCCCCAGGGCCGCTAAACAGGCGAGTGCAAAAAAAATAGGGAGGGCCCGTTCGGCGAAGATATGACGAAGAACAGTTAAATTACGTCCGAACATGGCGAATTTCGGCCAAATTCGCCCATTTTCGTTACATTATTTAAAGCTAAGCTAATCTAAAAAAGAAATGCGCTGAAGTCGTCGGCGCCGTCGCTGCCATCGTCGTCGTCGGCCTTCTCCTCCTTGACGTGGACGCCCCGGCTGGACCCAACGTCGCCATGGTGGATGGCGGCGGCGCGTGTCGTCGCGTCGCTGTCGCCGCAGGGACGACGACTCCGCCTTCGTCGCTGCCGTCGTCGCTCGCTGAAGCGGGCGCAGTTCGGCGCTGGCGCTCGCCGCCTTCTCCGGCGCGCTTTCTCCAACCCAATGGGGTCCTGGCGCGCCCATTCCAGGACCGCGTCGCCGTCGACGAGCTCCGCCGTCGCCAGCGCCAGGCCTGGCTCCGTCTTCACCGGCACTAGCCCCGGCTCCGTCTTCACCGGCGCCATTCCCGGCTCCGTCTTCGGCTTGACGAAGCGTGGAGGAACCGAGGACGATGCGCGCCGGCCGCCCTCGTGGATGACGATGCCGGCGCTGCGATTGCGCCGACCGAGCGGCGACTCCGACGCAGGCTCGGCCTTGACGGCGAGCAGGGCCGGGGTTCCGGAGGAGTGTGAGGAGGATCGGGAGGATCGAGGAAGAAGAGGAGGAGGCTGACCCGAAACGCCTTGGCGCCCATGCCCCGGCGCGCCGGTGCGTCGCCGGGGGGTATGCCAACGGCGGGTCGTTGCCGCCCTCGAGGTGCGTGAGCACGCCCTCGAGTGTCGCGGCGGGGCGCCCACCGAGGTGGCGCCCCTCGCTGTTCTGCCGCCCGGCGACCACAGGCGCGCCGTTGGTGGCGAGGCGCTTCTTCTGCTGCCGCTGGCGACGCCGCCAGCGGCGTGGTTGTCGGCGGCGTACTGGGGGAGGGAGCGTTCGGCGTCGGTGAGGGACGCGCGGACGACGTCGATCTCGTCGGCGAAGTACTCCGGCTTCGCCGCGGCGTCGGGCAAAGGGGGAATGGGCACCCCCCCGGCGCTGAGCCTCCATCCCGACGGCCCGGCGCGCATGTCCGGCGGCGCCGGGATGTTCGCCTGGAACAGAAGCCAGGACTCCTGGAGGCGAAGCGAACGGCGGCCGAAGCCGTTGGCCGCCGCCTCGTCCCCTGGGAACCGTTCGGCCATGGCGTCGGCGACGGTGCGCGGGAGAGGCAGGGAGAGGGAGGGCTAGACGGCGGCGAGGGGGCGGGGGCGGGGCTGGTGCGCACAGCAAGCGGAGTGAAGGCCGCCGGCTTTTATAGCCGGGGCCGCGCCGTGTGTACGCGTGCGAGGGAGGGGAGGCGTCGGCGCCGCCCCGTGATGCGCCGCCCGTGAAGGAATCAATGGCAAGGCTGACCGGCGGCAGCCTTGCCATTGATTCCCGCGGAACCCGAGGCCGTTGGGGGAAGACGAGGCGCCGGGGTCGCTGACACGGCTGGCCCGCAGCTTCTTCGCGCCAAAACAACTCGCCCCGGCGCCCCCGGGCGCACCTCAGCGCGCCGGGTTCGGGCTGGGTCCGCCGGCGCTGTTTTCGGCCCAAGCCGGCGATTTTCGGCGTCCTGGGGGCGCGACTGGGCCGTTTTTTCGGCGCCGGCGCGAGAAAATCGCCTGGGGAGGCCTTCTTGGGGGCGCGGCTGGAGATGCCCTAAGTGTTCGACTCTTAGGATGGACTCTCGCTTTTATTCAGAATTTGTTTTTTGCTCTGTTCGGTATGTGTACTTCAATAGAAAATTCAGTTATGCAGTATGAATAGCCATCGATAGCATGTACTTCAGCAGAAAATTCAGTTATACGAAAACTGAACGACAATAAACTCTGTTGCTCAAGGTGATAACCCACGATCTAGCCTTCAATGGTTGTATTCGGCGACGGTGATACTTGAGCGTCGTTCCCTTCTTGGAGGCGTTGCTACTAGAGAACATTTTTCGTTATCCTTCTGATGTCAATAAGAAGTTGGGGTGGATGGTTGTTTTTGCAGTTCACCCATCATTGTTTTGATCGCTTGAGAGTTTTCTTTCTTCTTCATCCGCCTAGGCATGACTTTAGTCTTCAATGACTTTGTTGTTTGCTGGTGTGATTATGTGTGTGCGCGCGTCCATGTTGTGGCTGTGTGCTCGTTGTGTTTATATCCCGTTAATGCTTTATTTTGAGAACAAAATCCAGCCTTTATCGGAAAACAACTAGGGTGACCACCGTCCCAAGAACATGAAATTTCATTGTGATAAATGAAGGTAGCTAGACCAGCACAATTTGTTTCCCTACGACAATGCAATAAGATGACCTTCCCAGTTGCAGTGGTAGTGTCCATATAGTCCGCATAAATAGCTACTGCAGAATCTCACCATCATGTTTGCCCTATATAGAAGTTGATGACCACTATGGAATTATATTCGATCTTTAACATGTGAATGCCCGACGAATTTGTGTGGTGAGGACCTTCTGCATAGCCGGGGCCTCCATTGTCATCGTGTCCGCGGCATAGAGGTAGTAGACACACCTTGTGATGATAAAAATGCCATCAGCATCCCTAAGGTTCACAACTGTGGCTCGGGCCCCTTCATCTACATGAAGTGATGAATATACATTCAACTTGATGAACCTTAGCTACGATTTTGCTCAACGAACAAGCTCACCCGCACTATGGACTGCAGCGCTCCCGACATTTGATCTAATGGTTGTAACAAAAGTAGGTCATCGATCCACTAGGGACTCGCTCAGCGTGAGTCCTTTGGCGGCGGAGCCACCAAAGGTACCAGCACCCAACTATGATCACCTCTTACAAATCAATGTGCGGCAAGCAGTGTATAGACATGGATGGTTAACATAACTAGTGCTCATGCCCACTCCTATCGACTGCTATTGTGGCTTCACAGCCGATAACCCCAATCCATGCCATAATTCCAAAGCTTCGCAACATGTGCACAACAAATCTTGGATGTCCTCTGCTCCCCGGCGACACACCGGAGACTAGCCATCTATGATAGGTTCATGAGGTTCGCTTTAAGTGGGATAATTTCATGTAGAGATCTCTAACCAAAAAAATATGTACCTTGCAAGGGTTTAGCTTCAACAGGAACTTTCGTATATGGTTTATCATTTCAAAACTTGGTGTAACAAGATTCAACGCGCTTTCTCTAAACTGGCTCTTCCACTTGACATGTCAAGCTAGAAACATTCCCAGTTTTGAAGGGATGGCATGAAATAAATTCGTTGAATGTCGTATTATTTATAGGGGATTTGCATAATTGTTGATGCATCCACTGCTGAATCTAGCATTTATTAGGGTTCATCCCATTGATCGGCCGTTTCAATAAAATAGGTTCTAATGATGAAGGGATGTTCCAGTGATTACATCTTAACCATTCATTTTAGGTTATAGTATCAACCTTTAGCTAATCCCAACGTCAATTCTTATGAACCAAACAAGACAATAAACTTTTCCCTAAAGTTTCCACATACAAATCCTATTATTAGATACCAAACAAAAGACTATGGTTATGTGCATCGTATGATGCAGACGCAGGGGTTATCCCCTTTTTGATGGAAAGGACTCGAAACAATTAATATTCATTACTATTCTCAGTATAATTTAACCCCTTAGAGTCACATGTATCTTCGAGGGGTTTGAATTATTTTGCCTTGTTTTACTTTGGCATTTGATGTTTTTCTCTGGGTTATCTCAATGAAAGGTGGCCCAGTGTCTCACATGGAAGTTTTATCGAAAAAGGGTTTCTCCCCGCTTTGTATACAAAGCAACCAACGGAACCATACAGGGATAGATGCTGGGGCGGAAGCAACACAGTCACACCCAAAAGAAACGACAGAGAAAGATCAAAAGAAACGAATGCCGACCATGGCGGATCAACAAAGATGAAGAAGCTTCGCGAACACTGCGCTCATCGGGATCTTCCACTAGGATCCAAGACTCCGAAGCGCCGGCACCTATCAACACCTCCAAGAAGGATCGCGACGATGACGACCCTGCTGCCAAGGGTTTCCCCCGGTACACGACAAGGTGAACGGAAGGTAGTCCCCGACGCCCTCCCGGAAGGTCGTGGCACCCACAGCGCCATCATGCGGTGTCGGCCACGCCGACAAGGGTTTCCCCCGATCCCAACCCACACCTCGGGCGCTCCGGATCCAGCCACCAAACCAACAATCACCCTGCGCCAACGCGGTCATGAGGCCCCCACGCCGACTCACCAGGGCACCGCGGAGTGAGGACAGCGCGACGAAGAATCAGAGCCGGGACTAGGGCATCAGCACCGTCGGCACGCGGGAGTGCCCCACCTCCACCGTCCGCGACGGTAGCCGTCCGGACGCAATAGCAGAAGCACACCAGGCCCGTGGGCCCACAGGCCCGGCCGAGCCCTCATGGGCCCGTAAAGCTCCAGCCCTCGCGCTGTTGCCGGCACGCCATCGACGTTGACGCCCATATCCGAGCCGCCCTGCTCCTCACCGCGCCCGCATAACGAGGCCACGCCGGGTCGCCCGCTAGGACCCGATGGGGTCCGCTGGCCCAGATCTGGGCCGGGTCGCAACGCCGACCATCCGGCACCACCACGCCGCCCGCCGCCAAGGAGCAGCGCCGACACCATGCTCGCAGCCGGCCGCCGCCGCAGGGCCGCGGACCGCAGCCAAGCCGGGCTGCACCGCCGCCGCCTCCTGCCCGGGAAGGAGCACGCGTCTGGGGACGAGAAGGCCCGCCGCCGGGTACCACCCGGCCAGCACCGGCGGGGAGGGGAGACGGGAAGGGGCCCGCTGGTGAGGAGCTCGAGCTCCGCCTCGCCACTTCCCGGGAGGCGGCGCGAGGCGGATCTAGACGGGAAGGGGAGGGAGGAAGGGACGGAGGCAAGGGCGAGGGCGCGGCGGGCGGCGGCGGGAGGAAAGGGCGGAACCCTAGCAAGCTAGTCGCGGAGCGGCTAGTCTGCTTACCCATACGGAGTACAAGTTGGGAAGGAGTAATGAAAGTGAGAACTAGTAAAAAGAGTCGAATGATAAAATTCCCGCCACATTCCTTACAAGTAACAAGGTGTTGATGACCCCTCGGGACTGTCGTAGGAACAAACCCCATTGGACAATAGCGCAACCCATTCCACAAAAAACCCTAAACATAAATCCATGCTGCCTGTTCGCGGGGATTGCTTTAAGCGGGATGATTCCATGTAGTGCTCTCCAACAAATTAAAAATATATGCCTTGCGAGATATCTTCACCTTAAGAGCTACTTTCAAGCAGGGTTTATAATCGCCAAATCTGATGCAACAAGATTCAGTGCACTTTTTCTAAATTGGTTGTTCCACCCGACATGATAAGTAGGAAAAAGTTCCATTTATGAAGCAATGCTATGAAATAGTAAAATTGTTGAAAGCCATATTACTTAGGGGGGATTTGCATAATTATTCATGCATTCACCGCTGAAGATAGCATTGATTAGGGTTCATCCCATCGCCTAGCCGTTCCAATAACGTGGGAAATCGCGGAATTTGAAGCGATTTGTTTCGGTGACTACATCTCATGACCCTTAATTGTAGGTTCCCACATACTTCCTCGCATAATTCCTATTATTAGATATACCAAGCAATTGATTCAAACTACTGCCAGTGTAATTCCCCACCCCCGGCTGTAGACTCTTTTTTTTTTCGAGGGTTCCCTCTAGGCTCCAATTCCTCTTTAGTAAACTACTCTTTCCCATACCAGGCGCTGAGCCGCTGACGGCCTCTCTGACTGTTGTCGGAACGGGCCCCATCGGGAAATAGCGCAGCCCAGTTCCACCGAAAACCCTAGAAGTGAGCGCAGTCCTCCACACTCGCTGCCTGTTTCCTTCGAGGCACGCAGCGGCGGCGGCGCCCCTTTCGGCTAAACAGCGGGCGCACGGCTCCCCCTTGCTGCCGCGCCGCCGCCCTGCTTCCGGCCTCCGCCGCCGCTTATGCTTATAGAGCTATAGCGCGACTCTCCCCACAACCTCCACCCAGCCACAATGAATTCGCCTCCGCCGCAACCCAGCCTCTCCTCGCTGATCGACGACGTCATCCGCCAGATATTGTTCCGCATCCCGCCGGATGACCCGGCGAGCATCGTCCGCGCCTCCGCCGTCTGCACCACCCTGTTCGGTATCATCTCCGACCCCACCTTCCTTCGCGACTACCGGGCCTTCCACGGGACTCCCCCGATATTGGGCTACCTCCACAACGTATCCCAGGAGATCCACGATGTCGCCAAATTCGTCCCCACCGGAGCTTTCCGCCCGCTCGTTTGCGAGCGCCGCGACTGGGACGCGGTCGACTCCCGCCATGGCCGCGTCCTCTTCTACACGCCCGAGGAGAAGGATACCGACTTCGTCGTTTGGGACCCCATCACCGACAACCAGCAGGTGATTTCCGCCGGCTCCGAGCTACTGAAGATTCTTTGTGCTGGGGAGGAGGTAACCTGGATGACCGCGGTGCTATGCGCCAAGGACGGCTGCGACCACCTGGGCTGCCATGACGGTCCCTTCCTCGTGGCCTTCGTCGGCTCCAACGTGGTAGAGAAGACCATGTTCGGCTCCGTTTACTCATCCGAGACTACTGAGTGGAGCGAAATGGTCTCGGTTGAGAATCCGGATGCCGTCATCACGTATCCGTATCCGTTTGGCAGCATCATGCATCCCTACGCCATTGAAGAGAGGGGCACACGGCGGTTGTGGGAAAGAAAGTTTACTTCGCCGTCAAGTGGGGCTACTGGAGCATGAGGATCGTGATGTACAATGTAGGCGAGCAGGAACTTTCACTGATTAATTTGCAGGACCAGGCGCGCGGTATGCTCATGGGGGAGGAAGACGGTGCACTGGTATTTGCGGCCATGGAGGAGACTAAACTCTGTGTGTGGTCAATGGAGGCTGGTCCCAATGGAGTTGTGGCGAGGGGGCAACGCAGGGTCATCGAGCTTGAAAAGATTCTCCTCCTCCTGCCCTCTCGTGGATGGTGGGCAAACCCTTCTTGGATGGCAGATGCACACTGGTTGGTTTCGCGAAAGGTGCCGGTGTCATCTTCCTAAATACAGAAGATGGGTTGTTTACAATTGAGGTCTGTTCTGGCCGAACCAAGAAAATAAACGGAAAGACCTTCGAGCCAGTCATGCCTTATATGAGCTTCTACAGTCGAGGTACTATATAGCTTCTTTTATTTGGACGTGTAAACTTCCATATGTTTGCTTTCTTATTTATACTACTTTTGCCTTTATTTCAGAGCATACCAGGTTCGTAATGCCACTGCAATGAAAATCATACAAGTGAACCGGCCGCCATTTTGAATGGTAAGATTTTGTTTACTCTTATTTTACCATACCCTATGGCCAGGGATTAGAGACCCTTCCACTAGGATCTCTAATCCCTAGGCTCTGTTTGGTTAATCTCTGACATGGGTTAGATAACATGGCAGACACATATTTTTTCGATAAAGGGTGCTTTTATTATCTCGAAATGTAGCATCAAGCGGATACAAAACATTATGAGTGACACCCGGCCTCTGCATAACTAGGATGCACACAGCCCAACACGGAAAGTCTGACAAAATGAATGAAAAAAACGACAAATCGGCGACAGTAGAGTCCTATAGACCGACACTATGCCTATGTCGCAAGGGATGGTGGACCGATCCGAGATTATGCTGCCACCCATGTTGGGTAAAACCATCAGAGCCACCTGCTCCAACAGCGCAGACACACCGCCTTGAACAGCGGTTGGTACTCCCTTGTTAGAAGCGTAGACCACGTCTGAAGCGAAAAGTGCATAACGGAAAATAACATGCAAAGGAGAAGCATTTTTATCATTGAAAACCAAATCATTTCTACATAGCCAAAGCGACCATAGTAAGGCGTATGCTCCCACCAGATTAGCGTTTTGAATCTATTTGGAATACCGTCCAACCAGTGACCAAAAATATTGGCGACACTTGTGGGCGGATACAAATTTGACGCTATTTGGATGATTGACCATGTAGTACGTGCAAACTTGCATTGGAAAAAGAGGTGTTTGATTGTCTCTTCATGAGTACAAAAACAACACTTCTTACTCCCTGGCCAGTTGCGTGCATGCGAGGTTGTCTTTGGTTAGAACAACTCCCCTACGAAGATACCACATGAAGATTTTAACTTTTACTGGAATCTTCGACTTCCAGATTTTCTTATTGTTACTCACCGGTACCTCAGAATGCATGAGTGCACGGTACATAGAGTCTACTGTGAATGACCCTGATGTAGTAAGGTTCCAGTGAAACACATCCCGGCCTTGTCTAATATTAATCGAATCCAGACGAGATAAAAGATTATGCCATGACATAAGTCGGGCCCAATCAAATCCCGCCTAAACGAAATATTGGGTGGGGATGAACTGAGCACTTGCGCAATAGTATTATTCTTTTCGCGAGCAATGTTGTATAGGGCTGGATATTGTTCTCGAAGACTGGCATTGCCTAGCCAGATGTCTTCCCAGAAACGAACCTCCGACCCGTCCCTTATCGCGAAAGACCCAAAGCGAAAGAGATGTTTCTTTGCCGCCATTAGGCCAGCCCAAAAGTGCGAGTCGCCAGGTGTCCAATATGCCTGAGACACTGCCTTTTGGCCTAGATACTTATTGCGTAGCATGGTTTGCCAAATACCATCCTCAGTAAGAAGTTTGAACAATTAGAGATCACATATTGACAACTGCTAGCAGCCTGGCTTGAATAATTAGTGTGAGAAATGTCTATTTCAGTCTGATCAGAAAAATTTGTTTGTTAAACATAATTCTTAGGTACAGAAGTACAATGCATCTTTAAATAAATTTCTTAAGCGTGGTAAAACCAGAAAAGTACCAGTGGTCAAGCCCTGCACAAAAAGAGTTTTCTTTAACTAAGACTGACTTGGTCAATTAAACTAGCAAGTAGTTCATGAAATATAAGGATGATAGTGTGTTTACTGCAGCATCAACATGATTAGCTGACCAGCTAGGATTTTGTAAGGAGTGATGTCGTCGCTATAGCTCATTAGTGGCAATAATCGAACGACTGGAAGATTCATAAAATATCAAGTTGTTAGAATCGTATTGGGACCAGCTGTTGACTAGAAGACACAACATAGTAACTAAGACGGTTAGTAAATTAAAACAAGTAGAATGACTTTATTGCTGAATTTGTGTAAAGATTAGAATGCTTTTGTAAGAGGAACTGCTGCTATGGTAACATGCTAGAAATGGTACCAAGTTCTTAAAACATTTAATGATTAGAAGAATCATAAGCTTGATATGGGACATTATATCTATTCCAAAATATCGCGCAATCCTCCAAGTAAGTCCTATTTACAGCCTGAAAGCAGAGAGCTTGCTCGAGTGTGACATCGTGGTAAGCCACAATTTTCTTGGTACTGACTACAAAAGGCGGTCGCTTTGCTCTCATCAGATAAATCTGTGAACTATACAACTTATGATGGAAATAGGTACCGATATCCAAAACCAAAAGGCTTAATAATATAACGATTTTTTTTTTTGTAAAATAAGTGCAGCAAATTTTTAAACAATAGTATAGAAATGGAATTTTGATAATTGGAACATAAGTTGATGTTAAAGGCTTCAGTTTCTTGATGGTATAAGAAACTCAAGAGAGATGCACGTTTATCAATATGTGGACAGCACGAATAAAGTGCTCCAGAATATGTTCTTTCAATACTGAAAACGACAATTCTTTCAACCAGGAACCTTCCATAACCCTGCATTGACAAGTAAAATATGCAAACACACTTAATCTACAGATAAGTGGATGTATATGAAAGGTTTAAGCACAGCCAGCTTGAAATGCTTGCTTTGTTAAAAAAAAAAGGACAGATAACTAGTAGAAACTTATCTGCTTGACAATTAGGAGTGAAACAAATTCCAGCATGCTTTGGCAGTTACTTTAGGAGTTAAGGAAAGAAAACTTTGTGGTTTTGGATCAAACATGGCTCAAATCCTTATTTTTACCTATCGAAATCATAGACCCACATATCAAAATTACCCTGATTAACAAGGATTGGCTCACTTATGAACCAAATATAAATTCTGTGTACATCTAATACCATGCCAAACAATTTGCCGGCTCATTAAGAAGATCGAAATGGTCATCTCATGATGCAAACTTTAACTCTTTGCGCTCATGTAATATCACAATAGCCTAATGCTTTCACATGTACAATCAAGCGACCTGCTAATTTTTGGAAATCCAGTGGCCTCTTAGGTGATATCACGCATACTGGTTCTAATATCTTGTACACAGTACCAATCATCTCGTGATTTAGTTTGGTGTCTACCTTAGAGTCAACAACCGCCTGAACAAGGACTTCTACTATAACATTTACTAAGCTTCAAATTCATGTAATGGTGTAATATCATATACATGTGACCGGAAGGGTCAATATGTTTTCCATAGTGCTAGGTCAAGTGAACTCGACTAACTGATAATCTATTGGATCAGTACAAATGACAAATCGATCTACTCGAGATTGAAAGTTCAATCTATGTGCAAATAGAACATAAAAAACGTAGTCTGGTTGGTGATCTTAACTTCAATCCTAGGTGATGATATAATATCTTGCAAAAAAAAAACTATTGTTTGACCTATTATTCCAACTAGTCTCAACATATTGATTTAATATCAAATATTCTCAAAATGACATTCCAGCTTGCTCGCCTCCAATTTTTAATTCCATGGCATAGATATATTATCCATAATGGTAAGTGTATTGAACCTAATTAATGCCATGTACATACATAATATCGGTTTTGCCAAAGCACATCTAAATTCTATGTCAATGATTTTACACGAAGATTCATGCTGGTATTTTCTTTTTTTCTTTTTATGTTTGATTGTCACTTAGATGTGCAATAAATAGGGCACATCTAGATGTGCCCTAGAAAGACCCAATATTATATTATATCATGTGCAATGGTAGAAGTTCCTCTAACTCAGAATTTCATTATATCTTTCTATGAACTTTATATTGCATAAGAATGACCCACAACTCATGCAAACAGAATAATCCAGCAAATGGATTTTGAATGCAAAATATTTGCATCACATGCATTTTCATTATTTTTTATGGACATATGGTCAAATATGCACACTGGAGAATGTGTCAGTAACGTCATGTACTTACAAACAAAGAGTGTGCTCCCTTGCCATACTTATATTTTCCCTGAGTTAATACTTCTATGTTAATGCTCCCAGTCTTGTTGGCTCTCCTCGATTGTCCAATCGACAATATGCATCAATGGCACCACCTCTCACTGGGATCATCTCTTATGCACAAAAAAATGTTGATTTGCATGGTTCATTGTATGCTAGCTTGATGAAATTATCACTGAGCAAAGAATCATCGATACTCGATCGATGGATTCTGATAAAACAGAAGAAGTCTAAAATGTACATCTTAGAATAGTTAAGAACTTGCTGTACTTATATTTACCTCAGACTTAATAATTTTGTGTTCAAAGTTTTACTTTCAAAAACAAAATTCTATATATCCATAAGATTTTTTACATGTATATTACATGCATTACTAATTAATTAAGATATCTATTTCTATTTTGAGAGGCACAAAAATGTTTGGGACCTAGACTGCTAAATGTATCAAAGCTCCTTAAGACATCTTGGAAAACCATTGTAGTGTTCTGTATATTAGACATAGCCAGTTTAAGGGAGTTGTCTTCTACAGAATGCAAATCTTTGTAATACCACATATTCATCGGCAAAATCAAGAAGCTAACTATTCAAATATGAGGTCCAAATATTAACTTACTGCATCAGTCTGTTAGTATTGTTTGTTTCCCCTGCTTCCTTATACAACATATACATACACATTGAAATTGCCTCAAATCAACATCCTTTTTATTTTGAACAGAAAGAACCATAATAATGAAGTGTAGCAACTGATGACACATGATTTGCATATTTTTAATTGTAATAGCTGCACAACTGAGTTTAATTATTTTTTGTGCTCTTGTAGTATCACAATAGCATAATGCTTTCACATGTACAATCAAGTGTTATACGCAAAAAAGTGTACAATCAAGTAGCCTGCTATTTTCTGGAAATTCAGTGACCTCTTAGGTGATATCGCATGTACTGGTCTAATATCATGTACAAAGTACAAATCATCTCGTGATTTAGTTTAATGTCTACCTTAGAGCCAAGGACTTCTACTATGACATTTACTAAGCTTCAAAATCATGTACTGGTGTACTATCATATACATGTGACGGGCAGGGTCAATATGTTTTCCATAGTGCTAGGTCTAGTGAACTTCAATAACTGAAAATCTATTGGTTCAGTACAAATGACGAATCGATCTACTCGAGGTTCAAACTTCAATCTGTGTGCAAATAGAAAATAAAATAAAAACCATAGTCTGGTTGGTGATCTGAACTTCAATCCTACATGATGATATGATATAATATCTTGCAAAAAAAACTATTGTATGTCCTATTATTCCAACTAATCTCACTGTAACAGTTGTAATTTATTTAATATTAATTATTCACAAAATGACATGCCAGCTTGCTCGCCTCCAATTTTTAATTCCGTGGCATAGATATATTATCCATAATGGTAAGTGTATGGAATCTTATTAATTCCATGTACAGATACAAATACAGGTTTTGCTAGAGTAGAATTTCATTATATATATATATATCAACTTCATATTGCATAAGAACGACCCACAACTCATGCACACAGAATAATCGAGCAAATGGATTTTGAATGAAAAATATTTGCAACACATGCATTTTCATTATTTTTGCAGACATTAGCCTAAAACTTATGGTCAAATATGCATACTGGAGAATGTGTTGGTGCATATTACGTCATGTACTAACAAACAAAGAGTGTGTTCCCTTGCCGTACTTATATCTTTCTTGAGTTAATACTTCTATGTTCAAGGTTTGCTCCCAATCTTAGTTGGCTCTCCTCAATTGTCCAGTTGACTCCATGCATCAATGGAACCACCTCTCATGGGAATCATCTCTTATGCACACAAATTGTTGATTTGCATGGTTCATTGTATGCTAGCTTTATGAAATTATCACTGAGTAAAGGATCATCGATCGATGGATTCTGATACAACAGAAGTGTAAAATGGACATCCTAGAATAGTTAATATGGCCAGAACCATTCCCTTGTTGTACTTATATATACCTCAAGTTAATAATTTTGTGTTCAGGGTTTACTTTGGAAAGCAAAATAAATATACAAAGATTTTTACATCTATATTACATAAATTACTAAGATATCTATTTTTCTATTTTTAGGGCACGAAAAAGTTTGGGACATAGACTGCTAAATGTATCAAAGCTCCTTAAGACATCTTTGAAAACCAGTGTTAAAGTTTTCTGTATATTAGACATATAGCCAGTTTAAGGGAGTTGTTTTCTACAGAATGCAAATATTGTAATTCCACATATTCATCAGCAAAACCAAGAAGCTAACTAATCAAATATGAGATCCAATAATAACTTACTATCAGTTTGTTAGTATTGTTTGTTTCCTCCTGCTTCCTTATACAACATATACAGACACATTGAAATTACCTCAAATCAACATCCTTCTTATTTTGAACAGAAAGAACCATAATAAGAAGCGTAGCAACTGAGTTTAATTATTTTTTGCGTTGGTGCAAATAAGATTAATTACTTTTATTATAATAGCTGCGCAATTGAGTTTAATTATTCATTGCGTTGCTGCACATAAGATTAATCTAGGCATGGCAAGTCTGCTGAATAAAGAAAATTAACTGCAAGGGACATACATAAGGTGGTAATCCGCAATTTTCTTGGTACTGACCACAAATGGTGGTCGCTTGCTCTCATCAGATAAATCAAACTACAACTTGTGATGGATATAGGTAGGGATATCCAAAACCAAAGTGGAGTTCAATCTTTTTGATGCAAAGTATTCAGGCCTACAAATATAATGATTTATATTTGGTAAAATAATGCAGCAAATTTTGGAAACAATAGTATACAAATGGAATTTTGATAAGCGCAACAGAAGTCAATCTTAAAGGTTCCAGTTTCTTAATTGATTAAGAAACTCAAGACAGATGCAGGTTTATCTATATATATATATATATGGAGTTATGGACAGCAAGATGATGGTGCTCCAGATTATGTTCTTTCAATACTGAAAACAACAAATAGTTAGCAGTTGAACAATGACACACATGTACGGTCCATCTCCAAAACAGCAATTTTACAACCCGAACCTTTCATAACCCTGCATTGACAAGTAAAATAAGCAGACACTTGATCTGCAGATAAGTGGATGATATGAAAGGTTTAAGCACCGCCAGCTTGAAATGCTTTGTTACAAAAAAGAAGACTGACAACTAGTAGAACTTATCTGCTTGCCAATTAGAAGTGAAACAAATTCCAGCATGCTTTGGCAGTTATTTTGGAAGTTAAGGAAAGTGATATAGAGTTCTTTATGTTTTTAGATCAAACATGGTTCAAATCCTTAATTTGTCCCTTTCGAAATCATACTCACATATCAAATTTACTATCGGTCACTGAACTTCAGTGATGTCTTCCTCCAAGTGAGCACCCAAGATGGCCGGAACTAATTAAACTACAAATTACATGGCCAGTTGGAAGTAATCTGCCCAAACAAAGCTACTAGATTGTGTGTACTATACAAAAATACTAGGGGGAAGTAATTAAGAGCATGCAGTCTCCGTTGCTCAAAGGGGTCGCCTGTTCTTCCATCAAATATTCTGCTTTTTTCCGGGTACAGACTACCGCTGGATCGCCTGCACCCAGATGGAAAGAAACTAAAAATAGGGATGAAACATAAAAAGTGGAAATAAAATATGCTTTACTACTGACAAAAATAAAAAGTAAAATAGGGTTTGTAACTCCACCCTCCATGATTTCGGATAGTATATATGGTTCTACCTTTTTTTTGTAGATATATTCAGATCATGTATTCAGAGCATGCACGTGCATGATACCAACTGCTGCATGCCTATATTTACAATCACACAGATTAAAGCAACAAATTAAGTACTCCAGAGCCAGAGGGTGCCGTCTTCTTCAGTTTAATGGTCAGGTTGTTTGCGGTTGAGTTCAATTCAGGTCGAACCAAGAAGGTTGCTAGAGCATCTATAATATTTTAGCTTTCTTGTGATCAGCGCATTCTTTACATGCACTCTTAGTGATTATATCAGCTTATTGATTACTTCAGAGGATCAGTCTGCCACATAGAGCTCCCTGCGATTAGCTCGTCATATGTGAAGTCATTGTCTCGTTATTACTGCAGCGGACTAAAGCACTAACGTTTGACCACTTTGCAGAGCAGATGAATCATGGAGTTGCATGGATAATGGCCAAGTTTCTGTGGAGAAATGCTGGAGCGTTCTGAGAGTATGATTGAAGTATTGAACTTTTGACTTGGTTCCAGAGAACAATAACTTTCTGGTCGGTTTGTTGGTTTCAGAGGAACGACAGCTTTCTATTCAAGTATTCAGTTAGTCCAGTGTGACCATATAATTCTAAGGTTGTTATGTTGTTATGCCGTGTGACCAACTGTTTGCATTGTGCTTGTTACTGAGATTTGTCAATTTGTGTTGTGACAACTGCATGCTCTTGGCAACGCAACAGTATGAATGAATATGTAAACTTTGATGTAATTTGTGCGTTAGACCGTGGCTGGAGAATTTCGGAAAGCCAAGTCTAATTTTGCCTCTGCATTCTAGCCTGCAAAGCCTTGTCTCATTCAGATCTAACACATAGGCAATGCTTCAATGTTAAATCATCTCTAGAATTCACACTCCATATAATCAGTCCACCCGCATTTCGTGCAGAACTTTTTCCTTCTTTTTTCTTTTCAAAAAGGAGGATTAACTTTGGCCTCTGTATTAAATTGATGCACACAATCATACATTATTTATTATACGGCACTGCTAAGCATCATTTCTCAACAAGTCCAATGATACCCAAAACTGTAAGAGCCCGGACGATCGTGCTGAGGTTTTCCATGGATTTGTCCATTCTAGCATATGTCGGTTCTGCTTGGTTTTTCGACAAAGAGTGGGCTCAAAATCTAACATCAAGAAGATACATTACACAATGAGCACACAACCGGTCTCTTCATAGATAGGATGCACAGCCAACATCAACTCACATACACGTGTACACGCGCGCCGGCAACTTGCTAAGTTATGTAAGACCAATACCAAAGCAATGCGTAGGCACGGAAAATGAAAAAAAAAGCTATCATATATGCGATCAGCAAACTACAACAATGTCCATAACCGCCTCAGCCATCGATCTCATGGCACCACATGGACGACGAGATTTTTCAACAGCAGCGACTTCATGATGCGAACAACACTGAAGCGCCCTCGTCGCCGGATCCAACCACAAGGTTAGAATATAGGTTTTCACCCTCGGAATCAGTCCAGGTATATTCGAGCAATGCCTTCAGCAAGCTAACCACGTAGGAAAAACATTGTCATTGTCAGGTATAACCACTTGGGATCTAGGCTTTCACCCCGAAACTCGAGACTGAGTGCTCGAGTAGCACCACCGTTGAAGTCACTCATGTGATGTCGCCACCATTTTTCCATGCTCTCAGCATCCACATGTGATGCGCCCACCTCCACTGCACACCATCCCTCCGCGTCAAGCCATCGTCCATAAGTTGTATCTCATCGCTGAATTCAACCAGGAGAGATTGAAGTCCCTTTGATGACCACCGGCGTTGTGGAGGAGCCGTAACAAGTCGCCGCAATAGAGTTTGCAGTCACCACCATCCGATCAATCGGATTTGGATCACCACCACCAAGCGGTGGACCGTAGTCCGGCCAGCCAGCCACTGCACGCGGGGAAGGCCAGCACCTCAATGCGGCAGTCCACATCCAGCGGAGAGCCCGGTGCACACCAGGCCCCGGCTCCAAATCTGACCGATCTAGCCAGAGACCGGTCCGCACGCGGAGGTCCCGCTCATCCACAACCCTCCACGGCTGCACTTGAAGATCGTGCACACAAGAAGCGGAGAAAGGGGTTGTCTGCTGTTATGCGCAGACCCCAAGCCCGAGGCTTCCACACACACACAGGGCAGACAGTCAGCTGCCGGATCTGGCGCCCCGACCGAGAGAAAGCCACCCAGCACCAGTAGCCTGGATGGAGTGCACTAGGCGACACATAGGGCAGTAGCTGCGACGGAGCCCCACCGCTGCATGGGCACGGAGAGTTGTGAGAACCTTGCCAGCGGTTGACGACCACAAATTGTTGGTTGATGGGCGGAGGAAGGGTGAAGGTTTGAGGAGAGGCGATAGCAGGGGAGAACGGGGCCGGAGGAGGCGTCCCGCCCCCGTTGTCTGTCGAGAGTCAGCCCCTCCAGCGGCGGCGGAAATTTGATGGCTAGGTTGGGACTTTTGGGTACGGCCGGCGGTGCCCCCGCACTCGCTTCGGAGCGACCCAGGAGGCAGCTAGGGTTTTGTTTGGATGCGTAAGCCGTTACTGCTTAATGGCACACTTGTTTTCTTTGGTTTCATCAAAGCGGTCGTCCATGCGGGCATGCGGCCACCATCGCGCAATGGATATCACCCTTCGCCAACTCCTCGTCCACTTCCCTTCGCTTCCCCTGTTAGCACGTCCTCTTGGCGGAGACTCCATGGTGCTCAAAGGTCCTTAGAAGGCTAAAGATATGGAGCATGGATGTTGTCCCCATGTTCATGGAATAGGTAACCTAAGAACATATACGATCGAACTTGGCAAATCCGGCCCCTCAAACGGCCGCGGACGCGTCTGGTCTAAAATAATGCTTCCACATCCGGATACCTCAAACTCATATTATTACATGTAATGTAAAGCGATCTTTAAGCAGAGCTCGTCCGGCTCCGCCGTGCCCATGTCCTGCGACCGGCTTCCCTCCCCAGAGTGTTGGTCACAAACGGCCGCAGACACGCCCGGCCACATCACTGATAGGTCACACCTCAAATAGGGCATTCCACATCCGGATACCTCAAATTCATATTATTACATGCAATGTAAAGTGATCTTTAAGCAGAGCTCGTCTGGCTCCGCCGTGCCCATGTCATGTGGCCGGCTATGCTCACCAGAGTGTTGGGACGGTAACTGGCAAGGTAGAGTAGGGAATGGGACATGAGCCGGCTCATGGGACTCAAGGCGCCGCCGTCTCCCATGCCCTACTCTTCCTCGTCGGAGCCCGAAACCCGTCGGATGCTGGTGGATGTCAGATTGATGATGGATCTGTCCTAGGGTGAGCCGGCGACATCCACCATGACGTGGTCGCAGCGCCCGGACTGGTGCACCATACAGGGCGCCGGAGAATGCGACTCCGCCTCGCCGATGTCCACCGCCGTGAGGGCTGCCACCGCCTCCCAAGCCTGCTGCCTCGCACGACGGGCACGTCGTGCCATGTATGTGTCGGACGACAACCACGATGCGTCCATGGCCTCGGCACACCAACAGAGGGGTTGCGCGCCCGCCATCGCGTTCGGATGCCAGACGGACTGCACCGCCTCCGGTGAGGCAGCGACGGCTGCCCAGGCACCGAATCCATGCACCATTTGGGCGGACGCAATGGATTTCTGACGTAAGGAGTCCAAGCGTTGCCGTGGATGGGCAACCTCCTCCGGCAGCGTGGGATAAGATTGGGGTCGACGGATCTAGATGTGAAAGACTTGGATCCGCTGCCCGCGATGCCGGAGACGGCCGAAGACCGCCGAGGTGAGCTTAGGTGGCGGAGGGGAGTGAAGTGAAGTGGTTAGGGTTTAGGCCGGCAAGCGGATGGGAAAGAATATAAGTGGGGTCGAGTAGGCTAGCATGGGCCGAGTCTGACATGGCGGATGCGCCTCGGGCGCCCCATATCCGCCTTATATTTGGGATGGATATGTGGGCTGCCGGTCAGCCCGAGTGTTTGAGGCCCGTTTGAGACGTTCTTCTGGGTTTAAATTTTGTGACTGGTCAGTGATCGGATGGCCTGTCCGGCATATGAAGCGGATTTAGACCGCCCGGTTGTAGATGCTCCAACTTGCCGCAAACAGCACATCGTCTCTCATAAGCTCACATTGTCCACAACTAGAAAAAGCTCACATTGGCCACCGTGAACAATGGACACATCGTTCTTTTGGGGTTTGTGAACATCTAACTTGACCCACACATGAAGAAAGTAACTAGCGAAGTCATTAGACGGGGCTATGGACTCACCGACTTAGACAACATGGCGTTGGTCGTACCACAATATCCAACTGGTAGATCGTGAATTTGGATCCAAAATTCGAGGTGGTGCAACCGAATAGATGAAGATTTGGTGAATCCGTCAAACAGAGCCATGAGAACTAGATTGGCCCAAAAGGTCCATGGACACCCTTCCTTCACCTTCTCCCGAATATGAAAACTGCATTAACAAACATATTTCCTTCCAAAGTCTGAAACCTGACATTCTGAGCTAGATCTCAGGTTGTACACATGTTCTTGAAGAGCCAATAATGGTGAAAGTCCTCGTTTCAGAAATAAATGGTGAAAGTTCTCTTTAAATAAATACTAGCCCATCCAATGTGTTTCCTCCATCGGCGGCGACCCCTCATCCTCAAACACCACATCATCCAGGTCCTACTCATGCAAGCCTAACTCCATCATCCCAACAAGAGATATTTGCCCCGTCATCCTTGGCGAGCAACCAAACTCTTTCGTCATAGCAAGAACCCTAACCCGATATAATCGGGCCCGCGGATGAGAACACCAAAAACTACAGTCTCACTACTGGTCACCAAGGCCAGGCAATGGTGCACAGCCACCCCGTAGTCATTGTCGGTATCAAAACCGGCAGGTCTCGGGTTGGGGGCCCGAGCTGTGCGTCTGAAGATCAATGGTAACAGTGGATAAAGGGACATGATGTTTACTCAGGTTCGGACCCTCTTAATGGAGGTAAAACCCTACTCCTGCTAGATTATATTCGAGGGTACAAAGGTTACAAGAGTTGATCTACCACGAGATCGATTCGGCTAACCCTAGATAGCTAGCCTAGCAATGTTGTGATCCTGCCTCCACTCTACCCTCCGGTTTATATAGACACCAGAGGGGCTTAGGGTTTGTACAAAGTCGGTTTTACAGAAAGAAATAATATATCCGGATACATATACTTGCCATCCACGCATGCGAGAGTCCCCACCGGATACGGGAGAGGATCCTCGGTCTTGTATCTTGACAGCCCATCAGCCCAGCCCACATCAGTAGACCGGACGCCCGAGGACCCCCTAATTTAGGACTCCCACAGTAGCCCCAGAACCAGCCTTCAATGTTGATATGTTCGACGCTCAAATTGTCTTCGGCATTGCAAGGCGGGTTCCTTAAAGAATACACATCGGCTTTCCTGTGTAAAAAGAATTGCATCCGGCTTTTCGCAACAAACACAACCCTCAGTTGTGAAGGCAGGATATGTATATAATAAAATAAAAAAGGAGAACAGTGTCTTTTACTGACAACTTTTCCGGCGAAGCGTCAGACTTGACCTTTCGGCATATCGAACCGTTTTCACACCCCCACGTTCCGTGTTTCGAGTCCATACCTCATTGGCACGTCTTGTCAAAAACAGAGATCACTAGTAGAAAAGGGGGCAATGGTCCAGGCCGGTCCAGCCCGTTAGTCCCGGTTCTATCCAGAACCGGGACCAATGGGGACATTGGACCCGGTTCGTGAGCCCCGGGGCCGGACGGGCCACGTGGGCCATTGGACCCGGTTCGTCGGGACCTTTTGGTCCCGGTTCTTTGGACGAACCGGGACCAATGGGCCTCGCCTGCCCACCACCATTGGTCCTGGTTGGTGGCACAAATCGGGACCAAAGGCAACCCTTTAGTCCCGGTTCATGCGACCAACGGGACCAATATTGGTGCCTATATATACCCCTCAGCAAGAGCAGAGCACACTGCTCTGTTTTTTCTGGCCGAGGGGGAGAGGGCTTGGTGGTGCTCTAGCTCACCTCCTATGCACACAAGGTGTTCGATGGAATGCCCGAGCCACACTACTTAAGGTTTCTCCTCTCCAAGCTCGACCGCCAAGCTCCATTTTCCTCAATATTTGCCTAGGTTTCGCGGTCCGTCACTCCCCGTCCCCGTCTTCACCGTCGTCGATCACCCGCGCCGATCTCATCGCCGGCACCACCGTGGTGAGCCTCTTGTTCTTATCTTCTTTCTGAAAGGAAAAATATTCTTACTTGTATGTTTAGATAGATACTTGTATTATTTTCTTACTTTTATTATTGCATCTTATATAGTGTGATGGTTTTGGTATCCGCCCCCGTCGGCCCTCGTCCTGTTATGATTCGGATGTGGTATATATTATCTTTTCATAACTATTGGTTCATTTATTGTTTATGACAATTATGCCGACCAACGTGACATAGATTTTATTTATCTAGGAGGTTGTTGAACCGGAAATTCCAACCGACCCTATTGTCGAGAGGTTAAATTTAGTTGAAGAAGAAAACAATTTCTTGAAGGAAAAAATTAGAAAAATTGAGGAGGAGAAGATGATATTGGAGTTGCAGGTTGCGGATGTCGTCGATGATCACAAGATCAAGATGGATGCAATGCGCTTGAAGATTAGAAAGATTAGAAAATATGCCATTCATACCGAGGCTTGGTATCATTATGCCGTTGGATCAGTTGTTACATTGGTTGTGATTATGATCGCATTGAAATGTTTTACATAGTTTCAGTGTATGGTTTAATTAATTTAGATGCTCTGCAGAGCTTTATGTTGTTAGATGAGAACTATGTATGTACTTTGGTTTTAATGTGATGATGAACTTCTATTAATTTGGTCACTTCATTATATAATGCACGCAGATGAACCGCAATGGATGTACGGTTCAAGACACACCTCCGAGTACATTAAGGGCGTGCATGATTTTCTCGAAGTGGCTGAGGCAAACAAGCGAATGGTTTTATGTGTTGTCCATGCCCTATATGTGGAATACGAAGTCTTACTCGACCGGAAAATCCTCCACACCCACCGCTTACAAGGGTTTCGTGCCACACTATAATGTTTGGACGAGGCACGGAGAAATAGGGGTTATGATGGAAGACGGTGAAGAAGAAGAGTACGATGACAACTATGTGCCCCCTGAATACGGTGATGCTCCTGAAGATCAAGAGGAACCAGACGATGTGCACGATGATGCTGCAACGGGCTAAGCTGCTGAAGATCAAGAGGAACCAGACGATGTGCCCGATGATGATGATCTCAGCCGGGTCATTGTCGATGCAAGGACGCAATGCGAAAGTCAAAAGGAGAAGCTGAAGTTCGATCGCATGCTAGAGGACCACAAAAAAGGGTTGTACCCCAATTGCGAAGATGGCAACACAAAGCTCGGTACCGTAATGGAATTGCTGCAGTGGAAGGCAGAGAATGCTGTGCCTGACAAAGGATTTGAGAAGCTACTAAAAATACTGAAAAAGAAGCTTCCGAAGGATAACGAATTGCCCGACATACATAGGCAGCAAAGAAGGTCGTATGCCCTCTAGGGTTGGAGGTGCAGAAGATAGATGCATGCCCTAATGACTGCATCCTCTACCACGGTGCGTACAAGGATCTGAACGCATGCCCGGTATGCGGTGCCTTACGGTATAAGATCAGACGAGATGACCCTGGTGATGTTGACGGCGAGCCCCCAGAAGAGGGTTCTGCTAAGGTGATGTGGTATGCTCCTATAATACCACGGTTGAAACGTATGTTCGAAACGGAGAGCATGCCAAGTTGATGCGATGGCACAAAGAGGACCGTAAGAAAGACGGAAGTTGAGAGCACCCGCGACGGGTCGCAGATGGAGAAAAATCAAGAGAAAGTACTGGGATGAGTTTGCAAGTGAGCCAAGGAATGTATGGTTTGCTTTAAGCGCGGATGGCATTAATCCTTTCGGGGAGCAGAGTAGCAATCACAGCACCTGGCCCGTGACTCTATGTATGTATAACCTTCGTCCTTGGGTGTGCATGAAGCAGAAGTTCATTATGATGCCAGTTCTCATCCAAGGCCCTAAGCAACCCGGCAATGACATTGATGTGTACCTAAGGCCATTAGTTGAAGAACTTTTACAGCTGTGGAATGGAAACGGTGTACGTACGTGGGATGAGCACAAACAGGAGGAATTTAACCTAAAGGCGTTGCTGTTCGTGACCCTCAACGATTGGCCCGCTCTCGGTAACCTTCGGACGTACAAACAAGGGATACCACGCATGCACGCACCGGTTACTTGACACCGATAGTATATACCGGCAAGCTGCGGGAAGAATGTGTACACAGGCCATCGTCGATTTCTTCCGACCAACCATCAATGTCGAAAGAAAGGCAAGCATTTCAAAGGCGAGGCAGATCACCGGAAGAAGCCCGCCATGCGTACCGGTGATCACGTACTTGCTATGGTCAATGATTTACACATAATCTTTGGAAAGGGTCCCGGCGGATTAGCTGTTCCGAGTGATGCTGGGGGACACGCACCCATGTGGAAGAAGAAATCTATATTTTGGGACCTACCATACTGGAAAGACCTAGAGGTCCGCTCTTCAATCGACGTGATGCACGTGACGAAGAACCTTTGCATGAACCTGCTAGGCTTCTTGGGCATGTATGGGAAGACAAAAGATACAGCTGAGGCACGGGAGGACCTGCAACATTTGCACGAAAAAGACGGCATGCCTCCAATGTAGTATGAAGGTCCTGCCAGCTATGCTCTTACCAAAGAAGAGAAGGAAATCTTCTTTGAATGCCTGCTTAGTATGAAGGTCCCGACTGGCTTCTCGTCGAATATAAAAGGAATAATAAATATGGCAGAGAAAAAGTTTCGAACCTAAAGTCTCATGACGCCACGTGATTATGACGCAAAGCGCTTCCGGTTGCATTGAGGGGCTTTACCGAAAACGTCCGATTAGCCATTGTGAAGCTATGTGCATTCCTCAATGCAATCTCTCAGAAGGTGATCGATCCAGAAATCATACCAAGGCTAAGGAGTGATGTGGTGCAATGTCTTGTCAGTTTCGAGCTGGTGTTCCCACCATCCTTCTTCAATATCATGACGCACGTCCTAGTTCATCTAGTTGACGAGATTGTCATTCTGGGCCCCGTATTTCTGAAGGAAATATGCCCTAGAGGCAATAATAAAGTTATTATTTATTTCCTCATATCATGATAAATGTTTATTATTCATGCTAGAATTGTATTAACCGGAAACATAATACATGTGTGAATACATAGACAAAACTATAGTCACTAGTATGCCTCTACTTGACTAGCTCATTAATCAAAGATGGTTAAGTTTCCTGACCATGGACATGTGTTGTCATTTGATTAGTGGGATCACATCATTAGAAGAATGATGTGATTGACATGACCCATTCTGTTAGCCTAGCACTTGATCGTTTAGTATACTGCTATTGCTTTCGTCATGACTTATACAAAGTTCCTACAACTATGACATTGTGCAACTCCCGTTTACCGGAAGAACACTTTGTGTGCTACCAAACGTCACAACGTAACTGGGTGATTATAAAGGTGCTCTACAGGTGTTTCCGAAGGTACATGTTGAGTTGGCATAATTTGAGATTAGGATTTGTCACTCCGATTGTCGGAGAGGTATCTCTGGGCACTCTCGGTAATACTCATCACCTAAGCCTTGCAAGCATGTAACTAATGAGTTAGTTATGAGATGACGTATTACAGAACGAGTAAAGAGACTTGTCGGTAATGAGATTGAACTAGGTATTGGATACCGATGATCAAATCTTAGGCAAGTAACATACCGATGACAAAGGGAACAAAGTATGTTGTTATGCGGTTTGACCGATAAAGATCTTCGTAGAATATGTAGGAACCAATATGGGCATCCAGGTCCCGCTATTGGTTATTGACCGGAGACATGTTTCGGTCATGTCTACATTATTCTCGAACCGTAGGGTCCGCACGCTTAAGGTTTCGATGACAGTTATATTATGAGTTTATGTATTTTGATGTACCAAGGTTGTTCGAGTCCGGATGTGATCACGGACATGACGAGGAGTCTCGAAATGGTCGAGACATAAAGATTGATATATTGGACGGATATATTTGGACACCGGAAAGGTTCCGGGAGAGTTTGGGAATATACCGGAGCTCCGGGAGGTTACCGGAACCCCCCGGTAAGTATATGGGCCTTATTGGGCCCTAGTGGAAGGGAGGGAGAAGGAGCAAGAGAGGGGGCGCGCCCCCCCAAGCCCAATCCGAATTGGTTGGGGGGGCCGGCCCCCCTTTCCTTCTCTCCTTCCCCCTCCTCCTTCCTACTACTACTACTCCTTCCTTCCCCCTCCAACTTGGATTAGGAAAAAGAGGGGAAACCTACTTGGAGTAGGTTTCCTCCTCCTATGGCGCCCCCTTGGGCCGGCCACCTCCTCCCTCCCTCCTTTATATATGGGGGTAGGGGGGCACCCTAGACACACAAGTTGATCATTGAGATCGTTCCTTAGCCATGTGCGGTGCCCCCCTCCACGATATTACACCTCGGTCATATTGTAGCGGTGCTTAGGCGAAGCCTGCGACAGAGAACATCAAGATCGTCACCACGCCGTCGTCTTGTGGAACTCCTCCCCGCCTCTGCTGGATCGGAGATCGGGTGCGCCATCGAGCTGTACGTGTGTCAAGAACTCGGAGGTGCCGAGTAACGGTGCTTGGATCGGTTGGACCGGGAGGACGACGACTACTTCCTCTACGTTGCGTCAACGCTTCGCTTCGGTCTCGAGGGTACATAGACAATACTCTCCCCTCGTTGCTATATCATCACCATGATCTTGCGTGTGCGTAGGAATTTTTTGAAATTACTACGTTCCCCAACAGTGGCATCCGAGCCTAGGTTTTATGCGTTGATGTTATATGCACGAGTAGAACACAAGTGAGTTGTGGACGATATAAGTCATACTGCCTACCAGCATGTCATACTTTGGTTCAGCGGTATTGTTGGATGAAGCAGCCCGGACCGACATTACGCGTACGCTTACGCGAGACTGGTTCTACCGACGTGCTTTGCACACAGGTGGCTGGCAGGTGTCAGTTTCTCCAACTTTAGTTGAACCGAGTGTGGCTACGCCCGGTCCTTGTGAAGGTTAAAACGGAGTCTATTTGACAAACTATCGTTGTGGTTTTGATGCGTAGGTAAGAACGGTTCTTGCTAAGCCCGTAGCAGCCACGTAAAATTTGCAACAACAAAGTAGAGGACGTCTAACTTGTTTTTGCAGGCATGTTGTGATGTGATATGGTCAAGACGTGATGCTATATTTTATTGTATGAGATGATCATGTTTTGTAACCGGTTATCGGCAATCGGCAGGAGCCATATGGTTGTCGCTTTATTGTATGAAATGCAAACGCCCTATAATTGCTTTACTTTATCACTAAGCGGTAGCGATAGTCGTAGAAGCAATAGATGGCATAACGACAATGATGCTACGATGGAGATCAAGGTGTCGCGCCGGTGACGATGGTGATCACGACGGTGCTTCGAAGATGGAGATCACAAGCACAAGATGATGATGGCCATATCATATCACTTATATTGATTGCATGTGATGTTTATCCTTTATGCATCTTATCTTGCTTTGATTGACGGTAGCATTTTAAGATGATCTCTCACTAAATTATCAAGAAGTGTTCTCCCTGAGTATGCACCGTTGCCAAAGTTCGTCGTGCCGAGACACCACGTGATGATCGGGTGTGATAAGCTCTACGTCCATCTACAATGGGTGCAAGCCAGTTTTGCACATGCAGAATACTCAGGTTAAACTTGACGAGCCTAGCATATGCAGATATGGCCTCGGAACACAGAGACCGAAAGGTCGAGCGTGAATCATATAGTAGATATGATCAACATAATGATGTTCACCATTGAAAACTACTCCATCTCACGTGATGATCGGTTATGGTTTAGTTGATTTGGATCACGTGATCACTTAGATGACTAGAGAGATGTCTGCTAAGTGGGAGTTCTTAAGTAATATGATTAATTGAACTTAAATTTATCATGAACTTAGTACCGATAGTATCTTGCTTGTCTATGTTTGTTTGTAGATAGATGGCTCGTCTGTTGTTCCGTTGAATTTTAATGCGTTCCTTGAGAAAGCAAAGTTGAAAGATGATGGTAGCAATTACACGGATCGGGTCCGTAACTCGAGGATTATCCTCATTGCTGCACGTAAGAGTTACGCCCCGAAGCACCGCTGGGTGCCAGTGCCTGCTTCTGATGCAACCGACGACGTTAAGAACGTCTGGCGAGCAAAGCTGATGACTACTCTATAGTTCAGTGTGCCATGCTTTACGGCTTAGAACCGGTGTTCAATGACGTTTTGAACGTCATGGAGCATATGAGATGTTCCAGAGTTGAAGTTAATATTTCAAGCAAATGCCCGGATTGAGAGATATGAAGTCTCCAATAAGTTCTATAGCTGCAAGATGGAGGAGAATAGTTCACAAGTGAACATATACTCAAAATGTCTGGGTATAACAATCACTTGATTCAACTGGGAGTTAATCTTCACGATGATAGTGTCATTGATGAATTCTTCAATCACGCCACCAAGCTACAAGAGCTTTGTGATGAACTATAATATGCAAGGGATGAACAAGACTATTGTTGAGCTCTTCGCGATGCTTTGAAAGCCATGGAGGTAGAAATCAAGAAGGAGCATCATGTGTTGATGGTCAACAAGACCACTAGTTTCAAGAAAAGGGCAAAGGGAAGAAGAAGGGAACTTCAAAAGAACGGCAAGCAAGTTGCTGCTCAAGAGAAGAAACCTAAGTCTGGACCTAAGCACGAAATCGAGTGCTTCTACCGCAGACGACTAGACATCGGAAGCGGAACTGCCCCAAGTATTTGGCGGATAAGAAGGATGGCAAAGTAAACAAAGGTATATATGATATACATGTTATTGATGTGTACCTAACTAGAGCTCGTAGTAGCACTGGGTATTTTATACTGGTTCTGCTAATATTTGCAACTCAAACAGGACTACGGAATAAGCGAGCACCGCCAAGGACGAGGTGACGATCTGGCGTGGGAACGGTTCCAAAGTCGATGTGATCGCGGTCGGCACGCTACCTCTACATCTACCATCGGGATTAGTTTTAGACCTGAATAATTGTTATTTGGTGCCTGCGTTGAGCATGAACATTATATCTGGATCTTGTTTGATGCGAGACGGTTATTCATTTAAATCATAGAATAATGGTTGTTCTATTTATATGAGTAATATCTTTTATGGTCATGCACCCTTGAAGAGTGGTCTATTTTTATTGAATCTTGATAGTAGTGATACACATATTCATAATGTTGAAGCCAAAAGATGCAGAGTTGATAATGATAGTGCAACTTATTTGTGGCACTGCCGTTTAGGTCATATCGGTGTAAAACGCATGAAGAAACTCCATACTGATGGACTTCTGGAATCACTTGATTATGAATCACTTGGTACTTGCGAACCGTGCCTCATGGGCAAGATGACTAAAACACCATTCTCCGGAACTATGGAGAGAGTAACAGATTTGTTGGAGATCATACATACAGATGTATGTGGCCCGATGAATGTTGAGGCTCGTGGCGGATATCGTTATTTTCTCACCTTCACAGATGATTTGAGCAGATATGGGTATATCTACTTAATGAAACACAAGTCTGAAACATTTGAAAAGTTCAAAGAATTTCAGAGTGAAGTAGAAAATCATCGTAACAAGAAAATAAAGTTTCTACGATCTGATCGTGGAGGAGAATATTTGAGTTACGAGTTTGGTTTACATTTGAAACAATGCGGAATAGTTTCGCAACTCACGCCACCTGGAACACCACAACGAAATGGTGTGTCCGAACGTCGTAATCGTACTTTACTTGATATGGTACGATCTATGATGTCTCTTACCGATTTACCGCTATCGTTTTGGGGTTATGCTTTAGAGACGGCCGCATTCACGTTAAATAGGGCACCATCAAAATCCGTTGAGACGACACCTTATGAACTGTGGTTTGGCAAGAAACCAAAGTTGTCGTTTCTTAAAGTTTGGGGCTGCGATGCTTATGTGAAAAAACTTCAACCAGATAAGCTCGAACAAAAATCGGAGAAATGTGTCTTCATAGGATACCCAAAAGAGACTGTTGGGTACACCTTCTATCACAGATCCGAAGGCAAAACATTCGTTGCTAAGAATGGATCCTTTCTAGAGAAGGAGTTTCTCTCGAAAGAAGTGAGTGGGAGGAAAGTAGAACTTGATGAGATAATCAGTATCTACTCCCTTATTGAAGATAGTTCATCACGAGAACCGGTTCCCGTGACAACCACACCAATTAGTGAGGAAGCTAATGATATTGATCATGAAACTTCAGATCAAGTTTCTCTCGAACCTCGTGGGTCTACCAGAGTAAGATCCGCACTGAGTGGTACGGTAATCCTATTCGGAAGTCATGTTACTTGACCATGATGAACCTACGAACTATGAGGAAGCGATGATGAGCCCAGATTCCGCAAAATGGCTGGAAGCCATGAAATCTGAGATAGGATCCATGTATGAAAACAAAGTATGGACTTTGGTTGACTTGCCCGATGATCGGCAAGCCATTGAGAATAAATGGATCTTTAAGAAGAAGACTGACCCTGATGGTAATGTTACTGTCTATAAAGCTCGACTTGTTGCAAAAGGTTTTCGACAAGTTCGAGGGGTTGACTACGATGAGACGTTCTCACCCGTAGTGATGCTTAAGTCTGTCTGAATCATGTTGGCCATTGCTGCATTTCATGATTATGAAATTTGGCAAATGGATGTCAAGACTGCATTCTTGAATGGATTTCTAGAAGAGTTGTATATGATGCAGCCAGAAGGTTTTGTTGATCCAAAAGGTGCTGACAAAGTGTGCAAGCACCAGCGTTCCATTTATGGACTGGTGCAAGCATCTCGGAGTTGGAATAAACGCTTTGATAGTGTGATCAAGGCATATGGTTCTATACAGACTTTTGGAGAAGCCTGTATTTACAAGAAAGTGAGTGGGAGCTCTGTAGCATTTCTAGTTTTATATGTTGATGACATATTATTAATTGGAAATGATATAGAATTTCTGGATAGCATAAAGGGATACTTGAATAAAAGTTTTTCGATGAAAGACCTCGGTGAAGCTGCTTACATATTAGGCATCAAGATCTATAGAGATAGATCAAGGCGCTTAATAGGACTTTCACAAAGCACATACCTTGACAAAATATTGAAAAAGTTCAATATGGATCGTGCAAAGAAAGGTTTCTTGCCTGTGCTACAAGGTGTGAAGTTGAGTCGAATTCAATGCCCGACCACAATGAGAAGATAGAGAGAAATGAAAATGTTCCTATGCTTCAGCCATAGGCTCTATCATGTATGCAATGTTGTGTACCAGACCGACGTATGCTTAGCAATAAGCTTAGCAGAAGGTACCAAAGTAATCCAGAGTGGATCATCGACAGCGGTCAAGAACATCCCAAATACCGAAAAGGACTAAGGATATGTTTCTCGTATATGGAGGTGACAAAGAGCTAGTCGTAAATGGTTACGTCGATGCAAGCTTTGACACTGATCCGGACGATTCTAAATCGCAAACCGGATACGTGTTTTTATTAAACAGTGGAGCTGTAAGTTGGTGCAGTTCTAAACAAAGCGTCGTGGCGGGATCTACATGTGAAGCGGAGTACATAGCTGCTTCTGAAGCAGCAAATGAAGGAGTCTGGATGAAGGAGTTCATTTCCAATCTAGGTGTAATACCTAGTGCATCGGGACCAATGAAGATCTTCTGTGACAATACTGGTGCAATTGCTTTAGCAAAGGAATCCAGATTTCACAAGAGGACCAAGCACATCAAGAGACGCTTCAATTCCATTCGGGACCAAGTCCAAGTGGGAGAAATAGAGATTTGCAAGATACATACGGATCTGAATGTTGCAGACCCGTTGACTAAGCCTCTCTCACGAGCAAAACATGATCAGCACCAAGACTCCATAGGTGTTAGAATCATTACTATGTAATCTAGATTATTGACTCTAGTGCAAGTGGGAGACTGAAGGAAATATGCCCTAGAGGCAATAATAAAGTTATTATTTATTTCCTCATATCATGATAAATGTTTATTATTCATGCTAGAATTGTATTAACCGGAAACATAATACATGTGTGAATACATAGACAAAACTATAGTCACTAGTATGCCTCTACTTGACTAGCTCATTAATCAAAGATGGTTAAGTTTCCTGACCATGGACATGTGTTGTCATTTGATTAGTGGGATCACATCATTAGAAGAATGATGTGATTGACATGACCCATTCTGTTAGCCTAGCACTTGATCGTTTAGTATACTACTATTGCTTTCGTCACGACTTATACAAAGTTCCTACAACTATGAGATTGTGCAACTCCCGTTTACCGGAAGAACACTTTGTGTGCTACGAAACATCACAACGTAACTAGGTGATTATAAAGGTGCTCTACAGGTGTTTCCGAAGGTACATGTTGAGTTGGCATAATTCAAGATTAGGATTTGTCACTCCGATTGTCGGAGAGGTATCTCTGGGCCCTCTCGGTAATACTCATCACCTAAGCCTTGCAAGCATGTAACTAATGAGTTAGTTATGAGATGATGTATTACAGAACGAGTAAAGAGACTTGTCGGTAACGAGATTGAACTAGGTATTGGATACCGACGATCAAATCTCGGGCAAGTAACATACCGATGACAAAGGGAACAAAGTATGTTGTTATGCGGTTTGACCGATAAAGATCTTCGTAGAATATGTAGGAACCAATATGGGCATCCAGGTCCCGCTATTGGTTATTGACCGGAGACATGTTTCGGTCATGTCTACATTATTCTCGAACCGTAGGGTCCGCACGCTTAAGGTTTCGATGACAGTTATATTATGAGTTTATGTATTTTGATGTACCAAGGTTGTTCGAGTCCCGATGTGATCACGGACATGACGAGGAGTCTCAAATGGTCGAGACATAAAGATTGATATATTGGACGGATATATTTGGACACCGGAAAGGTTCCGGAGAGTTTGGGAATATACCGAGCTCGGGAGGTTACCGAACCCCGGTAAGTATATGGGCCTTATTGGGCCCTAGTGGAAGGAGGAGAAGGAGCAAGAGAGGGCGCCCCAAGCCCAATCCGACTGGGTGGGGGCGCCCCTCCTTCTCTCCTCCCCTCCTCCTTCCTACTACTACTACTCCTTCCTTCCCCTCCAACTTGGATTAGGAAAGAGGGAAACCTACTTGGAGTAGGTTTCCTCCTCCTATGGCGCCCCCTTGGCTGGCCACCTCCTCCTCCCTCCTTTATATACGGGGTAGGGGCACCCTAGACACACAAGTTGATCATTGAGATCGTTCCTTAGCCGTGTGCAGTGCCCCCTCCACGATATTACACCTCGGTCATATTGTAGCGGTGCTTAGGCGAAGCCTGCGACAGAGAACATCAAGATCGTCAATACGCCGTCGTCTTGACGGAACTCCTCCCAGCGCCTCTGCTGGATCGGAGATCGAAAGTGCGCCATCGAGCTGTACATGTGTCAAGAACTCGGAGGTGCCGGAGTAACGGTGCTTGGATCGGTTGGACCGGGAGGACGTACGACTACTTCCTCTATGTTGCGTCAACGCTTCCGCTTTGGTCTACGAGGGTACGTAGACAATACTCTCCCCTCGTTGCTATATCATCACCATGATCTTGCGTGTGCGTAGGAATTTTTTTGAAATTACTACGTTCCCCAACAATTTCTACACAGTATGTACCCCTTTGAGAGGTTCATGGGAGTCCTAAAGAAATATGTCCGTAACCGCGCTAGGCCAGAAGGAAGCATCTCCATGGGCCATCAAACAGAGGGTGTCATCGGGTTTTGTGTTGACTTCATTCCTGGCCTTAAGAAGACAGGTCTCCCTAAATCGCGGTATGAGGGGAGACTGATCGAAAAGGCACGCTTGGAAGGACTCAATAATATGCAAGGACGGATATTCTTGGTCTCAAGCACACTACAGCTTCTCTGTAACTCTACCTTGGTGACCCGATATCGATGAACACAAGAACGATCTGCGCTCCAAACACCCGGAGCAAAGGCGACATCGATTACATGTGAACACATCAGACTTTCAGCAGTTGGTTGGAAGCACGACGAGGTGAGAACACTGTTTGTGATGAGCTGTACTTGTTATCCAGGGGACCATCTTCGACTGTTACGATTTGGAAAGGATACAAGATAAATGGGAATACATTTTACACGATTGATCAAGATCAAAAGAGCACCAACCAAAACAGCGGTGTCCGCTTTGATGCAACAACCGAGAGGGGAAAGGACACATATTATGGTTACATAGTGGACATATGGGAACTTGACTACGGACATGATTTTAAGGTCCCTTTGTTTAAGTGCAAATGGGTCAATCTGTCAGGAGGCGGGGTACATGTAGACCCACAGTACGGAATGACAACAGTGGATCTGAAAAATCTTGGGTGCACTGATGAACTGTTCGTCCTAGTCAATGATGTGGCACAGGTTATCTATGTGAAGGACAGGTCTACCAGACCGAGAAAGAGAAAAGATAAGGAAGCGAATACATCATACGATGAGCCAAAGCGACACATAGTTCTTTCAGGAAAAAGGGACATCGTGGGAGTGGAGGACAAGATGACATGTCGAAGATTATGAAAAGTTTCATGAAATTCCTCCTTTAAAATCAAGGCTGACCCCAAAGATCCCGATAAACGATGAAGATTATCCATGGTTACGGCGCAATAAGCAAATGACACAAGCGAAGAAAAAGTGAAGACTTTCTCCATAACTATTATGATGATGCCATGACAACTTTGTAATCGATTTAGTATGATACCATTGTCTGCTTTGTACATGCACATGCTATGTGTGGGTCAATTTATGATACCATGCCAACTTTCAACTTTTTCAAAGTTCATTTGAAATGCTTTAATGTCTTATGGTTCGGCCCTCGTAATAATTAAAAATAGCAACAATAAGTATTTTGTTGTAAGTAGAAAAAAAAAAATAAAGCAAGAAAGAAAACAAAAAAACAAAAAAAGTGTTTTCAAATTTGAAAAGTAATGGCACTAACAGAAAGTTTATAATTTTCCTAAAACTAAAAGCAAAAAGAATTAAAAAATAAAGCAAAAAACAAAAGAAAATAAATAATGCAGAAAACAAAACAAAAAAACAACAATAAGTATTTTGTTGTAAGTAGAAACAAAATAAAATAAATAAAGCAAGAAAGAAAACAAAAAAAAGTGTTTTCAAATTTGAAAAGTAATGGCACTAACAGAAAGTTTATAATTTTCCTAAAACTAAAAGCAAAAAGAATTAAAAAATAAAGCAAAAAAAAGAAAATAAATAATGCAAAAAACAAAACAAAAAAACTGGAAAAAAATAAAAATAGCAACAATGAGTAAAGAAAAAAAAACAAAAAAATGCCCCCTACTGGGCCCCCACGGCCTAAATACGACTTGAATCCCCACTTTTGGCCAGGATTCAGGCCCGCAGTAGGCCCAGAAGGCCCATCAGGCAAAGCAGTAGCAAGTAGGCCCATAAGCCTGCAGTGGAGAGGAGCTCGAGAGGGGTGCGGCAGTGGGGCTTATAAACCACTGCGCGGTCCTCTCAACTAGCGAGGTGGGACTAAACTTTGGCCCCGATGCGGGCAGCACAGGGGCCTTTCGTCCCGGTTGGTGGCACCAATCGGGACTAAAGGGGGTGCATTGGTACCGGTTCGTCGCACCAACCGGGACCAATGCACCCCCTTTAGTCCCGGTTGGAGCCACCAACTTGGACCAAAGGCCGCAGCTTCCCGCCCTTTGGGCTGCCGAAAAGAGGCCTTTGGTCCCGGTTGGTGGCACCAACCGGGACTAAAGGGGGCTAGTCCCGGTTGGAGCCACCAACCGGGACCAATGCTCCTTGTATATAAGTAGCACTTCGCAGTTTTGCAGAATTCATCGCCACCAGTTGCCCCCCGACGACGCCGAGCACATCGTCGCCGCCAGGCTGTCCCGACGTCGCCCGCCGCCCCGCCGTCACCGTCACGTCGCCGCGCTTCGTCGTCATCGCCCGGCCTCCCGAGCCTGCGTCGGCCTCCCGAGCCCACGCCCGTCGTCGCCCGCCAGAGCTGCCGTCGCCGTCGCCCGCCCAGCGCCTCCCGAGCCCCCGCCCTATCGCTGTCGCCTCGCCTCAGCAGCAGCTATCATTGTGAGCTGCCACACCAGCACCGCCTGCTGCTCTTTTTTTTTCATTTTTATTAGTTTAATTTTTTTGTTCAATGTATATGTGTATGTATGTGGCTATATATATATGCGGCTCTGTTTTTTAATTTTTATTAGTTTAGTTTTTTTGTTCATATATATAATGTATATGTGTATGTATGTGGCTATGTGTATGTAGATGTTCAAAATTGTTCGAGCATGTTTTTGTTCATATATGTATTTTTGTTCATATGTGTATTAATGTTTTCATATATGCAAAAGATAGATTTTAGAAAAGTTAGGTGTTTTTTCTGTTCATAGATTTTTTGGTGATATTATTTATTGTAGAATATGCAAATGTTTGTATATTCATATGAACAATGCATTAGGCAAAACCTTTGTTTTTTTTTTTGAAATTTTCTATTTGAACATTTTTTTTAAACAAGCAATACTAAAAGTATGAGAGGAAAAAGGAAAATAAGAAGAGGAAGAAAGGAGAAAAAGAGGAGAGGAAGAAGAGGAGAAATAAATAAGAAGAGGAAAAAAGAAGAAAAGGAAGAGGAGAAGAAGAAAGGAATAGAGGAGAAAGAAGAAAAAATAGAAGAAAAAAAATTCTATTTTTTCTTCTTCTCCTCTATTCCTTTCTTCTTCTCCTCTTTTCTTCTTTTTTTCTTCTTCTTCTTCCTTCTTCCTTCTTTCTCTTTTCTTCCTTTTCCTTAATTATTTTCCTTTCTCGAGGGAGAAGAAGAAAAAGAAGAGGAGAAGAAGAAAGAAAGGAGTAGAGGATAGAAAGAAGAAACTTCAACACGAGCTAGGGGGTGGTACCGATACCCCCTCCCCGATAACTCTCGAGGACACCCAAACCCTAGAGAGAAAACGATGTTGGTCTCCTACCCCCTCCCGCAGCGCCCCTACCCGGCAAATTAACTCTCTCAAGGCCACCCAAATTTACCAAGTTAAAAGAGCGTTGTCGTCGAGGCCACCCCAAACCCTTGAAGCGTTGTGTCGAGGCGACCCCAAACCCTAGAGAAGCAACGTCGAGGCCACTAACATGATTCCTTATTGTGATTAGCTAGCTAGTTCTACGTTTGCCACTAATATATATATATATATATATATATATATCCATCTGTACCATGTTTGAATAATAATTGACATGTTGTAAATATTTGCAGAAACTATGGAACTCCCGAGACGAAGAAACAGAAGCGATGTTGGGGGAAATAATCGCACAAGGAAGTGATGAAGTTGCGTCATTTCTCAACGAGACCGATGGTCAGGAAGGACTGGATGAAGAAGAGGGCTATGTTTATGATGGCTTCGACCCATTAATGCCGGTACAAGAGGAGGACTATGTTCATGATGGCTCTGGTGACACAATGGAGGTACAAGAAGGAGACCGTCTTGATTGCTCCGGTCACCGAACCGAGTCCGCCAGGTATATATATATTAGTTAAGCCCGTCTTGACTAGTTAATTGATGCATCCATTGTTTTGGTATATGTACACATATTAATTACTGTCGTCTTTCTTCCTTATAATTTCTAGCCCTCCGGATCGAGCACGACTTCGGTAAGGAGACGAGGCCCGAAGAAAAAGTTGAGCTCCGATGAAAAGTTTGAGATCATAGAAATCGCGCCCGACGGCGAACCGATTGAACCCATCCGGACAAGGAAGGCATTTTCGCTTTCGGTCGGGTTCTTGTTAGGGACAAGATCCCGATCAGCATCTAGCAATGGTATAAGCCTGCTAAGGATGAAGACCCTGAGGTGTCTTATGTCAATGATATGCAGAAAGAAGATCTTTGGACTGAGCTGAAGGAAAATTTCACCCTACCGCCAGAGGAGGATCCGGAGAAGCCAGTTAAAGAGAAATTAATCAAGTTTTGTGCTCTTAAGAAGATGGCAAGCCTAATGAGGAGGTGGAGGAAAGAGCTGAACCAATTTGTCGAGAAAAAAAGACACCAGAATTCATCGGCAAATATGAGAAGATCAAAGATCACTGGCCCGCATTTGTGGCCCACAAGACATCGGAAAAGAGTAAGAAGATGTCGGCGACAAGCAAGCAAAATGCTGCGAAGAAGAAGCTTCACCATCGCACGGGGTCAGGTGGCTACCTCAAAGCCCGGCCTAAGTGGTCCAAGGCTGAGCATGATCTGCTTGAAAAAGGGATCGAACCAGAGACAATGCGCTGGCCAGACCGTTGCCGGACTTGGTTCTTTGGGGCTGGCGGAACCTTGGACCCTGTAAGAGGGAAGTTTCAGTGGACGGACGAGCAACTGCAAACACCAGTCAAGAACCTTCGACACTATATCGATGCAGCGCAGCGAGGGACGTTCCTTCCAAACAGGGAGAAGGACGAGCTCACAATGGCCCTTGGGAATCCCGAGCACCCTGGGCGGACACGAGGCACGCCAGACTCCATTCCGAGGAAGGTTGGTTTTCCGGACGCAGGGGGTTACAAAACCCACGAGAGGAGGAAGAAACTGGAGCAGGACCAAATGCAGGCGTTGCACGAAAGGGTAATGGGGCTAGAGGAACGAGAAGCAGCAGATCGCAACAAACGACCTGCCGAAGCTTCCCCCGAAGCTACCCCGCCATCTCAGCGGAGAAGCATAGTGGCTTCCACCGAGCTGCTTCAGCCGGAGCATGTCTTGACGGCTCCTGCCAGCTATCCCGTGGATGGTATCACGGAGTCTCAAAATTGCCACAATATGGCGCGATGGATGAATTTGAAGGTCAAGGCGGCTGTTGGCCAAGTTTATCCTAGTGGACCCGGCACAACTTATCACTACCAGCCGATTCCAGAAGGATTTGCTAAGGTGATGGTGGATGAAATAACGGAGGGATTTGAGGACCTCGTGCTTGAGCACCCTACCGGTGAAGGGGAGACTAGGCTGGGTTCTCGCTCAAGACTCCATGCCTATGGCGGAAGGAGCTCATCAACCTTCGAATCGGCGCCTCTGCCTCCTCCTCCTCCTCCGGTGAGTCAGGCACTCCGCCTCCTCCACCGCCTCCTCCTCCGTGAGTGACGATCGGGCACGCGTGGCGGCACTCCGCCTCCTCCGCCTCCTCCTCCGACGAGTGACGATCAGGCACGCGTGGCGGCACTCCGCCTCCTTCTCCGGCATGTGGCGGCACTCGCCTCCTCCTTCTCCTCGCCTCGCCAAGAAGGGTGGAAGAGACCCGCCGCCGCCCGGCTGCTCCGGCGTCGTAGTCCTTCTCCTCCGCCTCATAAGCAAGCACGAAAGAAGACAGACGCCGCAGCCGCTCCGTCTGCTCCGGCGTCTAGCAGCACAAGAAGAGAGAGGCAATACAGATACGGTCCACCTCTAAAGCCTCTAGAGAAGTTACCGTACGAGAGAACCAAGGAGGAAAACAATACGATCGTGCAGGCTCACGTGAAGGAGTTCTTTGAAGGGGTGAAAGCAAAGAGACATCCACCTCCGGAGGAGAAGGTAGATCTGGTGAAAGCTCGGCGAAACCACCAAAGTCTCCGCCGAGAACCAACTATGAGCGCATTACTGAACAGACATATCTCCAAGCCAAGCAATGGGAACTACATCACGGTGATAAAAGGTCAAAAGAACAACGAGCAAAGGGAAAAAAATTGCCCAGCTCGGCGAACAAGCACAGACAATCGTGCCCCCGCTCAATGTGTCTAATCCTCCGGGACAAGTGGCGGTTATGGCAATCTTGAAGATTACCCGCTGACGATGCACTTCCTGATTTCATGGAGGTGGAAGTATTCAGATACGAGTACGGGAAGCCTCTCGTCAAAGATGAAAAATCTCTGACAACAATGATGTGAAGATTCCATAGTTGGTACATCAAAACCTGCAGAGAGTCTGAGGGGATGAACAGTTTGTATCTGAACATTAAAGAGGAGCACGACCTCGTTTCAAATGATCTGTTGTGTGTTCCATTTGAGGAGTTCTTCGAGTTCTTCAATCAAAAGGCCCTCGATAAATTAATGGTCTTTTGCTACTGCCTGTAATTACTATTTCTGTCATTAAGTCTCTATATAGCTCGGCTCTTTCATTGCATGTATTTATAATTAATTATCCTCAATATATTATGCAGATTGAAGATCCTCGAGTGCAAAAAATAAGAAATTTATGATATTGGGTTCATTAACACAAATATCATAGATGTATTTCTGGTTGAAAAGAACGTCGAAGAGGCCGAGGACAACTTGCTACAATCGTTGATCAAAAATCAAAACAAAGATGCCATACTCTTTCCTTACAACGGCTCGTGAGTGTTACTGTCGTGTGCATATTCGGTTTCCCTTATTACTCGAGCGAGGTTAATGTAATTGATGAGTTATGCATGCGTGCATAGGTACCACTATATTCTTTTGGAGATTAAGCTTGAGCGTGGACTAGTAACCGTCTTAGACTCGAGACGGAAAGATCCCAGCACCTATGCGGACATGACTGAAATGCTCAGCAAGTAAGTTCAATCGATCATTATCGCACCATATCGGCAACTTTTTGTTCATTTCCTGATATCTCAAGTAATAATAATTATTTTCTTTGTCTTGCAGGGTTTGGAAACAGTTCAACGACAAGCTCCGGACTGCCAAGGAGCTGCGATATATATACCCGAAAGTAAGTACTATCGGCTAGCTAGTTGCGCGCATCTCCGCTGATCCTATAGATATACTTTCATCAATGCCATTTATAATGCTTCATTATCAGTTTGATTGACCTCTATTTCTCGTAAAGTGCTTGTGGCAGGAGGAAGGGAATGATTTACGTGGATACTACGTGTGCGAGTTCATCCACAACGCAACTTTGAAAAACAAGCGGGGCTACTCTAGAAGACAATATGAAGTGCGTAAGCAATAATATTCACAATTTCATTTTATTACACCATCATTTCTGTTGAGTTTCATTCATATATATGTATTAATTAACCCCCTTCTTCAAATTAGACGTGGCAGATGCGGGATGAACTCCTAGAACCAGATCGCATGAAAGCAATTCAAGAGGAATTGGCGGGATTCTTTCTTGAACACGTCATCAGTAAAGTCGGAGAATACCATGTGGAAGCTGATTTCAAATGCTAGGGGTTTGTCATTAAGAGATCTTATACATATTCTACATGTATGTAGCTAGTAAAAAACTTGTTGTTCGACCAATCTCTCGGAGAAGGAGAGGTCGATCGTTCACTTCTCTCGGTATGCATGATGAACTTCTGTACTGAATGGTTCTCTCGATCACTTATGTATATATACTATGTAGCGTCGACCAAGCACAGACATAAGAGAGGACACTTCTCTCTATTAATTAGCTAGCTAACACAATATACGAAACACCTAAATTAACCCCCAAAACCCCCAACCCCCTCCTTTCAAAAAACAAAAACCCCAGCCATCGAACGCAGACGCTGGATGCCTTTTGGTCCCGGTTGGAGCCACCAACGGGACCAAAGGCCCCCGACCGGGCTCGGCGCCTGAGGCCACGTGGAGCACATTGGTCCCGGTTTGTGTTTGAACCGGGACTAATGGGTGGAGGTATTAGTAACGACCCATTAGTCCCGGTTCATGAACCGGGACTAAAGGCCCTTACGAACCGGGTCTAGTGGGTGGTTTTCTACTAGTGGATCGTGCCCACTAAATATGGGATTGCATATCAATGATATCTGGGTAACCCAGCCGACTGCGGCGCATAACCACATTGGGAACATACGAGGTTCTAAGGCTAGGGAGGTGAGCACGTGGCATTCTCGACTTATATAAACGGGGCAAGATACATCTTTTCCATCCCACGCCTTTTTCCTTCCTCTGCCTCCCTATCTCCGAGCTCTAGCGCCCGACCCTCGAAGCCTCCCACTGCCATCAACCTCTCCGATCATGTCCGGATCCGACCTCCAGGGCAAGTGGGCAGCCTCCTCCATGAGGGAGAAGGACATCAAGGAGCTCCAGGATGCGGGGTACCTGAGTACGGACATCGCGTACAGTATCCCTGCCAAGAAGCAAGTCATCCCCACCCCGGAGCCTGGCGAAAGGGTGGTATTTATCCCCCACTTCCTTCACGGACTAGGGTTTCCACTTCACCCTTCACTAGTAGAAAACAGGGCATACGTTTGGTCCTGGTTAGCCCATTAGTCCTGGTTCGGTCACGAACCGGTACCCATGGGCCCATTGGTCCTGGTTCGTGAGGCCAGGGGCCTGCCGGGCCTCGTGGGGGCATTGGTCCTGGTTCGTCTGGGACCTTTGGTCCCGATTGGTGGCACGAGCCAGGACTAATGGTCCTCGCTCCTGGACCACCACCAGTGGACCCGGTTCGTGGCATGAACCGGTACGAAAGGGTGACCTTTATTCCCAGTTCGTGCCACGAATCGGGACCATTGAGTTGCCTATATATACCCCTCGCCCATGAGTAGAGCACTCCCAGTGCTCTGTTTTTCCTGGCCGGCAAGGGGGGAGCTTTGTGGTGCTCCAGCTCACCTCCTATGCACACCAGGTGTTCGATGGAATGCCCGAGTGTAACGCCCTGGATTCGTTGCGCCAGGTGTCTGCCAGTTATTCGTCATCATTGCCATGTCATTTGTTTGCGTGTTGCACTTTGCCATGTCATCATATGCATTTTATCATGTCATCATGTGCATTGCATTCGCATACGTGTTCGCCTCATGCATCCGAGCATTTTCCCCGTTGTCCGTTTTGCAATCCGGCACTCCTATGTCATCCGGCGGTCCCTTTTGACCTCTTCTCTTGTGCGGGTATTAAACGTTCTCAAAATGGACCGAGCCTTGCCAAGCGGCCTTGGTATAGCACCGGTAGACCGCATGTCAAGATTCGTGCCGTTTGGAGGTCGTTTGATACTCCAACGGTTAACTGGGTAACCATAAAGCCCTCTTTGAGTTGCAGCCCAACACCCCTTCCAAAGTGGCCCAAAACCCATCTAACTCCCCTCCATGCTCTCGGTCGTTCGATCACGATCGCGTGGCCGAAAACCGCACCTCATTTGGACTCTTCTAGCTCCCTCTACCTATATAAGCACCTCCCCCTCCGAATTTTCGGGCTAAAACCCTAGCTTCTTCCTCCTCCCACCGACGGACACGTCCACCCCGCCGGACGTGTCCGCCCGCTCCGCCGGACCAACCCGTCGTGCCCGTGGCCTCCCGCCGTCGTCCATGGGGCCGAAGTCGGGCCCAGCAGGCCCGCCCGCCGCCGCCTCGCGCCGAAGTCGCCAGCGCCGCGCCCGCCGCCTTCCCGCCGCCAACGCCCGTAGCCGCCGCCGGCAAGCGCCGCCGCCGCCCGCGCCCCGCGCCGCCGCTCCAACCGCTTCGCCGCCCGCCGTGACTCCCGCCGCCGCCACAGCTCCGCCCACGCCGCCTGTGCGGCCCGTCCGCCATGCGACTCCGCGAAGCTCCGCCGAGCTGCGCCAAGCCGCGCCTCTCCTGCCGCCGCCCTCGTCGTCCGGCCCTGCTCCGAGCCCCGCCGCGGCCAGATCCGGTCGGGCCGGACCGGATCCAGCCGGCCCCGAGCTCTCTCCGGCCGTCTTCCTCCCCTCCGGCTCCAACTCCGGCGAGAACCCGGGTGAACCTCGTAATCCGTGCGAGAGGTTGACTTTCTCCTTCCCCGAAAACGCAAGTCCTGTAATTTTGTCATGATCATGCCATGTTCGTCATGCTATATCTCTGCATCCGTAGCTCCGTCTTGTGCGTGTGATATGTCAAATTATTCGTCTCGACGAGTACTTCATTTCATTCCATTGCATCATTTTCATTTGAGCTCAAATTGACGCCCGAAATGCTGTTGGAAGAGTGCATGTTGATGTTAATCTGCTGAAACTGTTATAAATTGCTCATTTGTCATTTTTGCCATGATTGATGTGTGCATCCTATGAGGTTGATGTCTTCATGTGTTTTGGTCTATGCCATGCCATCTTTCCAGGGATGTATGCCATGTATTTTTGTGATCAATGTGGTGAGTAGCACAAGCATGCAAACTAGGCTTCGTGATATTGCTGATTTTAGTCCCTGTTTTGCTGTTATTTTTATGCCATGTAAACTTGATGCTACAGAGAGATCCATGCATATTTTGAGATATTTCAGTAAGGGTGTTTTGAACATATGGTTATTGTCTATCCATTAATGCCTTTGTTTGTAATTATGGAGTAGTCTAGCATGTCATTTGAGTGCTCTACTTTTGCTTCAAAATGTTTCCTGGCAGATTGTTTACATGTTATTCAATTTGGCCAAGCTTGCTATAGTTGATCCTTGCATGCTATGGACTTGTTCTTGACTTGGTTTGTTACACAAACATGCCTTCTTGATGATGCCATGCTTATATTGTCATGCAATGACTTGTGGTGAGTGAATCGAGCTTGTTAAGGAGGGTACTTGCTGTTGCTGTTTTGCTAGGCAGATTCTGTTATATTCTGTTGCTAGGTAAACATGTTGCTACTAAGCATTCTATGCATAATCTGGAGATGTTCTATAAACATGATTTGATCTACATGTCATGATCTATCCATTCATTCCCTTGGTTGCAATTATAGCCTGCTGGAACATGTAGTTATCTTGCTCTAAACTTGCTTGAAAATGTTGTTGTCAGCCTGTTAACATTAAGTTCTATGTTTCCATGATTGTTTCCTAGTGATCCATGTACCCTATGAACTTGCTATTGCCATGCTTAGCTTCATAAACATGCCTTCTTGCCGTTGGTTGCCTTGCCATACCATGTATTGCTCTGTGGTGAGTGATTCAAGCTCACCAACATGCCTACTTATTGTTGTTCCTGCCATGTTTGAATCTGTAATATAACTTGCCATGTTTACGTGGGTGCCATCATATTTTCTATGCCTTTTTGGCTCATGGTCAGTAAGGGATTGTTGTTCTATGCATTTAGTAGATTCATGCCATGCCTTTGTTTGCCATGATAAGTTCCTGTAACATGTTGTTTTCTTGCTCTAAACATTGCAACCTGATGTTATTTCCGCTAAAGTCTGAAACTGTTATTATTTGCAATCTTACCATGTGTTTTGGAGCATGTTCTAGTGACTTCTGGAGATAGCTCAGTGTTCATGTTTTGTTATGCTTTACCAGTACTTCATGCCCATGCCTTTTGTTATCATGTTGGGGTGCTGTAGCTTATTGTTTTGATGCTTGCAAGATGCCTAGTTGCTGTTATGGATAGATTGTTGCTATGACTTGTATAGTGTGTGTGTGTTGCACCGTTGCTCCGTTTTGAGTGTGCTCTATATGAAACTTGCTTGTTTTTGCATGTAGTTTCATATTATCATGTTGCATCCTTGTTTTTGTGTGTTTGGTTGATGTTTGTATGCATTTTGCATCAATGCCATGTTTAACTTGTTTTGCTCATATATTCTAGACCGTAGCTCCGAACAAAATGAACTTTATATGTAACTTGACTAGAATTTCGTGTAGATCATCTTGGTGATCTTTAACTTGCTATTTAACAACTGGAACATAAGGTTTATTCAGTTCTGGACCAATTTCGAAATATGCATATGAGGACTTACCGGAATTGTTATATGTTGTTCCCGGCCTCATTTGAACTTGCCTTGATGTGTTGTTCTTGTTTGCATCATCTCTTGCCATGAGTAGCTTCATGTAGCTTTGTCATGCATCATGCTTGTTGTGCATCATGTCTTGTCTATGTGTGGTGTGTTTACCATGTTGTGTGCTTCTTCTCGTTAGTTCCCGTTTCGTTGCGATCGTGAGGTTGCGTTCGTCTACGTGTGGTTCGTCTTCATGGCTTCATCTTCTTCATGGACTCGTTCTTCTTCCTTGCGGGATTCCAGGCAAGATGACCGCTACCCTGGATCTCACTACTATCATGGCTATGCTAGTTGCTTCGTTCTATCGCTATGCTGCGCTACCTATTACCTGTTTATCAAGCCATCCCATATTGCCGTGAACCTCTAACATTTGACACCTTTCCTATGCAAATCGTTGTTTGACTATGTTACCGCTTTGCTCAGCCCTCTTATAGCATTGCTAGTTGCAAGTGAAGTTGAAGATTTCTCCATGGTGGACAGGATTTTGGTTGGGATATCACAATATCTCTTATATTATTAATGCATCTATATACTTGGTAAAGGGTGGAAGGCTCGGCCTTATTCCTGGTGTTTTGCTCCACTCTTGCCGCCCTAGTTTCCGTCATACCGGTGTTATGTTCCCGGATTTTGCGTTCCTAACGCGGTCGGGTGATTTATGGGACCCCCCTGACAGTTCGCTTTGAATAAAACTTGTCCAGTAAGGCCCAACCTTGGTTTTACCATTTGCCTCACCACCACCTACTTTTCCCTTGGGAGTCGCTCTCTCGAGGGTCATCTTTATTATAGCCCCCCGGGCCAATGCTTGTCTAAGTGTTGGTCCAAACTAGAGCACCGTGCGGGACCATCCCTTGGCAACTTGGGTTACGTCGGTACCTGTACGCTTAGCTTATCCGGTGTTGCCCTGAGAACGAGATATGTGCAGCTCCTATCGGGATTGTCGGCGCATCGGGTGGTCTTGCTGGTCTTGTTTTACTATTGTCGAAATGTCTTGTAAACCGGGATTCCGAGACTGATCGGGTCTTCCTGGGAGAAGGTCTATTCCTTCGTTGATCGCGAGAGCTTGTCATGGGCTAAGTTGGGACACCCCTGCAGGGTATAAACTTTCGAGAGCCGTGCCCGCGGTTATGTGGCAGATGTGAATTTGTTAATGTCCGGTTGTAGATAACTTGACACCAGATCCGAATTAAAATGCATCAACCGCGTGTGTAGCCGTGATGGTCTCTTCTCGGCGGAGTCCGGGAAGTGAACACGGTTTCTGTGTTATGTTTGACGTAAGTAGGTGTTCAGGATCACCTCTTGATCATTGCTAGCTTCACGACCGTTCCGCTTGTTTCTCTTCTCGCTCTCATTTGCGTATGTTAGCCACCATATCATGCTTAGTCGCTGCTGCAGCCTCACCACTTTACCCCTTCCTTTCCCATTAAGCTTTGCTAGTCTTGATACCCATGGTAATGGGATTAATGAGTCCTCGTGGCTCACAGATTACTACAACAACAGTTCCAGGTACAGGTTGCGATGATCATGACGCGAGAGCGATGCTTGCTTGCGTTGAGTTTCTTCTTCTGCTTCTTCGATCAGGGGATAGGTTCCAGGTCGGCAGCCTGGGCTAGCAGGGTGGATATTGTTTGAGTTTCTGTTTATGATTCATCCGTAGTAGGATGTTGTTCTTGTATGTTGTATTGTTGTATTCTTGTGACCTTGTATGTATTGGATGTATCCCCACTATTATGTAATGTTGATGTAATGATATCCACCTTGCAAAAGCGTTTCAATATGCGGGTCTATCCTTGGTGGGACCTTCAAGTTCCTTTTGGATAGGGTCGCATATTGGGCGTGACAAGTTGGTATTAGAGCCTCGACCGACCTTAGGAGCCCCCTTGATTGATCGTGTAGTTTGGCCGTTGTTGAGTCTAGAAGAAAACTGTTTTCGGAGTCTAGTTATATCAGAGAGTAGGAATTCTTTTTACTCCTCAACCCCTTCGTCGCTCTGGTGAGGAATCTTGACGTAAGTGTTTTGGATTACTCCTCTTCCTGTTCAAAATTTTCTTTAGGATCGCGTGGTTAGTTTCGTGAGTTGTCCATCCTCTTTTGTCCGGTGCATCTCTCGTCAAGCTGATTCGAACCTCTTTGTCTTTTGCGAGATCAATCCTCAGTTCTTCCTCCGACGTCGTTGTTTTTCCTTGTCCGAAGTTGTCCTTGTTTTTCCCACCCGCCCTCCCTTTTCATCTCGGAACCAGAGTCCGTAATCGAGTATCCATCCTACTCGTGCGAAGCCTTTGCTTCCTTTCCTCAGTGATTTCAACCGGTGTTTTTCTCTTCAAGTTATTTGTCGGTTTCCCTTTCCAAGTTGCCTGTGTTTTCCCGCCCTCCCACCCTATTCTTCCCGGTGTTTGAGTCTCTTTCGACCATCAATTTCATTCGTGCGGAGCCTCTTCAGTCTTCCCTCAATTATTTCAACCGGTGAAATCTCGTCTTGTTCGTCATTCTTCATCCCTTTTCTTTTCCGGCGCACTCAATTCAAGTTTTTTTTTGGTGTTGATCATATTCTTTTCCTCGGCTCAAATATTTTCCCTTTTGCTCATTTGCCTCTTGCCAGTTTATCATTCCGGAGTCCAAGACATCTCAGGAGATTCGTCTGTGCTCAAATTAATTCGAGGTTATCACCTCATTCAAATATTTCATTTGTCCGGTGCATCATATATCTGTTCAACAATCCTTTTCAACGGTGTTTTTCTATTAGTGGGCCCTAACCCACAGGTCTTTTCCCAGGATCTTAACTGACTCTTCTAATTCCCCCGGAGTTATTCTCAATTCTTTTCAAGTGTGACGTAAGAATGAATTTCATCAGTCACATGCCTTTTTTCCAAGATCTCTTTCAAATCATTTCATTGTTGGCTCAACCTCTTTGCTTTTTCATTCTCCCGGAGTATCTCAGTAATTTTGGTGGTGTTTCTCGTCATCATTCTCAACTTTTGAAGACCGAAGAAGAGTTTTTTCCTCTAAATCTTGCCCGTTCTCCCGGAGATTCATGGTGCTAGCTCGATGTTATCCTATCAAATTGTTTCAAGTCATGCGAATTCTTTTCATCCATCTGGAGCATTTCAGGAGTTGCTTTCTCTCTCGATCACCCGGAGGCCATCTTTTCGGAAGATTTCTTCATTCTAAGTTTTCAGATTGGTTCTCCAATTATTCTATATCCGAGCCCTCTCGTTCGTCTCAATATTATCCCGGCGCTTCGATCAAATGTTCTTTAATCAGCTCGAGTTCTTCCTATTCTTTGGCATCTAAATTCCCCTCAAGCATAATTGTTCTTTTAATTCTTCCCGGTGATTCATACTCTTTCATCAGTCTTTTCCGAATTCTTATGGTGGTTCGTTCAAGATTCTTTTTCCTTGTTTATCATATTAATCCATTCGTTCTGTCAATCATACCGGTGGTTCATGAAGACTTTTTCAAGTTTTGTGCTATTCTCTCCTTAATCCTTTTCAAGAAGAATAAGTAGTATGTAAAATCCATTGCTTGTCATCAATTTAACTTGATGAAGGATAAACATACAATAAATCTTATTCTTATTTCATCCAAGTGAGTAATCCCTTCCTTCGGAGTTTGTTCGTGAGGAATAAATTCTAGTTCCAAGTGTTTTTCATCTTTTCTTTTCCGGAGTTCAATTTCCTCGGCCATTTCGTCGGAACCTCCATCTAAATCATCGCAACGCTCATCTATTCTTTCATCCTTCATTTCTATCTCATCATCTTTTGTTACCGGAGTTCTTCATGGTGGTTCTTCATGATCTAATTCATTCTTCAAGAGTTTATCAAGTGTCATCCCATCCTCTCAAGCTTGTGTTCTATTCCCCCATGTTTCATCCGGAGTGCTGCCTAAATCCTTTCAGTCTTGTGCGTTTCTTATCTCGTTCTAACCGATTATCTATCTGATTTCGTGAGCTTTCGAGTATCGTCTTTCTCGTCGCTCCTCTCTTCTTCTCGAGTGCTCTCGATTCTTTGCTTCTTCTTTGAGTTCTTGTTTCACCTCATCCCATTTCCCTTCCGTCTCGGTCCTAAGATCTCGGGACGAGATCTCTTGTTAGTGGAGGAGTGTTGTAACGCCCCGGATTCGTTGCGCCAGGTGTCTGCCAGTTATTCGCCGTCATTGTCATGTCATTTGTTTGCGTGTTGCACTTTGCCATGTCATCATATGCATTTTATCATGTCATCATGTGCATTGCATTTGCATACGTGTTCGCCTCATGCATCCGAGCATTTTCCCCGTTGTCCGTTTTGCAATCCGGCACTCCTATGTCATCCGGCGGTCCCTTTTGATCTCTTCTCTTGTGCGAGTATTAAACGTTCTCGGAATGGACCGAGCCTTGCCAAGCGGCCTTGGTATAGCACTGGTAGACCGCCTGTCAAGTTTCGTGCCATTTGGAGGTCGTTTGATACTCCAACGGTTAACCGGGTAACCGTAAAGCCTTCTTTGAGTTGCAGCCCAACACCCCTTCCAAAGTGGCCCAAAACCCATCTAACTCCCCTCCATGCTCTCGGTCGGTCGATCGCGATCGCGTGGCCGAAAAACGCACCTCATTTGGACTCTCCTAGCTCCCTCTACCTATATAAACACCTCCCCCTCTGAATTTTCGGGTCAAAACCCTAGCTTCTTCCTCCTCCCGCCGACGGACACGTCCACCCGCCGCCCGGACGTGTCCGCCCGCTCCGCCGGACCAACCCGTGCGTGCCACGTGGCGTCCGCCGCCGTCCGCGCCGCCCGTTCGAGGCCGAAGTCGAACCCAGCAGTCCGCCCGCCGCCGCCTCGCGCGGAGTCGCCAGCGCCCGCCCCACGCTCCCCCGCCCGGCCGCCGCGTAGCGCCGCCGTATACGCCCGGCGCCGCCGCTCGGCCGCTTCGCCGCCCCGCCGCGACTCCCCGCCGCCACAGATCCGCCCCTTCGCCGCCCGGCGCGTCCCGTCCGCCCGCGACTCCGGCGAAGCTCCGCGGAGCTGCGCCGCCAGCAGCGCCTCTGCCTGCCGCCCTCGTCGTCCGGCCTGCCTCCCGAAACCCGCCCATGCCAGATCCGGTCGGGCCGGACCGGATCCAGCCGGCCCCGAGCTCTCTCCGGCCGTCTTCCTCCCCTCCGGCTCCAATTCCGGCGAGAACCTTGGTGAACCTCGTAATCCGTGCGAGAGGTTGACTTTCTCCTTCCCTGAAAACGCCCGTCCTGTAATTTTGTCATTATCATGCCATGTTCGTCATGCTATATCTCTGCATCCGTAGCTCCGTTTTGTGCGTGTAATATGTCCAATTGTTCGCCTCGACGAGTACTTCATTTCATTCCATTGCATCATTTTCATTTGAGCTCAACTTGATGCCCGAAATTCTGTTGGAAGAGTGGATGTTGATGTTAATCTGCTGAAACTGTTATAACTTGCTCATTTGTCATTTTTGCCATGATTGATGTGTGCATCCTATGAGGTTGATGTCTTCATGTGTTCTGATCTATGCCATTCCATCTTTCCAGGGATGTATGCCATGTATTTTTGTGATCAATGTGGTGACTAGCACAAGCATGCAAACTAGGCTTCGTGATATTGCTAATTTTAGTCCCTGTTCTGCTGTTATTTTTATGCCATGTAAACTTAATGCTACAGAGAGATCCATGCATATTTTGAGATATTTCAGCAAGGGTGTTTTCAACATATGGTTATTGTCTATCCATTCATGCCCTTGTTTGCAATTATGGAGTAGTCTAGCATGTCATTTGAGTGCTCTCCTTTTGCTTCAAAATGTTTCCTGGCAGATTGTTTACATGTTATTCAATTTGGCCAAGCTTGCTATAGTTGATCCTTGTAGGCTATGGACTTGTTCTTGACTTGGTTTGTTACACAAACATGCCTTCTTGATGATGCCATGTTTATATTGTCATGCAATGACTTGTGGTGAGTGAATCGAGCTTGTTAAGGAGGGTACTTCTTTGTTGCTTGTTTTGCTAGGCAGATTCTGTTATATTCATTGCTAGGTAAACATGTTGCTACTAAGCATTCTATGCATAATCTGGAGATGTTCTATAAACATGATTTGATCTACATGTCATGATCTATCCATTCATTCCCTTGGTTGCAATTATAGCCTGCTGGAACATGTAGTTATCTTGCTCTAAACTTGCTTGAAAATGTTGTTGTCAGCCTGTTAACATTAAGTTCTATGTTTCCATGATTGTTTCCTAGTGATCCATGTACCCTATGAACTTGCTATTGCCATGCTTAGCTTCATAAACATGCCTTCTTGCCGTTGGTTGCCTTGCCATACCATGTATTGCTCTGTGGTGAGTGATTCAAGCTCACCAACATGCCTACTTATTGTTGTTCCTGCCATGTTTGAATCTGTAATATAACTTGCCATGTTTACGTGGGTGCCATCATATTTTCTATGCCTTTTTGGCTCATGGTCAGTAAGGGATTGTTGTTCTATGCATTTAGTAGATTCATGCCATGCCTTTGTTTGCCATGATAAGTTCCTGTAACATGTTGTTTTCTTGCTCTAAACATTGCAACCTGATGTTATTTCCGCTAAAGTCTGAAACTGTTATTATTTGCAATCTTACCATGTGTTTTGGAGCATGTTCTAGTGACTTCTGGAGATAGCTCAGTGTTCATGTTTTGTTATGCTTTACCAGTACTTCATGCCCATGCCTTTTGTTATCATGTTGGGGTGCTGTAGCTTATTGTTTTGATGCTTGCAAGATGCCTAGTTGCTGTTATGGATAGATTGTTGCTATGACTTGTATAGTGTGTGTGTGTTGCACCGTTGCTCCGTTTTGAGTGTGCTCTATATGAAACTTGCTTGTTTTTGCATGTAGTTTCATATTATCATGTTGCATCCTTGTTTTTGTGTGTTTGGTTGATGTTTGTATGCATTTTGCATCAATGCCATGTTTAACTTGTTTTGCTCATATATTCTAGACCGTAGCTCCGAACAAAATGAACTTTATATGTAACTTGACTAGAATTTCGTGTAGATCATCTTGGTGATCTTTAACTTGCTATTTAACAACTGGAACATAAGGTTTATTCAGTTCTGGACCAATTTCGAAATATGCATATGAGGACTTACCGGAATTGTTATATGTTGTTCCCGGCCTCATTTGAACTTGCCTTGATGTGTTGTTCTTGTTTGCATCATCTCTTGCCATGAGTAGCTTCATGTAGCTTTGTCATGCATCATGCTTGTTGTGCATCATGTCTTGTCTATGTGTGGTGTGTTTACCATGTTGTGTGCCTCTTCTCGTTAGTTCCCGTTTCGCTGCGATCGTGAGGTTGCGTTCGTCTACGTGTGGTTCGTCTTCATGGCTTCATCTTCTTCATGGACTCGTTCTTCTTCCTTGCGGGATTCCAGGCAAGATGACCGCTACCCTGGATCTCACTACTATCATGGCTATGCTAGTTGCTTCGTTCTATCGCTATGCTGCGCTACCTATTACCTGTTTATCAAGCCATCCCATATTGCCATGAACCTCTAACATTTGACACCTTTCCTATGCAAATCGTTGTTTGACTATGTTACCGCTTTGCTCAGCCCTCTTATAGCATTGCTAGTTGCAAGTGAAGTTGAAGATTTCTCCATGGTGGACAGGATTTTGGTTGGGATATCACAATATCTCTTATATTATTAATGCATCTATATACTTGGTAAAGGGTGGAAGGCTCGGCCTTATTCCTGGTGTTTTGCTCCACTTTTGCCGCCCTAGTTTCCGTCATACCGGTGTTATGTTCCCAGATTTTGCGTTCCTAACGCGGTCGGGTGATTTATGGGACCCCCCTGACAGTTCGCTTTGAATAAAACTTGTCCAGCAAGGCCCAACCTTGGTTTTACCATTTGCCTCACCACCACCTACTTTTCCCTTGGGAGTCGCTCTCTCGAGGGTCATCTTTATTATAGCCCCCCGGGCCAATGCTTGTCTAAGTGTTGGTCCAAACTAGAGCACCGTGCGGGACCATCCCTTGGCAACTTGGGTTACGTCGGTACCTGTACGCTTAGCTTATCCGGTGTTGCCCTGAGAACGAGATATGTGCAGCTCCTATCGGGATTGTCGGCGCATCGGGTGGTCTTGCTGGTCTTGTTTTACCATTGTCGAAATGTCTTGTAAAACGGGATTCCGAGACTGATCGTGTCTTCCTGGGAGAAGGTCTATTCCTTCGTTGATCGCGAGAGCTTGTCATGGGCTAAGTTGGGACACCCCTGCAGGGCATAAACTTTCGAGAGCCGTGCCCGCGGTTATGTGGTAGATGGGAATTTGTTAATGTCCGGTTGTAGATAACTTGACACCAGATCCGAATTAAAATGCATCAAGCGCGTGTGTAGCCATGATGGTCTCTTCTCGGCGGAGTCCGGGAAGTGAACACGGTTTCTGTGTTATGTTTGACGTAAGTAGGTGTTCAGGATCACCTCTTGATCATTGCTAGCTTCACGACCATTCCGCTTGTTTCTCTTCTCGCTCTCATTTGCGTATGTTAGCCACCATATCATGCTTAGTCGCTGCTGCAGCCTCACCACTTTACCCCTTCCTTTCCCATTAAGCTTTGCTAGTCTTGATACCCATGGTAATGGGATTGCTGAGTCCTCGTGGCTCACAGATTACTACAACAATAGTTGCAGGTACAGGTTGCGATGATCATGACGCGAGAGCGATGCTTGCTTGCGTTGAGTTTCTTCTTCTGCTTCTTCGATCTGGGGATAGGTTCCATGTCGGCAGCCTGGGCTAGCAGGGTGGATATTGTTTGAGTTGCTGTTTATGATTCATGCATAGTCGGATGTTGTTCTTGTATGTTGTATTGTTGTATTCTTGTGACCTTGTATGTATTGGATGTATCCCCACTATTATGTAATGTTGATGTAATGATATCCACCTTGCAAAAGCGTTTCAATATGCGGGTCTATCCTTGGTGGGACCTTCGAGTTCCTTTTGGATAGGGTCGCATATTGGGCGTGACACCGAGCCACACTACTTAAGCTTTCTCCGCTCCAAGCTCGACCTCCAAGCTCCATTTTCCTCATTATTTGTCTAGGTTTAGCGGTCCGTCACGTCCCGTCCCCGTCTTCACCGTCGTCGATCGCCCGCACCGATCTCGTCGCCGGCACCACCGTGGTGAGCCTCTTGTTCTTATCTTCTTTCTGAAAGGAAAAAAATTCTTTCTTATATGTTTATATAGATACTTGTATATTTTTTTACTTTATTATTGCTTCTTATTATTTAGTGCGATGGTTTTGGTATCCGCCCCCGTCGGCCCTCGTCCTGTCTATGATTCGGATGTGGTATATATTATCTTTATAACTATTTGGTTCATTTATTGTTTATGACAATTATGTCGACCAACGTGACATAGATTTTCTTTATCTTGGAGGTATGTGAAGCGGAAATTCCAACCGACCCTATTGTCGAGAGGTTAAACTTAGTTGAAGAAGAAAATAATTTTTCGAAGGAAAAACTAAAAGAATTGAGGATGAGAAGATGATATTGGAGTTGCATGTTGCGGATGTCATCGATGATCACAAGAACAAGATGGATGCAATGTGCTTGAAGATTAGAAAGATTAGAAAATATGACATTCATACCGAGGCTTGGTATCATTATGCCATTGGATCAATTGTTACCTTGGTTGCGATTATGATCACATTTGTTTTGGCATTGAAATGTTTTACATAGTATCAATGTATGGTTTAATTAATTAGATGCTCTGGAGAGCTATATGTTGTTAGATGAGAACTATGTATGTACTTTGGTTTTAATGTGAGATGATGAACTTCTATTAATTTGGTCACTTAATTATCTATTCATGATGTTCTGTAATGGTTTTTGACACACTTAATTATATATAATGCACACAGATGAACCGGCAATGGATGTATGGTGACAAACACACCTCCGAGTACATTAAGGGCGTGCATGATTTTCTCGAAGTGGCTGAGGAAACAAGCAGAATTGTTTTATGTGTTGTCCATGCCCTGTATGTGGGAATACGAAGTCTTACTCTGACTCGAAAATCATTCACACCCACCTATGCCGGGGCTTTCTCGCTGCGGCCACGAGCACCTATGGGGCAGGGGGCCCCTTTTAGTCCGGCAAGGGAGCGGAGAGCGTGCGCAGAGCAGATCAAGGTCGGGCGCGCGGGGGAGACGGGCGATTTTTACCCAGCTTCGGGGCTCTCTGGAGAGATAAAACCCCTACCGCTGCTTTGTGCTTTTAATGGTTCTTGCTCGAGAGCGCGAGCGTATGGTGGTGTTGGATGGGTGATGAACCGAACCCCCCCTACGTGCGCATGGGCCTCCCTTTTATAGCCTGAAGGGGGCACCCACAGGTGGCAGTGTAGAAAGAGGGGGTAGAAAGGTAAAAATGCAGGTTTGTTCAACAGTGTCCAACAGTGTCCCCTACCTAACTCTGACGGCAGGGGACAAGGGCATTTAATGCCCGTCCGGTCGTCCCAACAGTGCAAAGAAACGACCGTTAGGTGAGCCACCGGTTGCCACTATGGCGTCTCTGTCAGCTCCGCTTGCACCTCGCTCCGCGCCATTGCTTGCGCCTCGCCACGTGCCCCTGGGATGGCCCTGGGGTGACACGTCGCTGGATGCGCTGGAGTTTGGGTGTAGGGTGGCAGCCTTGCCGCGGCAAACGCCTTGCCGCGGCCCTTCTCTTGTCGCGCCGGCAAGCTTGCCGGGACGTGCAGGGCGTCGCGGCAAGTCTTCTGGAGGCGCCTTGGTTGGCCTTCCCGGCAATCTCCTCTTGCCGGGGCCTTTGTCCTCCCCGGCAAGCCTTCCTTGCCGGGGTCTTCGTCTTCTCAGTTGATGCTTTGTTCTTAAATGGCGGTAATAGGAGACGACAGAGGTCTTAGCTGGCGCCAAAGAAGCCTTGCCGCTGGCGCTATGTTGCCGTGCACAAGTTCGGGGTACTAAGGTACCCCTACTTTAATACACCAACAGAGCCCCGGGCTGGGCCATACGGTGCGGCGTTGTTGGGCCAGGCCCAATCTGATCTGCGGGCATGCGTGGCCTGGGTCCACATAAAATCGAACTCCGTGTCCACCGCGTCCTCTCGCAATGGCACGCGTCGATTGCGGCGTCGTGGGAGGCGTGGGTGGTGCGTGCGATTTTCAGGGCGTCCACCCCCGTGATCACGAGGCAGGGCGAGGTCACTTCATCTGTCGCCCCGGTTTCGCCTCCCCGCCACGCGGCTCCTATGCGCGTGGGGTCGTGGGTAGTGAAGGTGGGAAACCGAGCCGTCACGGGCGGAGATGGTGGGTTGGCCCCGCTCCTCTGCCCTCCCCGCGCTCCGATTGGCTGAGCGGGGCGGCCGAGCCCCCACCTCGCTCCTTAAAAAGGGCGGAAGGGGAGCGCAAAAATCCCGCACTTCCTCCTCTTCTCCTTTCTTCAACTCTTGCTACCCTTCCTCCCATCTGCCATGGAGGGAGGGAACCCTGGTCCTTCATTGGTGGCGGCGAGGGTCGCCACCAGACAGCGCGCCTCTCCCTATCCCGCGCCTGTGGTGGCGAAGCCAGCCACGAGGGGAAGGGGGAGGGGGCGAGGCCGTGGACGAGGTCGAGGGCGTGGTCGGAGCGCTCGGGGAAGAGGCGGTTGGAGCGGTGCGCCACCCCCGTCTCCGCCGGCAGCTCCTCTCCTTGAGGCGGTCCACACCGGGGACGATCCCTGAGAGTTCTTCGTCAAGCTGCACTGGGCACCTCGTCGCCGCCTCCGGCTTCCGGCTCCGTTTGCGAGCGCGATGGAGCTGGACCCGCCCGAGATGTTGGAGTTGCGCATGAGGGGCTGTGGCATCAGTGGCACGCGAGTTAGTATCGTATCCCCAGCCCCCGGCGTGATGTACTTCGATCGAGGGTGGAAGGCGTTACCAAGCATCCACAGCTTGACGGCGGGGTTCACCCTCCATTTTAAGTTAATGGAGGGCGACCTTCTTGCCGTCAAAGTCTTCGGGGATTCCAGCACCCGGGCAAGGTGCTGTGTGGACAGCACCTCCGATGGCGAACTCCCCTCGGCGAGAGGCGAGGAGGAGAGCGGCAGCGACGACGGCGGCGGGCGGTGAGTCCGACTAAGCGTCGACCGTCGCCTCGCGCCACCGGCGACCCCATCATCCGGGTCGTCGGCCTTGAACTCCGGGGCCGTCTCCTTGGGCGGTGGCGTGGAGAGGCTGCGGAAGAGGAAGAGGGGTGGCGGCAAGGCCGTCAAGTCGAATCTGGCGTGGTGCCCTCGACAATCTTGACGTCCTGCCGCCCGTCTTGAGCTCTACTTCCGGCGCCTCCGTCTCCGCCAAGCCCCTGGCCGGCCCCCGGGGTGTTCTCTTGGTGTCTTCTGGCACCCGTAGCTCACCTAGGCGCCCCTTTTGCCCTTCCCGGCAAACTTCTCTTGCCGGGGCCTCCTTGACCTACCTCCTGAAGAGAGAAATAGGAGAGGGATTACGGGCATCTTATCTCTTTTTAATTTGTAAGCCTTTGGGCCTTAGCTGCATTTAAAACTTGTAATCCTATCTTTCATGTTTTTCATCCTCTATGGACTTGTACTGAATTGGGATGTTTTTTAATGAAAAGAGGGGAATGCTTGCGGGTTATATCCTTTACTTGATTACTGTGCCTTGTACGTTTCCACCCCTCGCTTTGAGGGAAATTGCGGCGCAAGCACACTTGCTTTGAGTCTGGAACGTCGGCAGCTTCTTTGGCGGTGCTGCACCCGGCAAGAAACCTTGTCGGACCAGTCGCAGCGCACTTGTATTGTTGAGCGGACTCGAAAACAAATCATGGGGCAACTTGGCCGCGGTTCGGCTCCTCCGCGCACAGGTTTTTCCATACAAGGCACACTCGTTTGAGGACGCGGCCTCGCATTCCCGATCCATAAGAGGATGCATGATGAGGATGAAAAACTTATCGATATCACAGCCCCGGCAACTCACGGCTTCTTTGGGGATGAGTCTTATTATTTCAGAGCCCGGCAACTCTGGCTCCACCGAGACCAGTGCGGTCGTCCTTCCTTGCCCTTATCGCTGGCGTCGCGGTCCCGGGGATCTGGCCTGCCGCAAGGAATTTTGGTACTCGCAGCCCCGGCAATGCGGTTTGCGGGGTCCGGTGCCGCGCTTCTGCCCCCCTTTTTTTTGTTGCTGTTATTTCAGTCATGAAAACAACTTAGACAGTGCCGCGACAAGCTACTTTTTGTGGCGTAATTTTCACGTTAGACAGCATAATGCCATGCTTCGCCCTTTGTATGTTTATACTCTCGCTTTTAGGGGACTTGCGGTGCATACACGCTTGCTGAGTCGAAACATCAGCAGCCATCTGGCGGTGTTGCCTCCGGCAAGAAACCTCGTCGGGCTAGTTGCAGCGCGCTTTCATTGTTGAGTGGACTCGGAAACAAATCAAGGGTGCAACTCAGCCACGAGTCAGCTCCTCTGCGCACAAGTTTCTCATACAAAGGACATCCCACGGCAAGGCTTGCTACGTTACATCCTTTACCCCATCACATCCCTTGTATGTTTTTACCCTACGCTTTTAGGAAACTTGCCGGTGCTAACACACTTGCTGAGTGCGGAACATCAGCAGCCTGCTGGCGGCGTTGTTTTCGGCAAGAAACCTTGTCGGGCCAGTTGCAGCGCACTTGTATTGTTGAGCGGACTCGAAACAAAGTAAGGGCGCAACTTAACCATGAGTTGGTTCCCCCGCGCACAGGAGTTCCATACAAGGCACGAGCGTTCAAGGAATATAACATAAAAACTTAGAACTAAAAGTGCTCTGTACTCAAGCTTGGGCAACTTAGCTTTTACATCTTCGCACTCCGGCAAGGCCGCACTTCTCCTTGATTCCCTCCTTATGCGCTTTCACCCTCACTCTTTGGGGAACCATGGCGCAAACACACTTCTGAGTCACGGAACATCGGCAACTTCTTTGGCGGTGTTGCCTCGGCGGAAGAACTCGTCGGGCTAGTTGCGGTGGCGCTTTCATCGTTGAGCGGACTCGAAACAGGTCAAGGCGCAACTTAGCCACGATTCGACCCCTTTTAGCAGGTTTTCCATACAAGGTATGGACTTTCAAGAATCTGACTCAAAAGTTTGGGCCATTGCTCTCTTTGCCCTACTCGCCGGTAGAGCTCGATGGCACGTCCTCGACGGCAGCGCAGCACTCCGGAGAGATGCGCTTGCCGGAGTAGGCACCAGAGCCATTCTTGCCGGGCTTAGTCTTTGGTAGATTTACCTTTGCCTTCTTGCACTTGTCGGTGGAGCTCGATGGCGGCGTCCTCGGCGGCGCGCAGCTCCGGAGAGGTGCGCTTCTTTGGAGTGGTACGAGCTACTCTTGCGGTCTTAGCCTTCTTCTTCCCGGGGAGCTTCACGGACAAGTGGCTCATGTTGGGCATGCTTTGCTTCCGGTAGATCTTGTCGGTGCAGATAAGTGCATCCTTCTTGTCACCTGGACAGAAATGACACTTATCGGACCGGGCATCTTGAGCACATTGTAGGCGTAGTGAGAGGCTACCATGAACTTGGCGGCTGGGCGGCCTAGTATCCCATTGTAGGGCAATGGGATATACGCAACATCAAGCGTGACCCTCTCGTCACGAAATTCAGCTCGCTGCCAAATGTCCTTGGCGGTGTGATCTTCCCCTTGGCTTGCTCCTTCCGGGTTTATCCTTGAAAGGTACCGGTTTCTTGAGCTCATTGTCGGGGATCCGGAGATTCTTAAGCACCGCGGAGGAAATCAGGTTCGAGCCGGCCCGCCGTCAACCAACATCTTCGTGACCTTGAGGTTGCGGATTGTTGAGTGAGACCAACATCGGCAAGCACCCAACGTAGTGATGCGATCGGGTGGTCCTCAACGCCGAAGATGATGGGCGTCTTGGACCACTTGAGGCTGCTTGCGACTCGATGGTCGGCTCATTGTGTTCACTTCGCACCTTGCTTGAGTTGCCGGTGCGAGGTGTGCGAAGCGCGCCGCCGTCGATGCACAACACCTCTGTTGCCTTCTGAAACTCTTGGTCATCAGTCTCATCTTCCTCCATCTCATCATCCTCATCTTCCTCTTCGTCCTTGTCGCGGCCGTGGGGAGGCCTGTCTCCTTGCCGCGGCTTGGCCTTGCCGCGGTGCCCTCCCCGGGCGGGAAGCTTCTTGCCGGATCCTCCGCCACCTCCCTGGGCCCTCTCCTTGTCGCGGCACTTGTACTCTGCTTTCTGTAGCTCCGCCATCTGCTCGACTTTCTTGTAGGTTTGGAGATCATGGCCCTTGGTGCGGTGGATCTTGCAATACCGCTTGCCGGAGCCATCCTGCTTGTCGGCGGCTACCACAGCCTCGTCGGAGTCATCGGCTTTGGCTTTGTCGGAGCCGCCTCCGTTGCCGGAATGCTCGACAGCTAGCACATCCTTAGCCTTTCTTTTCCTGTTGCTCCGCCTCCTATTCTTCCTTGCCGGGGCGGCATCCTCACTGTCAGACCCTTCTGCTCCCGCAATCTCTCCGGGAATTTTCCTCCCTTCCTCAGCCCGTGCACACTTGTCGGCCAGGGCATAGAGCTCACTGACATCTCTGATCTTGCACATCGCCATCTCCTCCCTCATCCTGCGGTTCGCGCGTTACAGTGGAAACGCGATAAGCTTCTGGCGGGGTGGGCGTGCAGGATGTTGCATCGCACTGGCTGAATCTCTGTATGTACTTGCACAGGGGCTCTCCCTCCTTCTGGACGAGCAGATGCAGATCGCTCTCCTGGCCATGGGGTTTGTGGCCGCCTATGAAGGCGCCGACAAACTGACGACACAGGTCCGCCCATGAAGAGATGGAGCCGGCAAGTGCATGAGCCAAGATCTGACGTTGGGCTTGAGCACCAGTGGGAAGTAGTTGGCGAGAATCTTCTCGTCGCGCCCTCCGGCAGGCTGCACCACGATGGTGTAGATGCTGAGGAACTCCGACGGATGTATCCTGCCATTGTACTTCTCAGGCACGTCTGGCTTGAGGTTCTTGGTTTTGGGCCACTGGACTTGCCGCAGCTCGTGGGTGAACGCGGGGCAACCTGCCGCGTACGGCAAGTCGCTTGGTTCCCCTGGTGCATGCATATCGACAGTGGGCCCAGCGCGCTGGTCGGATTGACGTCGCGCTTCCCTTCTGCGCTCGATGCGGGTACGAGCGTCTTCGTGCCGTCGTTCTCGGAGAATAAGGCGTTGATCACGGAGAGTTCGCGGGTCCGACAACGCGGTGGAGTCGGCGTCGGGGTTAGTCCGGCGAGTCGGCGATCTTGGCCTTCGGGGCTGGGAGTGCGGAGGTGCTTTTAGCGGTCTTGTCGGCGTCGGCTGCGCTGGCGCCTGCGAGAACCGATGCGCTTCGGTTGCGGGGTTTGTTGTCGTTAAGCGAAGCCGATGAGGTTGTAAATGGTCATCCTCCGATCGTCAATCTTGTGTGGCGCGGAGGGTAATCTAAGCAGCTGGGCTCGGGCCAGCGCTTCCTCTGAGTCTTAGGTGGCGGTGGCGGCGAAGCGGCGCGAGGCGGGATGTGCTCGGACTCCCAACTGGATTGGGAGGCGCAACACCCCGTCCGGGCGACCGTACCTCACTCGCGCCAGCATGCTGGCGTGCATGATGATCTCGAACGTCCTGCGAGCCACCAGCTTGGCCTTGCTCCAATGCGAGCACGGTGCTAGGAGCGCCGGGGCGTTGTCGAACTTGCACCTCCTGGGAACGGTGTGGTGTGCGCACGATCGGCGGCGCTTGCGGGGCCTTGTTTTTGGACTGGTGACGGCGTGGGTCCCACCGTCGGCGCCAGCTCCTCCGGCTGGCGTCCACTCAACGCCCGCTTGCTCCGGCGGTGGTGGTAGAATCGATGTAGACAGGCGGCCACCTCCAAGGCTTCTTCTTTGGTGGCATGTTGATGAAGGCATTGATGCAGCGGAGACGGATCGGATGCTCCACGACCTCGGCGCCCCTACAGCGCGCCAAAGATCTGGGGCTTTCTCGCTGCGACCACGAGCACCTATGGGACAGGGGCCCCTTTTAGTCCGGCAAGGGAGCGGAGGCGTCTTGTGAGCGGATCGAGGTCGGGCGCGGGAGGCAGGCGATTTTACCCGGCCGGGGCTCTCTGGAGATAAAACCCCTCTTGTTGCTTTGTGCTTTTATTGGTTCTTGCTCGAGGCCGGCGTATGGTGGTGTTGGATGGGTGATGAACGAACCCCCCTCGTCGCATGGGCCTCCCTTTTATAGCTGAAGGGGGCACCCACAGTGGCGGCGTAGGAAGAGGGGTAGAAAGATAAAAGCGCGAGTTGGTACAGCGATGTCCAACAGTGTCCCCTACCTAACTCGGCGGCGGGGACAAGGGCATTTAATGCCCGTCCGGTCGTCTAACAATTGCAAAGCGACCGTTAGGTGAGCCACCGGTTGCCACGATGGCGTCTCTGTCAGCTCCGCTTGCCACCTCGCTCTGCATGTCTGCGCAGCGCTGTTGGTGTACTAAAGTAGGGGTACCTTAGTACCCCGAACTTGTGCACGGGCAGTCGCAGCACCCTGCGGCAAGGCTTGCCGGGCGCCTGCCAAGACCCTCCACCATTTCCTATTACTGCCATTCAAGAACAAAGTACTAACCAAGAAAACAAAGGCCCGGCAAGAGGAGCTTGCCGGGAAGGACAACCAAGGCATCACCAGAAGACTTGCCGCGGCGCCCCGCGTGTCCCGGCAAGGCCCGATGGCCGGCAAGCTTGCCAGCACAACAAGAGAAGGGCCGCGGCAAAGCACTTGCCGCGGCAAGGCTGCCACCCAAACTACAGCGCGTCCGGCGACGTGTCATCACAAGGCCATCCCAATGGCACGTGGCGAGGCACTACGCAGCCATGCGGGCGGGTGGCAAACGGAGCAGACAGAGACGCCATCGTGGCAACGGTGGCTCATAGCAGTCACTCCTCTGCCTTTGTTGGGCGACGGACGGGCATTAAATGCCCTTGTCCCCTGCCATCGAGTTAGGTAGGGGACCTTTGTTGTCCTTGTTGTACCAACCTGCGTTTTACCTTTCTACCCCTCTTCCTATGCCGCCACTGTTGGTACCCCCTTCCGAGCTATAAAAGGGAGGCCCATGCGCGTAGAAGGGTTCGGTCCATTCGACACCCACAACACCACCACACGCTCGCATGCTCGAGCAAGATCAAATACAATCACCAAAGCAGCAGTAGGGGGTTTATCTCTCCGGAGAGCCCCGAAGCTAGGTAAAAATCGCCCGTCCCCTTCGCGCGCTCGACCTCGATCTGCTCTGCGCACGCCCTCCGCTCCTTGCCGAACTAGAAGGGGCCCTAGTGCCCCATAGGTGCTCGAGCCCACGAGATGCGCCCGACATCTTTGGCGCGCCCGGTAGAAGTGCGTCGAGTCGTGAGCATCGATCCGTTTTCCACGAGCTACATCAACGTCATCGTCAACATGCCACGAAGAAGAAGCCTTGGTGGCGCTCCGTCTACATCGATTCTACCACCACCGCCGAACAAGCGGGCGGTGGAGTCGGCTTTCAATGAAGCGGCGGGCGCCGGCGGTGGGACTCCGTCGTCACCAGATCCAAAAACAAGGCCCATAGCGTCGCGACCGTGCGACACCGCACCCTTCCCGGGGAGGTGCAAGGTCGACAACGCCCGGTGCCCCTAACACCGTGCTCGCGTTGGAACAAAGGCCAAGCTGGTGGGTTGCGGGGCCTTCGAGGTCAACATACACGCCCGCTTCTTTGGCGCGGCGAGGTACGATCGCCGGACGGTGTTGCACCTCCCAATCCGGTTGGAGTCCAAGCACATCCGTTCCTCGCGCCTCTCGTCGCCACCGCCACCCAAGACAGCGAGAGCGCGGCGAGCCCAGCTGCTACGGACTACCCTCGGCGCCGCACAAGATCGGCGGCGGAGGATGACCATATCTGATCTCATCGGCTTCGCTTAGCGCGAGCCCCGGCAACCGAGCGCATCAAGGTCCCGACAAGGCGCCCAGGCGCAAGCCAACGCCGACAAGACCGCTGGGGGTGCCACCTCCGTGCACTCCCAACCCCGAAGGCCAAGATCGCCAGCTCGCCGGACCAACCCCGACACCGACTCCACCGCGTCGTCGGACCCGCGAACTCGCCGCGATCAACGCCACGTCCTCCAAGAACGGCAACACGAAGCGCTTCCTTTTCGCGCCGGCGCTGAGAGAAGCGCGACGTCAATCTGACCAGCGCGCCGGACCCACCGTCGACGTGCACGCACCCGGAGAACTGGGCGTGCCGTACGCGGCGGGTTGCCCAGCTTTCACCCGTGACCTGCGGCAAGTCCAGTGGCCCAAAACCAAGAACTTCAAGCCAGACGTGCCCGAGAAGTACGATGGTAGGATACATCCGTCGGAGTTCCTCAGCATCTACACCATCGCGGTGCAGGCTGCCGGAGGGCGCGACGAGAAGATCCTTGCCAACTACTTCCCGCTGGTGCTCAAACCCAACGTCAGATCTTGGCTCATGCACTTGCCTGACGGCTCCATCTCTTCATGGACGGACCTGTGTCACCAGTTTGTCGGCGCCTTCACCGGTGGCCACAAGCCTCATGGCCAGGAGAGTGACCTCCACTTGCTCGTCCAGAAGGAGGGGGAGCTCCTGCGCAAGTACATACAGAGATTCAGCCAAGTGCAGCGCAATATCCCAGACGTCCACCCTTCCGCGGTTATCAGCGCGTTTCATCAGAACGTGCGTAATCGCCGGATGAGGGAGGAGATGGCGATGTGCAAGATCAGAGATGTCAGCGAGCTCTACGCTCTGGCCGACAAGTGTGCACGGGCTGAGGAGGGGAGGAAAATCCCCGGAGAGGTTGCAGGAGTAGAAGGATCCGACAGTGAGGATGCCTCCCAGGCAAGGAAGAACCGGAGGCGGAACAACAGGAAGAGAAAGGCTAAGGATGTGCTAGCTATTGAGCATTCCGGCAACGGAGGCGGCTCCGACAAGGCCAAGACCGATGACTCCGGCGAGGCCGTGGTAGCCGCCGACAAGCAGGATGGTTCCGGCAAGCGGTATTGCAAGATCCACCACACCAAGGGCCACGATCTCCAAACCTGCAAGAAAGTGGAGCAGATGGCGGAGCTACAAAAAGCTGAGTACAAGCGCCACGATAAGGAGAGAGCCCAGGGAGGTGGCGGAGGATCCGGCAAGAAGCTTCCCGCCCGGGGAGGGCACCGCGGCAAGGCCAAGCCGCGGCAAGGAGATAGGCCTCCCCGCGGCCGCGACAAGGACGAAGATGAGGATGAGGATGATGAGATGGAGGAAGATGAGGCCGATGACCAAGAGTTTCAGAAGGCGACAGAGGTGTTGTGCATCGACGGCGGCGCCTCTATGTACACCTCGCACCACCAACTCAAGCAGTGGGTGCGAGAAGTGAACGCGGCGGAGCCGTCCGTCGAGGCGCGCAAGCCTCTGAAGTGGTCCAGCACGCCCATCATCTTCGACGTTGAGGACCACCCTGACCGCATCACTGCGGTCGGGTGCTTGCCAATGTTGGTCTCACCAACAATCAGCAACCTCAAGGTCACGAAGATGCTGGTTAAAGGCGGGGCTGGCCTGAACCTGATCTCCTCCGCAGTACTCAAGAAGCTCCAGATCCCCGACAGCGAGCTCGAAGAGACTGGTACCTTTCAAGGGATAAACCCGGGAAGAAGCAAGCCAAAGGGGAAGATCACATTGCCAGTGACGTTTGGCAGCGAACTAAACTTCAGGACCGAGAGGGTCACATTCGACGTGGCTGATATCCCATTACCCTACAATGGGATACTCGGCCGACCCGCGCTCGCCAAGTTCATGGCGGCCTCTCACTACGCGCCTGGCGTGCTCAAGATGCCCGGCCCGATGAGTGTCATTTCTGTCCAAGGTGACAAGAGGGATGCACTCATCTGCGCCGACAAGATCTACCGGGAAGCAGCAGCCGCAGCTGAGAGCAAGCCACTCGCCGCTGAAGCTCCCCGGGGGAAGAAGATAGCCAAGTCCGGCAAGCGCACCTCCCCGGAGTGCTGCGCTGCCGACGAGGACGCACCATCGAGCTCTACCCGCCTGTGAGGCAGAGAAAGCCGCCAAGCTTCGAACTTTTTGAGTTGTATTCCCTGAAAATCCATACCTTGTATGTAGAACCTGTGCGCAGAGGCGTCGAATCGTGGCTAAGTTGCGCCTTTGATCTGTTTTCGAGTCCGCTCGACGATGAAAGTGCACCGCAACTAGCCCAACGAATTCTCCCTGCCGGAGGCAACACCGCCAGCGGGCTGCTGATGTCCCGCACTCAGCAAGCATGTTTGCGCCGGCGGGTTCCCTGAAAGCGTAAGGGTGAAAACATACAAGGGAGGAGGTCAAGGAGAAGTACGGCCTCGGCGGATCGCTGAAGACGGAAAAGCTAAGTCACCCAAGCTCTTGTACAGAGCACTTTTTAGCCCTAAGCTTTTATGTTATACTCCTCGAGCGTTCATCCCTTGTACGAAAAACCTGTGCGCGGAGGAACCAGCTCGCGGTTAAGTTGCGTCCTTGCCTTGTTTCCGAGTCCGCTCAACAATACAAGTGCGCTGCAACTGGCCCGAGAAGGTTTCTTGCCGGAAACAACACCGCCAGCGGGCTGCTGATGTCCCGTACTCAGCAAGTGTGTTAGCGCCGGCAAGTTCCCTAGAAGCGTGGGGTAAAAACGTACAAGGGATGTAGTGAAGTAGAGGACGTAACATGGCGAGTCTTGCCGTGGGGCGTCCTTCGTATGAGAAACGTGTGCGCGGAGGAGCTAACTCGCGGTTAAGTTGCGCCTTTGATCTGTTTCGAGTCCACTCGACGATGAAAGCCCGCCGCAACTAGCCCGACGAGGTTTCTTGCCGGAGGCAACACCGCCAGCGGCTCTTGCGACGTTCCGCACTCAGCAAGCGTGTTTGCGCCGCAAGTCCCTAAAAAGCGTAGAGTACAAGCATCGAAGGCGAAGCATGGCATTGCGTTGCCCAACCTAAAAAAGAGTTGTCCCACGAAAGAGTAACTTATTACGGCGCTGTCTCGATTATTTTCGTGACTATGATAGCAGCTATGAGGAAAAACCGGAAGAAGCGGCGCTGGTGCGAGGGCTCAACAAATCGGCTTATTTGGGGCTGCAAGCATCGAAGTTCCTCCGCATTAGGCCAGGATCCCCGGAGACCGCAGCGTCAGCGACAAGGACAAGGAAAGGCGCATCGGCACCTAGGTCTCGGCGGGACCAGGGTTGCCGGGGGCTGCAAATGCCAAGATTTCTCCCCGGCAAGCTAGAATCGCCGGGGGCTGCGGTGTCAGATAAGTTTTTCATCCCTCATCATGCATCCTCTTATGGACTGGGAAAGGCGGGGCCGCGTCCTTGAGCGAGTGTGCCTTGTAAAAAAAGCTTTGTCTTGGCGGAGGGACAGAGTCGCGGCCGAGTTGCGCCCTTGCTTTGTTTCCGAGTCCGCTCAACAATACAAGCGCGCTGCAACTGGCCCGACAAGTTTCTTACCGGAAACAACACCGCCCGGTAGGCTGCGACGTTCAGCTCGGCAAGTGTGTTAGCACCGGCAAGTTCCCTAGAAGCGTAGGGTGGAAACATACAAGGCACAGAGTCAAGTAAAGGACATTCTCCGGCAAGCACTCCCCTCTTTTCATTAAAAAAAACATCCCAGTTTTTAGTACAAGTCCATAGAGGATGAAAAACATGGTGGAGAGGATTACAAATTTTAAATGCAACTAAGGCCCGAAGGCTTACAAATTAAAAGATAAGATGCCCGTAATCCCTCTCCTGTTTCTCTCTTTAGGAGGTAGGTCAAGGAGGCCCCGGCAAGAGAAGCTTGCCGGGGAGGGCAAAAGGGGCGCCTAGGTGAGCTACGGGTGCTAGAAGACACCAAGAGAACTTCCCGGGGGCCGGCCAGGAGCTTGGCGGAGACGGAGGCGCCGGAGGCAGAGCTTGAAGACGGGGCGGTGGGACGTCAGCACGCTGTCGAGGGCACCTCGCCCTCGTACTCCGACTTGACGGCCTTCCCGCCACCCCTCTTCCTCTTCCGCAGCCTCCCTACGCCAGCCACCCAAGGAGACGGCCCCGGGGAGTTCAGAAGGCCGGCGACCCGGATGATGGGGTCGCCGGTGGCGCGCGAGGCAACATCCGACGACTAGTCGGACCCGCCGTCCTCGTCGTCGCTGTCGCTCCCCTCCTCGTCACTCTTGCTCGAGGAGGGGCCTTCGCTATCGGAGGAGCTGTCCACACAGCATCTCGCCCGGGTGCCGGGGTCCCCGAAGACCTTGACGGCGAGAAGGTCACCCTCCATTAACTTAAAATGGAGGGTAAACCCCGCCGTCAAGCTGTGGATGCGGGCGAATGTCTTCCACCCTCGATCGAAGTACATCACGCCAGGGGCTGGGGATATGACACTAACTCAAGTGCCGTTGATCCCGCAGCCCCTCATGCGCAACTCCAACATCTCGGGCGGGTCCGGTTCCATCACGCTCGCGAACGGGGCCGGTAGCCGGAGGCGGCGACGAGGTGCTCGGCGCAGCTTGACGAAGAACTCCCAGGGGTCGTCCCCGGTGTGGACCGCCTCAAGAAGAGGAGCTGCCGGCGGAGACGGGGGTGGTGTACCACCCGGCCGCCTCTCCCCCGAGCGCTCCGACCACGTCCACGACCCCGTCCACGGCCTCGCCCCCTCCCTCTTCCCCTCGTGGCTGGCTCTGCCGCCGCAGGCGCAGGATAGGGAGAGGAGCGCTGCCTGGAGGCGACCCTCGCCGCCACAGATGAAGGACTAGGGTTCCCTCCCTCCATGGCAGATGGGAGGAAGAGTAACGGAAGTTGAAGACGGAGGAAGAAGAGGAAGTACGGGATTAGTGTGCTCCCCTTCCGCCCTTTTTAAAGGGACGAGGTGGGGGCTCGGCCGCCCCGTTTAGCCAATCAGGGCACGAGGAGGGCAGAGGAGCGGGGCCGACTCGCCATCTCCGCCCATGACGGGCCGGTCTCCCACCTTTGCCGCCCACGACCCCCCACGCCTGGGAGCCGCGTGGCGAAAAAGCGGAGCCGGGGCGACGGATGAAATGACCTCGCCCTGCCCCCGATCACGGGAGTGGACGCCTTAAAGATTGCATGCACCACCCACGTCTCCCACGACGCCGCAATCGACGCGTGCCGTTGCGGGAGAGCGCGGTGGGCACGGAGTACGATTGTGAGCGGACCCAGGCCGCGCGTGCCCGTGCACTGTTTTGGGCCGGGCCCAACAACGCTCGGCACCGTGTATGGCCCAGGCCCGGGGGCTCCTGTCGGTGTACTAAAGTAGGGGTACCTTAGTACCCCGAACTTGTCTGCCAGGCGATCGCTGACACCAGCAAAGGCTTGCGAGCGCCCGCCAAGACTCTCCACCATTTCCTATTACTGCCATTCAAGAACAAAGTACTAACCAAGAAAACAAAGGCCCCGACAAGAGGAGCTTGCCGGGAAGGACAACCAAGGCATCGCCAGAAGACTTGCCGCGGCGCCCCGCGCATCCCGGCAAGGCCCGACGGCCGGCAAGCTTGCCAGCACAACAAGAGAAGGGCCGCGGAAAAGCACTTGCCGCGGCAAGGCTGCCACCCAAACTACAACGCGTCCGGCGACGTGTCATCACAAGGCCATCCCAAGGGCACGTGGCGAGGCACTACGCAGCCATGCAGGGCGAGGTGGCAAACGGAGCTGACAGAGACGCCATCGTGGCAACCGGTGGCTCACTTAACGGTCACTCCTCTGCACTGTTGGGGCGACCGGACGGGCATTAAATGCCCTTGTCCCCTGCCATCAGAGTTAGGTAGGGGACACTGTTGGTCACTGTTGTACCAACCTGCGTTTTTACCTTTCTACCCCCTCTTCCTACGCTGCCACCTGTTGGTACCCCCTTCCGACTATAAAAGGGAGGCCCATGCGCACGTAGAAGGGGTTCGGTCCATTCGACACCCACACCACCACCACACGCTCGCATGCTCGAGCAAGATCAAATACAATCACCAAAGCAGCAGTAGGGGTTTTATCTCTCGGAGAGCCCGAAGCTGGGTAAAATCGCCCGTCCCCTCGCGCTCGACCCGATCTGCTCTGCGCCGCGCCCGCGCTCCTTGCCGAACTAGAAGGGGCCCTAATTGCCCCATAGGTGCTCGAGGCCACAGAGATCACGCCCGACATCTTTGGCGCGCCCGGTAGAAGTGCGTCGAGGTCATGAGCATCGATCCGGTTTCCACGCTACATCAACGTCATTGTCAACATGCCACCAAGAAGAAGCCTTCGAGGTGGCAGCCCGCTACATCGATTCTACCACCACCGCCGAGCAAGGGGCGGTGGAGTCGGCTCGAAGCAGCGGGCGTCGACGGTGGGACTCACGTCGTCACCAGATCCAAAAACAAGGCCCCGCAAGCGTCGGCGACCGTGCAGACACCACACCCTTCCCAGGAGGTGCAAGGTCGACAACGCCCCGGTGCCCCTAGCACCGTCCTCGTGTTGGAACAAGGCCAAGCTGGTGGGTCGCGGGACGCTCGAGGTCAGCATGCACGCCCACATGCTGGCGCGAGCGAGGTACGATCGCCCGGACGAGGTGTTGCACCTCCCAATCCGGTTGGGAGTCCAAGCACATCCCGTTCCTCGTGCCGCTCAGAGGAAGCGCTGGCCCGAGCCCAGCTGCTTCTGGACTACCCTCCGGCGCCGCACAAGATCGACGACTGGAGGATGACCATATACTGATCTCATCGGCCGCTTAACGGCGGCAAGCCCGGCAACCGAGCGCATCAAGGCCCCGGCAAGGCGCCCAGGCGCAAGCCAACGCCGACAAGACCCCTGGGGGTGCCACCTCCGTGCACTCTCAACCCCGAAGGCCAAGATCGCCAGCTCGCCGGACCAACCCCGACGCCGACTCCACCGCGTCGTCGGACCCGCGAACTCGCCGCGATCAACGCCACGTCCTCCAAGAAGGGCAACACGAAGACGCTGCCACTCGCATCGAGCGCCGGAGAGAAGCGCGACGTCAATCTGACCAGCGCGCCGGACCCACCGTCGACGTGCACGCACCCGGAGAACCGGGCGACTTGCCGTACGCGGCGGGTTGCCCTGCGTTCACCCATGAGCTGCGGCAAGTCCAGTGGCCCAAAACCAAGAACTTCAAGCCAGACGTGCCCGAGAAGTACGATGGTAGGATACATCTGTCGGAGTTCCTCAGCATCTACACCATCGCGGTGCAGGCTGCCAAAGGGCGCGAAGAGAAGATCCTCGCCAACTACTTCCCGCTGGTGCTCAAACCCAACGTCAGATCTTGGCTCATGCACTTGCCGGACGGCTCCATCTCTTCATGGACGGACCTGTGTCACCAGTTTGTCGGCGCCTTCACGGGTGGCCACAAGCCTCATGGCCAGGAGAGTGACCTCCACTTGCTCGTCCCGAAGGAGGGAGCCCTAACAAGTACATCTGAGATTCAGCCAAGTGCAGCGCAACATCCCAGACGTCCACCCTGCCGCGGTTATCAGCGCGTTTCATCAGAACGTGCGTAATCGCCGGATGAGGGAGGAGATGGCGATGTGCAAGATCAGAGATGTCAGCGATCTCTACGCTCTGCCCGACAAGTGTGCACGGGCTGAGCAGGGGAGGAAAATCCCCGGAGAGGTTGCAGGAGCAGAAGGATCTGAAAGTGAGGATGTCGCCCCGGCAAGGAAGAACCGGAGGCGGAACAACAGGAAGAGAAAGGCTAAGGATGTGCTAGCTGTTGAGCATTCTGGCAACGGAGGCGGCTCCGACAAGGCCAGGACCGATGACTCCGGCGAGGCCGTGGTAGCCGCCGACAAGCAGGATGGTTCCGGCAAGCGGTATTGCAAGATCCACCGCACCAAGGGCCACGATCTCCAAACCTGCAAGAAAGTGGAGCAGATGGCGGAGCTACAGAAAGTTGAGTACGAGCGCCGCGATAAGGAGAGAGCCCAGGGAGGCGGCGGAGGATCCGGCAAGAAGCTTCCTGCCCGGGGAGGGCACCGCGGCAAGGCCAAGCCGCGGCAAGGAGATAGGCCTCCCCGCGGCCGCGACAAGGACGAAGATGAGGATGAGGATGATGAGATGGAGGAAGATGAGGCCGATGACCAAGAGTTTCAGAAGGCGACAGAGGTGTTGTGCATCGACGGCGGCGCCTCTATGTACACCTCGCACCGCCAACTCAAGCAGTGGGTGCGAGAAGTGAACGCAGCGGAGCCGTCCGTCGAGGAGCGCAAGCCTCTGAAGTGGTCCTGCACGCCCATCATCTTCGACGTTGAGGACCACCCTGACCGCATCACTGCGGTCGGGTGCTTGCCAATGTTAGTCTCACCAACAATCCGCAACCTCAAGGTTACGAAGATGCTGGTTGACGGCGGGGCCGGCCTGAACCTGATCTCCTCGCGATTTCTCAAAGCTCCAGATCCCCGACAATGAGCTCTAAGAGATCGGTACCTTTCAAGGGATAAACCCGGGAAGAAGCAAGCCAAAGGGGAAGATCACATTGCCAGTGACGGTTGGCAGCGAACTAAACTTCAGGACCGAGAGGGTCACATTCGACGTGGCTGATATCCCATTACCCTACAATGGGATACTCGGCCGACCCGCGCTCGCCAAGTTCATGGCGGCCTCTCACTACGCATACAACGTGCTCAAGATGCCCGGCCCGATGAGTGTCATTTTTGTCCAAGGTGACAAGAGGGATGCACTCATCTGCGCCGACAAGATCTACCGGGAAGTAGCAGCCGCAGCCGAGAGCAAGCCACTCGCCGCTGAAGCTCCCCGGGGGAAGAAGAAAGCCAAGTCTGGCAAGCGCACCTCCCCGGAGTGCTGCGCTGCCGACGAGGACGCACCATCGAGCTCTACCCGCCAGTGAGGCAGAGAAAGCCGCCAAGCTTCGAACTTTTTGAGTTGTATTCCCTGAAAATCCATACCTTGTATGTAGAACCTGTGCGCAGAGGGGTCGAATTGGGCTAAGTTGCGCCTTCGATCTGTTTTCGAGTCCGCTCGACGATGAAAGCGCACCGCAACTAGCCCGATGAATTCTCCCTGCCGGAGGCAACACCGCCAGCGGGCTGCCGATGTCCTGCACTCAGCAAGCATGTTTGCGCTGGCGGGTTCCCTGAAAGCATTAGGGTGAAAACATACAAGGGAGGAGGTCAAGAAGAAGTACGGCCTCGGCGGATCGCTGAAGACGGAAAAGCTAAGTCACCCAAGCTCTTGTACAGAGCACTTTTTAGCCCTAAGCTTTTATGTTATACTCCTCGAGCGTTCATCCCTTGTATGAAAAACCTGTGCGCGGAGGAACCAGCTCGCGGTTAAGTTGTGTCCTTGCTTTGTTTCTGAGTCCGCTCAACAATACAAGTGCGCTGCAACTGGCCCGAGAAGGTTTCTTGCCGGAAACAACACCGCCAATGGCTCTTGATGTCCGTACTCAGCAAGTGTGTTAGCGCCGGCAAGTTCCCTAGAAGCGTAGGGTAAAAACTTACAAGGGACGTAGCGAAGTAGAGGACATAACATGGCGAGTCTTGCCGTGGGACGTCCTTCGTATGAGAAACTTGTGCGCGGAGGAGCTAACTCGCGGTTAAGTGGCGCCTTTGATCTGTTTCGAGTCCGCTCGACGATGAAAGCCTGCCGCAACTAGCCCGACGAGGTTTCTTGCCGGAGGCAACACCGCCAGCGGAACTCTTGACGTTCCGCACTCAGCAAAGCGTGTTTGCGCCGGCAAGTCCCCTAAAAAGCGTAGAGTACAAGCATACGAAGGGCGAAGCATGGCATTGCGTTGCCCAACCTAAAAAAAAGAGTTGTCCCACGAAAGAGTAACTTATTACGGTGCTGTCTCAGTTATTTTCGTGACTATGATAGCAGCTATGAGGAAAAACCAGAAGGGCGCGCTGGTGCGAGGGCTCCGGCAAATCGGCTTCGCTGGGGGCTGCAAGTATCGAAGTTCCTCCGCAGTAGGCCAGGATCCCCGGAGACCGTAGCGTCAGCGACAAGGACAAGGAAAGGCGCACCGGCACCTAGGTCTCGGCGGGACCAGGGTTGCCGGGGGCTGCAAATGCCAAGATTTCTCCTCGGCAAGCTAGAATCGCTGGGGGCTGCGGTGTCAGATAAGTTTTTCATCCCTCATCATGCATCCTCTTATGGACTGGGAAAGGCGGGGCCGCGTCCTTGAACGAGTGTGCCTTGTAAAAAGAAGCCTGTGCGCGGAGGGACCGAGTCGCGGCCGAGTTGCGCCTTTGCTTTGTTTCCGAGTCCGCTCAACAATACAAGCGCGCTGCAACTGGCCCGACAAGGTTTCTTACCGGAAACAACACCGCCAGCGGGCTGCTGACGTTCCGCGCTCAGCAAGTGTGTTAGCACCGGCAAGTTCCCTAGAAGCGTAGGGTGGAAACATACAAGGCACAGAGTCAAGTAAAGGACGTTCTCCGGCAAGCACTCCCCTCTTTTCATTAAAAAAACATCCCAGTTTTTAGTACAAGTCCATAGAGGATGAAAAACATGGTGGAGAGGATTACAAATTTTAAATGCAACTAAGGCCCGAAGGCTTACAAATTAAAAGATAAGATGCCCGTAATCCCTCTCCTGTTTCTCCCTTCAGGAGGTAGGTCAAGGAGGCCCCGACAAGAGAAGCTTGCCGGGGAGGGCAAAAGGGGCGCCTAGGTGAGCTACGGGTGCCAGAAGACACCAAGAGAACTTCCCGGGGGCCGGCCAGGAGCTTGGCGGAGACGGAGGCACCGGAGGCAGAGCTTGAAGGCAGGCGGCGGGGCGTCGGCGCTGTCGAGGCACCTCGCCCTCGTACTCCGACGGCCTTCCCGCCACCCCTCTTCCTCTTCCGCAGCCTCCCTACGCCAGCCGCCCAAGGAGACGGCCCCGGGGAGTTTAAAAGGCCGGCGACCCGGATGATGGGGTCGCCGGTGGCGCGCGAGGCAACATTCGACGACTAGTCGGACCCGCCGTCCTCGTCGTCGCTGTCGCTCCCCTCCTCGTCACTCTCGCTCAAGGAGGGGCCTTCGCTATCGGAGGAGCTGTCCACACAGCATCTCGCCCGGGTGCCGGAGTCCCCGAAGACCTTGACGGCGAGAAGGTCACCCTCCATTAACTTAAAATGGAGGGTAAACCCCGCCGTCAAGCTGTGGATGCGGGCGAATGTCTTCCACCCTCGATCGAAGTACATCACGCCAGGGGCTGGGGATACGACACTAACTCGAGTGCCGCTGATCCCGCAGCCCCTCATGCGCAACTCCAACATCTCGGGCGGGTCCGGTTCCATCGCGCTCGCGAACGGGGCCGGTAGCCGGAGGCGGCGACGAGGTGCTCGGCGCAGCTTGACGAAGAACTCCTAGGGGTCGTCCCCGGTGTGGACCGCCTCAAGGAGAGGAGCTGCCGGCGGAGACAGGGGTGGCGTACCACCCCGGCCGCCTCTCCCCCGAGCGCTCCGACCACGTCCACGACCCCGTCCACGGCCTCGCCCCCTCCTTCTTCTCGTCGTGGCTGGCTCTGCCGCCGCAGGCGCAGGATAGGGAGAGGAGCGCTGCCTGGAGGCGACCCTCGCCGCCACAGATGAAGGACCAGGGTTCCCTCCCTCCATGGCAGATGGGAGGAAGAGTAACGGAAGTTGAAGACGGAGGAAGAAGAGGAAGTACGGGATTATTGTGCTCCCCTTCCGCCCTTTTTAAAGGGATGAGGTGGGGGCTCGGCCGCCCCGTTCAGCCAATCAGGGCACGAGGAGGGCAGAGGAGCGGGGCCGACTCGCCATCTCCGCCCGTGACGGGCCGGTCTCCCACCTTCGCCGCCCACGACCCCCCACGCCTGGGAGCCGCGTGGAGAAAAAGCGGAGCCGGGGCGACGGATGAAATGACCTTGCCCTGCCCCGTGATCACGGGAGTGGACGCCTTAAAGATTGCATGCACCACCCACGTCTCCCACGACGCCGCAATCGACGCGTGCCATTGCGGGAGAGCGCGGTGGGCACGGAGTCCGATTGTGAGCGGACCCAGGCCGCGCGTGCCCATGCACTGTTTTGGGCCTGGCCCAACAACGCTTGGCACTGTGTATGGCCCAGTCCCGGGGGCTCCTGTCGGTGTACTAAAGTAGGGGTACCTTAGTACCCCGAACTTGTGCACGATCAACAGACACCAGCGGCAAGGCTTGCCGGGCGCCCACCAAGACCCTCCACCATTTCCTATTACTACCATTCAAGAACAAAGTACTAACCAAGAAAACAAAGGCCCCGGCAAGAGGAGCTTGCCGGGTAGGACAACCAAGGCATCACCAGAAGACTTGCCGCGGCGCCCCGCGCATCCCGGCAAGGCCCGACGGCCGGCAAGCTTGCCGGCACAACAGGAGAAGGGCCGCGGCAAAGCACTTGCCACGGCAAGGTTGCCACCCAAACTACAGCGCGTCCGGCGACGTGTCATCACAAGGCCATCCGAAGGGCACGTGGCGAGGCACTACGCAGCCATGCAGGGCGAGTTGGCAAACGGAGCTGACAGAGACGCCATCGTGGCAACCGGTGGCTCACTTAACGGTCACTCCTCTGCACTGTTGGGGCGACCGGACGGGCATTAAATGCCCTTGTCCCCTGCCATCAGAGTTAGGTAGGGGACACTGTTGGTCACTGTTGTACCAACCTGTGTTTTTACCTTTCTACCCCCTCTTCCTACGCTGCCACCTGTTGGTACCCCCTCCCGACTATAAAAGGGAGGCCCATGTGCACGTAGAAGGGGTTCGGTCCATTCGACACCCACAACACCACCACACGCTCGCATGCTCGAGCAAGATCAAATACAATCACCAAAGCAGCAGTAGGGGTTTTATCTCTCCGGAGAGCCCCGAAGCTGGGTAAAAATCGCCCGTCCCCCTCGCGCGCTCGACCTCGATCTGCTCTGCACACGCCCTCCGCTCCCTTGCCGAACTAGAAGGGGCCCCTAGTGCCCCATAGGTGCTCGAGGCCACAGAGAGATCACGCACCGACATCTTTGGCGCGCCAGGTAGGGGGTGTGTCGAGGTCGTGAGCATCTGATCTGGTTTCCACGCGCTACATCAACGTCATCGTCAACATGCCACCGAAGAAGAAGCCTTCGGAGGTGGCCGCTCCGTCTACATCGATTCTACCACCACCGCCGGAGCAAGCGGGCGGTGGAGTCGAAGCCGGCGAAGCAGCGGGCGCCGACGGTGGGACTCACGTCGTCACCAGATCCAAAAACAAGGCCCCGCAAGCGTCGGCGACCATGCAGACACCGCACCCTTCCCAGGAGGTGCAAGGTCGACAACGCCCCGGTGCCCCTAGCACCGTGCTCGCGTTGGAACAAGGCCAAGCTGGTGGGTCGCGGGACGCTTGAGGTCAGCATGCACGCCCGCATCTTTGGCGCGACGCGAGGTAACGATCGCCGGACGGGGTGTTGCACCTCCCAATCCGGTTGGGAGTCCAAGCACATCCCGTTCCTCGCGCCGCTCGTCGCCACCGCCACCCAAGACAGCAGAGGAAGCGATGGCCCGAGCCCAGCTGCTTCTGGATTACCCTCCGGCGCCGCACAAGATCGACGACTGGAGGATGACCATATACAGTCATATCGGCTTCACCAACGGCGACAAGCCCCGGCAACCGAGCGCATCAAGGCCCCGGCAAGGCGCCCAGGCGCAAGCCAACGCCGACAAGACCGCTGGGGGTGCCACCTCCGTGCACTCCCAACCCCGAAGGCCAAGATCGCCAGCTCGCCGGACCAACCCCGACGCCGACGCCACCGCGTCGTCGGACCCGCGAACTCGCCGCGATCAACGCCACGTCCTCCAAAAACGGCAACACGAAGACGCTCGCACTCGCATCGAGCGCCGGAGAGAAGCGCGACGTCAATCTGACCAACGCGCCGGACCCACCGTCGACGTGCACGCACCCAGAGAACCGGGCGACTTGCCGTACGCGGCGGGTTGCCCTGCGTTCACCCGGGAGCTGCGGCAAGTCCAGTGGCCCAAAACCAAGAACTTCAAGCCAGACGTGCCCGAGAAGTACGATGGTAGGATACATCCGTCGGAGTTCCTCAGCATCTACACCATCGCGGTGCAGGCTGCCGGAGGGCGCGGCGAGAAGATCCTCGTCAACTACTTCCCGCTGGTGCTCAAACCCAACGTCAGATCTTGGCTCATGCACTTGCCGGACAGCTCCATCTCTACATGGACGGACCTGTGTCACCATTTTGTCGGCGCCTTCACGGGTGGCCACAAGCCTCATGGCCAGGAGAGTGACCTCCACTTGCTCATCCGTAAGGAGGGAGCCCTAGCAAAGTACATACTGAGATTCAGCCAAGTGCAGCGCAACATCCCGAGCGCCCACCCTGCCGCGTTATCAGCGCGTTTCATCGAAACGTCGAATCGCAGGATGAGGAGGAGATGGCGATGTGCAAGATCGAGATGTCACGAAGCTCGCTCGCCCGACAAGTGTGCACGGGCTGAGGAGGGGAGGAAAATCCCCGGAGAGGTTGCTGGAGCAGAAGGATCCGACAGTGAGGATGCTGCCCCGGCAAGGAAGAACCGGAGGCGGAACAACAGGAAGAGAAAGGCTAAGGATGTGCTAGCTGTTGAGAATTCCGGCAACGGAGGCGCCTCCGACAAGGCCAAGACCGATGACTCCGGCGAGGCCGTGGTAGCCACCGACAAGCAGGATGGTTCCGGCAAGCGGTATTGCAAGATCCACCGCACCAAGGGCCACGATCTCCAAACCTGTAAGAAAGTGGAGCAGATGGCGAGCTCTGAAAAGCTGAGTCTGAGCGCCGCGATAAGGAGAGAGCCCAGGAGGTGGCGGAGGATCCGCAAGAAGCTTCTGCCCGGGAGGGCACTGCAGCAAGGCCAAGCCGCGGCAGGAGATAGGCCTCCCAGCGGCGCGACAAGGACGAAGATGAGGATGAGGATGATGAGATGGAGGAAGATGAGGCCGATGACCAAGAGTTTCAGAAGGCGACAGAGGTGTTGTGCATCGACGGCGGCGCCTCTATGTACACCTCGCACCGCCAACTCAAGCAGTGGGTGCGAGAAGTGAACACAGCGGAGCAGTCAATCGAGGCGCGCAAGCCTCTGAAGTGGTCCAGCACGCCCATCATCTTCGACGTTGAGGACCACCCTGACCGCATCACTGCGGTCGGGTGCTTGCCAATGTTGGTCTCACCAACAATCCGCAACCTCAAGGTCACGAAGATGCTGGTTGACAGCGGGGCCGGCCTGAACCTGATCTCCTCCGCAGTACTCAAGAAGCTCCAGATCCCCGACAGCGAGCTCGAAGAGACTGGTACCTTTCAAGTGATAAACCCGGGAAGAAGCAAGCCAAAGGGGATGATCACATTGCCAGTGACGTTTGGCAGCGAACTAAACTTCAGGACCGAGAGGGTCACATTCGACGTGGCTGATATCCCATTACCCTACAATGGGATACTCGGCCGACCCGCGCTCGCCAAGTTCTTGGCGGCCTCTCACTACGCATACAACGTGCTCAAGATGCCCGGCCCGATGAGTGTCATTTCTGTCCAAGGTGACAAGAGCGATGCACTCATCTGCGCCGACAATATCTACCGGGAAGCAGCAGCCGCAGCCGAGAGCAAGCCACTCGCCGCTGAAGCTCCCCGGGGGAAGAAGAAAGCCAAGTCCGGCAAGCGCACCTCCCCGGAGTGCTGCGCTGCCGACGAGGACGCACCATCGAGCTCTACCCGCCAGTGAGGCAGAGAAAGCCGCCAAGCTTCGAACTTTTGGAGTTGTATTCCCTGAAAATCCATACCTTGTATGTAGATCCTGTGCGCAGAGGGGTCGAATCGTGGCTAAGTTGCACCTTTGATCTGTTTTCGAGTCCGCTCGACGATGAAAGCGCACCGCAACTAGCCCGATGAATTCTCCCTGCCGGAGGCAACACCGCCAGCGGGCTGCCGATATCCCGCACTCAGCAAGCATGTTTGCGCCGGCGGGTTCCCTGAAAGCATAAGGGTGAAAACATACAAGGGAGGAGGTCAAGGAGAAGTGCGGCCTCGGCGGATCGCTGAAGACGGAAAAGCTAAGTCACCCAAGCTCTTGTACAGAGCACTTTTTAGCCCTAAGCTTTTATGTTATACTCCTCGAGCGTTCATCCCTTGTATGAAAAACCTGTGCGCGGAGGAACCAGCTCGCGGTTAAGTTGCGTCCTTGCTTTGTTTCTGAGTCCGCTCAACAATACAAGTGCGCTGCAACTGGCCCGAGAAGGTTTCTTGCCGGAAACAACACCGCCAGCGGGCTGCTGATGTCCCGTACTCAGCAAGTGTGTTAGCGCCGGCAAGTTCCCTAGAAGCGTAGGGTAAAAACGTATAAGGGATGTAGCGAAGTAGAGGACGTAACATGGCGAGTCTTGCCGTGGGGCGTACTTCGTATGAGAAACTTGTGCGCGGAGGAGCTAACTCGCGGTTAAGTTGCGCCTCTGATCTGTTTCGAGTCCGCTCGACGATGAAAGCCCGCCGCAACTAGCCCGACGAGGTTTCTTGCCGGAGGCAACACCGCCAGCGGGCTGCTGATGTTCCGCACTCAGCAAGCGTGTTTGCGCCGGCAAGTCCCCTAAAAAGCGTAGAGTACAAGCATACGAAGGGCGAAGCATGGCATTGCGTTGCCCAACCTAAAAAAAAGAGTTGTCCCACGAAATAGTAACTTATTATGGCGCTGTCTCAGTTATTTTCGTGACTATGATAGCAGCTATGAGGAAAAACCAGAAGGGCGCGCTGGTGCGAGGGCTCCGGCAAATCGGCTTCGCTGGGGGCTGCAAGTATCGAAGTTCCTCCGCAGTAGGCCAGGATCCCCAGAGACCGCAGTGTCAGCGACAAGGACAAGGAAAGGCGCACCGGCACCTAGGTCTCGGCGGGACCAGCCGGGGGCTGCAAATGCCAAGATTTCTCCCCGGCAAGCTAGAATCACCGGGGGCTGCGGTGTCAGATAAGTTCTTCATCCCTCCTCATGCATCCTCTTATGGACTGGGAAAGGCGGGGCCGCGTCCTTGAACGAGTGTGCCTTGTAAAAAGAAGCCTGTGCGCGGAGGGACCGAGTCGCGGCCGAGTTGCGCCCTTGCTTTGTTTCCGAGTCTGCTCAACAATACAAGCGCGCTGCAACTGGCCCGACAAGGTTTCTTACCGGAAACAACACCGCCAGCGGGCTGCTGACGTTCCGCGCTCAGCAAGTGTGTTAGCACCGGCAAGTTCCCTAGAAGCGTAGGGTGGAAACATACAAGGCACAGAGTCAAGTAAAGCACGTTCTCCGGCAAGCGCTCCCCTCTTTTCATTAAAAAAAACATCCCAGTTTTTAGTACAAGTCCATAGAGGATGAAAAACATGGTGGAGAGGATTACAAATTTTAAATGCAACTAAGGCCCGAAGGCTTACAAATTAAAAGATAAGATGCCCGTAATCCCTCTCCTGTTTCTCTCTTCAGGAGGTAGGTCAAGGAGGCCCCGGCAAGAGAAGCTTGCCGGGGAGGGAAAAAGGGGCGCCTAGGTGAGCTACGGTGCCGAAGACACCAAGAGAACTTCCGGGCCGCCAGAGCTTGGCGGAGACAGGCGCCGGAGGCAGAGCTTGAAGACGGGCGGCGGGGCGTCGGCCTGCTGTCGAGGCACCTCGCCTCGTATCCGACTTGACGGCCTTCCCGCCACCCCTCTTCCTCTTCGCAGCCTCCCTCGCCAGCCGCCCAAGGAGACGGCCCGGGGAGTTCAGAGGCCGGGCGACCGGATGATGGGGTCGCCGGTGGCCATGAGGCAACATCCGACGACTAGTCGGACCCGCCGTCCTCGTCGGCGCTGCCGCTCCCCTCCTCGTCACTCTCGCCGAGGAGGCGTTACGCATCGGAGGAGCTGTCCACACAAAGATCTCGCCCGGTGCCGGAGTCCCAAGACCTTGACGGCGAGAAGGTCACCTCCATTAACTTAAAATGGAGGGTAAACCCCGCCGTCAAGCTGTGGATGCGGCGAACGTCTTCCACCCTCGATCGAAGTACATCACGCCAGGGCTGGGATCGACACTAACTCGAGTGCCGCTGATCCCGCAGCCCCTCATGCGCAACTCCAACATCTCGGGCGGGTCCGGTTCCATCGCGCTCGCGAACGGGGCCGGTAGCCGGAGGCGGCGATGAGGTGCTCGGCGCAGCTTGACGAAGAACTCCCAGGGGTCATCCCCGGTGTGGACCGCCTAAAGGAGAGGAGCTGCCGGCGGAGACGGGGGTGGCGTACCACCCCGGCCGCCTCTCCCCCGAGCGCTCCGACCACGTCCACGACCCCGTCCACGGCCTCGCCCCTCCCTCTTCCCCTCGTGGCTGGCTCCGCCGCCGCAGGCGCAGGATAGGGAGAGGAGCGCTGCCTGGAGGCGACCCTCGCCGCCACAGATGAAGGACCAGGGTTCCCTCCCTCCATGGCAGATGGGAGGAAGAGTAACGGAAGTTGAAGACGGAGGAAGAAGAGGAAGTACAGGATTATTGTGCTCCCCTTCCGCCCTTTTTAAAGGGACGAGGTGGGGGCTCGGCCGCCCCGTTCAGCCAATCAGGGCACGAGGAGGGCAGAGGAGCGGGGCCGACTCGCCATCTCCGCCCATGACGGGCCGGTCTCCCACCTTCGCCGCCCACAACCCCCCACGCCTGGGAGCCGCATGGCGAAAAAGCGGAGCTGGGGCGACGGATGAAATGACCTCGCCCTGCCCCGTGATCACGGGAGTGGACGCCTTAAAGATCGCACGCACCACCCACGTCTCCCACGACGCCGCAATCGACGCGTGCCGGGAGAGCGCGGTGGGCACGGAGTCCGATTGTGAGCGGACCCAGGCCGCGCGTGCCCGTGCACTGTTTTGGGCCTGGCCCAACAACGCTCGGCACCGTGTATGGCCCAGGCCCGGGGGCTCCTGTCGGTGTACTAAAGTAGGGGTACCTTAGTACCCTGAACTTGTGCCCGGGCAGTCGCAGCACCCCGCGGCAAGGCTTGCCGGGCGCCCGCCAAGACCCTCCACCATTTCCTATTACTGCCATTCAAGAACAAAGTACTAACCAAGAAAACAAAGGCCCCGGCAACAGGAGCTTGCCGGGAAGGACAACCAAGGCATCACCAGAAGACCTGCCGCGGCGCCCCGCGCGTCCCGGCAAGGCCCGACGGCCGGCAAGCTTGCCGGCACAACAAGATAAGGGCCGCGGCAAAGCACTTGCCGCGGCAAGGCTGCCACCCAAACTACAGCGCGTCCGGCGACGTGTCATCACAAGGCCATCCCAAGGGCACGTGGCGAGGCACTACGCAGCCATGCAGGGCGAGGTGGCAAACGGAGCTGACAGAGACGCCATCGTAGCAACCGGTGGCTCACTTAACGGTCACCTCTGCCTTTGTTGCTAGGCGACCGGACGGGCATTAAATGCCCTTGTCCCCTGCCATTAGAGTTAGGTAGGGGACACTGTTGGTCATCATTGTACCCACTGCGTTTTACCTTTCTACCCCCTCTTCCTACGCTGCCACCTGTTGGTACCCCCTTCCGACTATAAAAGGGAGGCCCATGCGCACGTAGAAGGGGTTCGGTCCATTCGACACCCACAACACCAGCACCCACTCGCATGCTCGAGCAAGGTCAAATACAATCACCAAAGCAGCAGTAGGGGTTTTATCTCTCCGGAGAGCCCCGAAGCTGGGTAAAAATCGCCCGTCCCCCTCGCGCGCTCGACCTTGATCTGCTCTGCGCACGCCCTCCGCTCCCTTGTCGAACTAGAAGGGGCCCCTAGTGCCCCATAGGTGCTCGAGGCCACAAAGAGATCACGCCCCGACAAGCGCCTCGCCACGTGCCGCTGGGATGGCCCTGGGTGACACGTCGCTGGATGCGCTGGAGTTTGGGTGTAGGGTGGCAGCCTTGCCGCGGCAGACGCCTTGCTGCGGTCCTTCTCTTGTCGCGCCGGCAAGCTTGCCGGCCGCCAGGCCTTGCCGGGACATGCGGGGCGTCGCGGCAAGTCTTCTGGAAGCGCCTTGGTTGGCCTTCCCGGCAATCTCCTCTTGCCGGGGCCTTTGTCCTCCCCGGCAAGCCTTCCTTGTCGGGATCTTCGTCTTCTCAGTTGATGCTTTGTTCTTAAATGGCAGTAATAGGAGACGACGGAGGGTCTTGGCGGGCGCCCGGCAAGCCTTGCCGCGGGGCGCTGCGACTGCCCGTGCACAAGTTCGGGGTACTAAGGTACACCCTACTTTAGTACACCGACAACCTACTTTATAAGGGTTTCATGCCACACTATAATGTTTGGACCAAGCACGGAGAAATAGGGTTTATGATGGAAGACAACAAAGAAGAGGACGATGAGAACTATGTGCCCCCCGAATACGGTGATGCTGCAACGGGGGAAGCTGTTAAAGATCAAGAGGAACCAGACGATGTGCCCGATGATGATCTCCGCCGGGTCATTGTTGATGCAAGGAGTCAGTGTGAAAGTCAAAAGGAGAAGGTGAAGTTCGATCGCATGCTAGAGGATCACAAAAAAGGTTTGTACCCCAATTGCGAAGATGGTAAAGAAAAGCTCGGTACCATACTGAAATTGCTGCAGATGAAGGCAGAGAATGCCGTGCCTGACAAAGGATTTGAGAAGCTACTAAAAATATTGAAGAACAAGCTTCCAAAGGATAACGAATTGCCCGACAGTACGCATGCAGCAAAGAAGGTTGTTTGCCCTCTAGGATTGGAGGTGCAGAAGATACATGCATGCCCTAATGACTGCATCCTGTACCGTGGTGCATACGTGGATTTGAACACATGCCCGATATGCGGTGCATTGCGGTATAAGATCAGACGAGATGACCCTGGTGATGTTGACGGCGAGCGCCCCCGAAAGAGGGTTCTTGCCAAGGTGATGTGGTATGGTCCTATAATACCACGGTTGAAATACCTGTTTAGAAACAAAGAGCATGCCAAGTCGATGCGATGGCACAGAGATGACCGTAAGAAAGACGGGAAGTTGAGAGCACCCGCTGACGGGTCGCAGTGGAGAAAAATCGAGAGAAAGTACTGGAAGGAGTTTGCAGTCTGTGCAAGGAACGTATGGTTTGGTTTAAGCGCAGATGGCATTAATCCTTTCAGGGAGTAGAGCAACAATCACAGCACCTGCCCGTGACTCTATGTATCTATAACCTTCCTCCTTGGCTGTGCATGAAGCGGAAGTTCATTATGATGTCAGTTCTCATCCAAGGCCCTAAGCAACCCTGCAACGACATTAATGTGTACCTAAGGCCATTGGCTGAAGAACTTTTGCAGCTATGGACTGGGAAAGGTGTACATGTGTGGGATGAGCACAAACAGGAGGAATTTGACCTGCATGCGTTGCTATTTGTCACCATCAATGATTGGCCTGCTCTCAGTAACCTTTCAGGACAGACAAACAAGGGATGCCACGCATGCACGCACTGTTTAGATGACACTCAAAATATATACCTGGACAAATGCAGGAAGAATGTTTACCTGGGGCATCGTCGATTCCTTTTGACCAATCATCAATGTTGAAAGAAAGGCAAGCACTTTAAAGGCAAGGCAGATCACCGGAAGAAGCCCGCCATTCGTAGCGGTGATCATGTACTTGCTATGGTCAATGATTTAAAAGTAATCTTCGGAAGGGTCCCGGCGGACTATCTGTTCCGAGTGGCGCTGCAGGACACGCACCCATGTGGAAGAAGAAATCTATATTTTGGGACCTAGCCTACTGGAAAGACCTAGAGGTCTGCTCTTTGATCGACGTGATGCACGTGATGAAGAACCTTTGCGTGAACCTGCTAGGCTTCTTGGGCGTGTATGGGAAGACAAAAGATACAGCGGAGGCACGGGAGGACCTGCAACGTTTGTACGAAAAAGACGGCTTGCCTCCAAAGCAGTATGAAGGTCATGCCAGCTACGCTCTTACCAAAGAAGAGAAGGAAATCTTCTTTGAATGTCTCGTCGATATGAAGGTCCCGTCGGCTTCTCGTTGAATATAAAGGGAATAATAAATATGCGGAGAAAAGTTCCGAACCTAAAGTCTCGTGATCGCCACGTGATTATGACGCAATCGCTGCTTCCGGTTGCATTGAGGGGGCTTCTACCGGAAAATGTTCGATTAGCCATTGTGAAGCTATGTTCATTCCTCAATGCAATCTCTCAGAAGGTTATCGATCCATAAATCCTACCAAGGTTAAGGAGTGATGTGGCGCAATGTCTTGTCAGTTTTGAGCTGGTGTTCCCACCATCTTTCTTCAATATCATGACACACGTCCTAGTTCATCTAGTCAACGAGATTGTCATTCTGGGCCTGTATTTCTACACAATATGTTCCCCTTTGAGAGGTTCATGGGAGTCCTAAAGAAATATGTCTCAGAATCGCTTAGGCCGAAGGAAGCATTTCCATGGGCCATCAAACAGAGGATGTCATTGGGTTTTGTGTTGACTTCATTCCTGACCTTAAGAAGATAGGTCTCCCTCAATCGCGGTATGAGGGGATACTGGGTGGAAAAGGCATGCTAGGAGGGGACTCAATAGTATGTAGGGACGGGCATTCTTGGTCTCAAGCACACTACATGGTTCTACAGAATTCTACCTTGGTGACCCCGTATGTCGATGAACACAAGAACATTCTGCGCTCCATACACCCGGACCAATGTGAGGACTGGATTACATGTGAACACATCAGGAGTTTCGGCAGTTGGTTCCAAACACGTCTCACGTGTGAAAACACCATTTCTGATGACCTATACTCGTTGGCGAGGGAACCATCTTCGACTGCAATGACCTACAAAGGGTACGAGATAAATGAGAATACATTTTACACAATTGCCCAAGATCAAAAGAGCACCAACCAAAACAGTGGTGTCTACTTTTATGCAGCAACCAATAGGGGAAACGACACATATTATGGTTACATAGTGGACATATGGGAACTTGACTATGGAAATGATATTAAGGTCCCTTTGTTTAAGTGCAAATGGGTCAACCTGACAGGAGGTGGGGTACAGGTAGACCCATAGTACGGAATGACATCAGAGGATCTGAACAATCTGGGGTACACAGAAGAGCCATTTGTCCTAGCCAATGATTTGGCGCGGGTTTTCTATGTGAAGGACGTGTCTACCAAACCGAGAAAAAGAAAATATAAGGAAGTGGATACATCATATAATGAGCCAAAGCACCACATAATTCTTTCAGGAAAAAGAGACATCTTGGGATTGGAAGGCAAGACAGACGTGTCTGAAGATTGTGAAAAGTTTCATGAAATTCCTCCCTTCAAAGTCAAGGCTGACCCAAGCATCCTGTTAAACGATGAAGATTATCCATGGTTAGGGCACAATATTATAAGCAAAGAACACAAGCGAAGAAAAAGTATAGACTTTCTATCAACAACTATTATGATGATGCCTTTGATGTAGAATATCACTGCAGTTACATTCGAACAAATGAAATCCCTTTGTAACAGATGAGTTTTCGTCCGAAACCCTGATACTTTCAAAGAAATTGTCTGTTTTGTATCCAGTTTTTGTCGTAACCCTCTCAACTTTTTAGCACATGCTATATGGGTGAAATGATGATACCATGCCAACTTTCAACCTTTTCAGAGTTCATTTGTAATGCTTTTCAATTTAAGGGTCATTTAGCTCAAATAATGAACTAATAGCAAAACGAATGAACTAATAGCAAAAAGAATGAACTAAAAGCAAAAAGAATGAACTAATAGCAAAAAGAATGAACTAAAAATAATCAATTAAAAGATTCTATCATGATCAACTAAAACAAAACTATAATATACTTCAATAGCAAAAAGAATCAACTAAAAAGCTTTTATAAAACTCCAATAGCAAAAGGAATCAACTCAAAAGACTTTTATAAACCTCTAGTATTATTGAAACTAAAATTATATAAAATTTATGCAACCAAAATTATCAAAGTATTTTATGTTCAAAATATCAAAAGCAAAAAGAATTTTCATAAAGAATTCTTTTTGTTAGAAACTTTAATAGCAAAAGAATTATTATAGAGAATTTTTGTGTTAGAAACTAAAATAACAAAATCTGTTTTTGAATATAATGATAAACCACAGTAGTATTAAATGGCAGGAAAAAGAATCACTCAAACATCTATGTTTATAGTAAAGTTATTCAAAAACTAGTGATTCACACAAATTTCAAAAAATTCAAATTTAAACTATTCAAGTTGGAAAAGAAATGGCACTAACAGGAAGTTTGTATTTTTTTTTATTACCTAAAAGAAAAAGGAACTAAAAAATAAAGCAAAAAACAAAAGAAAATAAATAATGCAAAAAACAGAAAAAAAAACTGGGAAAAATAAAAAAAATGCCACCTACTCGGCCACTAGGGCCTGAATACGACTAAAACCCTACCATGGGCCAGGATTCAGGCCCGCAGAAGGCCTAGTAGGCCCATCAGGCATAGTAGTGACAATTAGGCCCGTAAGCTTGTAATAGAGAGGAGCTTGAGAGGGGTGCGGCAGTGGGGCTTTTAAACCACTGCCCGCCCCTCTCAACTAGCGAGGGTGGGACTAAAGTTTTGGCCACGGGCAGCACGAGGCCTTCGGTCCCGGTTGGTGCCACCAACTGATGCCAAAGGGTGGCATTGGTCCCGGTTCGTGTCACCAACTGGGACCAATGCACCCCTTTGGTACCGGTTGGTGCCACCAACCGGTACAGAAGGCCTCTGCTTCCCGCCCTTTGGGCTGCTGAAAAAAGACCTTTGGTCTCGGTTGGTGGCACCAACAGGGACTAAAGGTGTGCATTGGTCCCGGTTGGTGCCATGAACCGGTACGAATGCTCTATGTATATAAGCAGGACTTGTGAAATTTTTGTTTTAGTTCCTCAGTCTCCCACAGCCGACGTCGCCCTCAGCCCCGTCACTGCCGTCGCCGTCGCCCTCGCCCATCATCGCCGCCCCGACGCCATCGCCGTGCACTACCCCATGTCGTCGCCGTCACCCGCGACGCCGTCACCGCCCCGCGCCACTGCTCGACCTCGCCGCCTCGACGCCGTCCTCGTCGCCGACCTCGAGCCCGCCGTCCTCACATCGACGCACCGTCGCTGCCGCCGACGCCGCTCGCCCGCCCCTCGCCAAGCGCCAGATCGTACTGTTGCCGACCTATGCCCAGACGCTGCCTGCCCGCCTGATGCACCCCTGCCCTCCGCCGACGCCCTCCGCCCGCCAGGCGCCCGCTGCCCGACGCCTCCCTCAGGAGCACTGCTCCGCCCCCCCTTGCCGTCGCCGACACGTCTCCAACATATCTATAATTTTTGATTGTTCCATGCTATTATATTACCCCTTTTGGATGTTTATGGGCTTTATTTTACACATTTATATCATTTTTGGGACTAACCTACTAACCGGAGGCCCAACACATATTGTTGTTTTTTTGCCTATTTCAGTATTTCAAAGAAAAGGAATATCAAACGGAGTCCAAACGGAATGAAACCTTCGGGAGCGTGATTTTTGGAACGAACGTGATCCGAAGAGCTTGGAGTGCAAGTCAAGAAGCAGCCGAGGAAGCCATGAGATAGGAGGCCATGCCCCCCTGTAGGGTGCGCCCCCTATCTTGTGGGCCCCTCGGGTGGCCACCGACGTACATATTCCTCCTATATATACCTAGGTACCCCAAAAACATCCAGGGGCACCACGAAACACAATGTCCACCGCTGTAACCTTCTGTATAAGCGAGATCTCATCTTGGAGCCTTTGCCAGCACTCTGCCGGAGGGGGAATCGACCATGGAGGGCTTCTACATCAACATCCTTGCCCCTTCGATGAGTTGTGAGTAGTTTACCACAGACCTACGGGTCTATAGTTATTAGCTAGATGGCTTCTTCTCTCTTTTTGGAACTCAATACAATGTTCCCCCCCTCTCTTGTGGAGATCTATTCGATGTAAACTCTTTTTGCGGTGTGTTTGTCGAGATCCGATGAATTGTGGGTTTATGATCAAGTTTATCTATGAATAATATTTGAATCTTCTCTGAATTCTTTTATGTATGATTGAGTTATCTTTGCAAGTCTCTTCGAATTATCAGTTTGTTTGGCCTACTAGATTGGTCTTTCTTGCCATGGGAGAAGTGCTTAGCTTTGGGTTCAATCTTGCGGTGTCCTTACCAAAGGATGTAAAGGGTTGCAAGGCACGTATTGTATTGTTGCCATCGAGGATAACAAGATGGGGTTTATATCATATTGCTTGAGTTTATCCCTCTACAGCATGTCATCTTACTTAATGCGCTACTCTGTTCTTATGAACTTAATACTCTAGATGCAGGCAGGAGTCGGTCTACTTGTTATGGACGTGATGCATATATACATGATCATAACTATGCGCTTTTCTATCAATTGCTCGACAATAATTTGTTCACCCACCGTAATACTTATGCTATCTTGAGAGAAGCCTCTAGTGAAACCTATGCCCCCCAGGTCTATCTCTTATCATATTTGCCTTCAATCTACTTTATTTCGCATCTTTACTTTTTGCATCTATATTATAAAATACCAAAAATATATTTATATTATCATACTATCTTTATTAGATCTCACTTTCGCAAGTGGCCGTGAAGGGATTGACGACCCCTTTATTGCATTGGTTGCGAGTTCTCAGTTTGTTTGTGTAGGTGTGTGGGACTTTTGAGGAGCCTCCTACTGGATTGATACCTTGGTTCTCAAAACTAAGGGAAATACTTACGCTACACTTGCTGCATCACCCTCTCCTCTTCGAGGAAAACCAACGCAAGCTCAAGACGTAGCAAGAAGGATTTCGCACCGCTGTCGGGAGGTCTTCGCTCAAGTCAAGACATACCAAGTACCCATCACAAACCCATCTCCTCGTGATTTACATTATTTGCCATTTGCCTTTCGCTTTTCCTCTCCCCACTTCACCCTTGTCGCTTTATTCGCCCTCTCTTTCCCAATCTCCTCCTCTCTTTTTAAGCTTGCCGTTTTTTGTTTGCCTGTGTGTTGGATTACTTGTTGCCATGGCGCAAGATAATACCAAATTGTGTGATTTCTCGAATACCAATAATAATGATTTCCTTAGTACTCCGATTGCTCCTCTTAATGATGTTGAGTCTTGTGAAATCAATATCGCTTTGCTGAATCTTGTTATGAAAGATCAATTCGCCGGCCTTCCTAGTGAAGATGCCGCTACTCATCTAAACAATTTTGTTGATTTGTGTGATATGCAAAAGAAGAAAGATACGGATAACAATATTTTCAAATTGAAGTTATTTCCGTTTTCACTTAGAGATCGTGCTAAAGTTTGGTTTTCGTCTTTGCCTAAAAATAGTATTGATTCTTGGAACAAGTGCAAAGATGCTTTTATCTCTAAGTATTTTTCTCCCACGAAGATCATCACTTTTAGGAACGATATTATGAATTTTAAACAACTTGATCATGAGCATGTTGCCCAATCTTGGGAAAGAATGAAATTGATGCTTCACAATTGCCCTACTCATGGTTTGAACATATGGATGTTCATACAAAAATTTTATGCCGCGGGATGTATGTTTATGGAAATCACGTTAGAAGATGCTACAAAACTTGTTGATAATATTATGGCTAATTATTCTCAATGGCACACCGAAAGATCTTCTAGTAAAAAAGTGCATGCTATAGAAGAAATCAATGTTTTGAGTGGAAAGATGGATGAACTTATGAAGATGTTTGCTACTAAAAATACTCCTCTTGATCCCAATGATATGCCTTTGTCTTCTTTGATTGAGAATAATAATGAATCTATGGATGTGAATTTTGTTGGTAGGAATAGTTTTGGAAACAATGCTTATAGAGGAAACTTTAATGCTAGACCGTTCCCCAGTAATCCCTCTAATAATTATGGAAATTCCTGCAATAATTCTTATGGTAATTTTAATAAGATGCCCTCTGATTTTGAGAATAGTGTGAAATAATTTATGATTTCTCAAAAGAATTTTAATACTTTGCTTGAAGAAAAATTGCTCAAAGTTGATGATTTGGCAAGGAACGTTGATAGACTTTCGCTTGATGTTGATTCTCTTAAACTTAGATCTTCTCCTCCTAAGCATGATATCAATGAGTCCCTCAAGGTAATGAGAATTTCCATCGATGAGTGTAAGGAAAGAACTGCTAGATTGCGTGCTAAAAGATATAGCTTCATAAAAGCATGTTCTTCTAGTTTCCGTGAAAATAGTGATGAGGATCTTAAAGTTATTGATGTGTCTCCTATTAGATCTATGTTTTGCAATATGAATTTTTATGGTTATGGGACGGATGATGAATCAACTTTTCCTAGAAGGCGTCGGAATCTTTAGATCTTAATGCTAAATTTGGTAAAAGTGAGTGAGGGAGTCCTGGACTAGGGTGTGTCCGGATAGCCGGACTATCATCGTCCGCCGGACTCCAAGACTACGAAGATACAAGATTGAAGACTCCGTCCCGTGTCCGGATGGGACTTTCCTTGGCGTGGAAGGCAAGCTTGGCGATACGGATATGTAGATCTCCTACCATTGTAACCGACTCTGTGAAACCCTAGCCTCCTCCGGTGTCTATATAAACCGGAGGGCTTTAGTCCGTAGGACAACATACATTACAACAATCATACCATAGGCTAGCTTTAGGGTTTAGCCTCCTTGATCTCGTGGTAGATCCACTCTTGTACTACCCATATCATCAATATTAATCAAGCAGGGCGTAGGGTTTTACCTCCATCGAGAGGGCCCAACACAGGTAAACATCGTGTCCCTTGTCTCCTGTTACCATCCGCCTAGACGCATAGTTCGGGACCCCCTACCGAGATCCGCCGGTTTTGACACCGACATTGGTGCTTTCATTGAGAGTTCCTCTGTGTCGTCACCGATAGGCTCGATGGCATCTTCAACCAACAACGCTGTCCAGGGTGAGATTTTTCTCCCTGGACAGATCTTCGTATTCGGCGGCTTCGCACTGCGGGCTAATTGGCTTGGCCATCTGGAGTAGATCGAAAGCTACGCCCCTGGCCGTCAGGTCAGATTCAGAAGTCTAAACTTCACGGCCGACGTCCGTGGAGACTTGATCTTCGACGGGCTCGAGCCACAGCCAAGCGCGCCGCACTGTTACGATGGGCATGAACTAGCTCTGCCGCTGAACAGTGCCTTGGTGGCCGCACTCGAATTCGCTTCGGCCCTTAGTCCGGAGCCGATCGCCCAGATCGAGGATCGGTGGATGGACGCCACCTCAAGGGCTTCAACTTCCACGGCGGTGGAGCCGAACACTAACCTTGTCCCTCGCGAAACACGTGATTCCGAGGTGCCGGACTCCTTGCCGGACTCCGGACCTCCCCCGCCCCTACCAATCGAATCTGATTGGGAGCCGGTTATGGAATTCACCGCCATGGACATCTTCCAACACTCGCCCTTTGGCGACATCCTATATTCGCTAAAGTATCTCTCGCTATCAGGAGAGTCCTGGCCGGACTATGGCCAGGATGGTTGGGATACGGACGATGAAGAAATTCAGAGCCCACCCACCACCCACTTTGTAGCCACTGTCGACGATCTAACCGACATGCTAGACTACGACTCCGAAGACATCGACGCTATGGACGACGGCGCGGAGATTTATCAGAACCAGCGCCTACAGGGCACTGGAAGACAACCTCGTCATACGACATATACATGGTGGACACCCCAAAAGACGGGGACGGCGAAGAAGCAGCGGAGGCAGATTCTTTAAAGAAGCAGCCCAAGCGCCGGCGTCAGCGGCGCCGCTCTAAATCCTGCCACAGCAAGAATGGAGATTCCGGCACAGGAGATAATAATACCCCAGAGAGTGCCGAAGACAATCCCCTCCAGCAAGACTCAGCACAGGAGGATGAAGAAGCAAGCCCTCACGAGAGGGCGGCAGACGAAGAGGTCGAGGATTATAACTATATGCCTCCCTCGGAAGACGAGGCAAGCCTCAACGACGACGAATTCGTCGTGCCCAAGGATCCCGTCGAACAAGAGCGTTTTAAACGCAGGCTTATCACCACGGCAAATAGCCTAAAGAAAAAGCAGCAGCAGCTTCAAGCTGATCAGGACCTGCTGGCCGATCGATGGACCGAGGTCCTCGCGGCCGAAGAGTGTAAACTCGAACGCCCCTCCAAAAGCTACCCAAGACGCAAGTTGCTCCCCCGACTAGAGGAGGAAGCATACATACCTTCATCACCAGCGCATGATACGGCTGACCGACCACCCCGCGGTCGTGACAGAGAGGCATCCAGGCCCTCAACCAAGACCGTACCCCGGCATCGCTCCAAAAGTACGAAGCCAAGAGGGAGCGCGCCGGACTTGCGAGATGTATTGGAGGACAAAGCAAGGCAATCCAGATCCATCTACGGATCACAAGGGCGCCCCACGACCCGCGACGAATACCATCGCGCGGATACAATAACCCGGCGGGCGAACACAGCGAACATAACGCCTCTCGAGCTGTGTCGTGATATTGCTCAATACAGAGGCGCCACACACCCGCTATGCTTCACTGACGAAGTAATGGATCATCAAATCCCTGAAGGTTTTAAACCCGTAAACATCGAATCCTACGATGGCACAACAGACCCCATGGTTTGCATCGAAGATTATCTTCTCCACATCCATATGGCCCGCGGCGACGATCTCCATGCCATCAAGTATCTCCCACTCAAGCTTAAAGGACCAGCTCGGCATTGGCTTAACAGCTTGCCCGCAGAGTCAATTGGGTGTTGGGAAGACACGAAGCCGCATTCCTCGACAACTTCCGTGGCACGTATAAAGCGGCCACCGACGACGCTGACCTAAGCCACATCATTCAGCAGCCAGACGAATCGCCGGATAATTACGACATGGTTCTTGACAAAGAAAACCAAATCGTCGACTGTCCGGATGCAGAGGCCCTTGCAGTCTTCAAACATAACATCCGCGACGAGTGGCTAGCCCGGCACCTGGGACAGGAAAAGCCAAAATCCTTGGCAGCCCTCACATCATTAATGAGCCGCTTTTGCGCGGGAGAGGATAGCTGGCTAGCTCGGAGCAACAATCTTCGTAAAAATTCTGGCAGTCCGGATAATAAGGACAACAATGGCAGGTCACGTCAAAACAAAAATAAGCGCCGCGTAACGGCGGCGACAAAGGAGGATACGGCGATCAACGCCGGATTCCGAGGCTCTAAACCCGTCGAGGAAGAAGCCATTCAAAAGAACCACTCCAGGTCCGTCCAATTTGGACCGAATACTCGACCGCTCATGCCAGATACATGGCACCCCTGAAAAGCCAGCTAATCACACCAACAGAGATTGCTGGGTGTTCAAGCAGGCAGGCAAGTTAATTACCGAAAACAATGACAAGGGGCTATACAGCGACAACGAGGAAGAGACCCGACCGCCAAACAATAGAGGACAGAAAGGTTTCCCCCCACAAGTGCGGACGGTGAACATGATTTACGCAACCCATATACCCAAGAGGGAGCGGAAGCGTGCACTAAGGGACGTCTATGCGATGGAGCCAGTCGCCCCAAAGTTCAACCCATGGTCCTCTTGTCCGATCACTTTCGATCGAAGAGACCACCTGACGAGCATATGCCATGGCGGATTCGCCGCATTGGTCTTAGACCCAATCGTCGATGGATTTCACCTCACGAGAGTCCTGATGGACGGTGGCAGCAGCCTGAACCTGCTTTATCAGGATACAGTGCGCAAGATGGGCATAGACCCTTCAAGGATTAAACCTACAAAGACAACCTTTAAAGGTGTCATACCAGGTGTGGAAGCCAATTGTACAGGCTCAGTCACACTAGAAGTGGTCTTCGGATCCCCGGATAATTTCCGGAGCGAGGAGTTAATCTTTGACATAGTCCCATTTCGCAGCGGCTATCACACTCTGCTCGGACGAACCGCGTTTGCAAAGTTCAACGCGGTGCCGCATTATGCATACCTCAAGCTCAAGATGCCAGGCCCTCGTGGAGTCATCACGGTCAACGGAAATACGGAACGCTCCCTCCGAACGGAGGAACATACAGCGGCCCTCGCGACAGAAGTACAGAGCAGCCTTTTAAGGCAATTTTCGAGTCTGGCTGTTAAACGGCCGGATACAGCAAAACGCACCCGAAGCAATACCAACGAAGACCACCTGGCACGATCAGAGCACGCGTAGCAATGCGGCCCTAACCCCCGCCCTCGCATGATTGCAAGAACAACCCTCCGCGTACATCATTACGCTTTGGAGATACCATGGGCGCAGGGGAAGGGGCATGATCACAATGAACCCAGAGTGCGGCTCGACCACACCAGGGGCTCGCAAGTGTGCCCCCCTTTTTTTTATTATTTTCCCTCTTTGTGTACACAGGACTCCGTTAATCAGAGGCCCTGTCTGGCGGTGAACCTGCCGAACTCATGATGCAACAGCCAGGGAAGAAAGAAGGCTGCGACGAACACTCAGGTGGTCTCAATTACGAGCATTAAATTCGATTATATACACCAAGTCCGCAGCTCACCCATGGAGGGGGACATGTTTAATTAGTCCAAATCCCTTGCTTACCGCACTATTTGTATCAGTCCATACTCATAGCAGACTTCCTTTAATAAATAATGCAGCACTTTTCGACGGCAATTGCATTACTTTATATATATATATATATTCATTACATGACATCTTGCACCCGTACATCTTGGTACGGCCCAATAAACTAGGGGCTTATGTTCCCCACATTATGGTGTGATAAGTCCGAACACTTTCATAAGTACGGCACCCCAAACTTATTGCATTATATGAATCGGCTCCGAATCATGTCTTGGCTCAATAGTTGGGTTTGCCCGGCTCCCACGTTTTGGTGCCTTACATTCCGTTCTGTCGGCTAAGGTGGCACTGGGAGAACCACTGCGATTTCGCCCCGGTTCAGCCGGGCGAGCGCCTCAGTGGAGAAAGCTAAAACTGACCGGCATGATAAGGCGAGAGACTGGTCGCTGTTCGAGAGGTCTTTTCGGGTCCTTAAAGACTCATGCCGCTTCGAGCGAAGTTCTGGATAATGTCCGACGAAGGCGTGGATAGCGCCACGGATTCGGTCTTCCGAATACCAGGGGCTTCGCCGAAATTTAAATATATATAGAATTCTATGGCTAAGTGAGAGTGTTCAAGCATTATAAGTCCGGTTGCCTTGTTCGTTGTGTTGAGCGCCTCCCTAGATGGACCCAAAAATGGGAACAATAGTGCTCAAGTTTATCCCGAACACCACAACACTCGCGGCTCGGGGGCTGAAGCCAACGACTTGCCATCTCTCAGATTTTATAAAACGGCCGCACAGAAGGTAATATTTTAAATTAAACAAGCGTTGCTCATGGCGCATATGAACGAAGTTTTCAGCGCACAGGATAATACATAGCGAGTTTACTTCAAAATTACATCTCTGGGGCACTCATCCGCAATATCGCGGGCTCCCTTCAGGACAGTTTTATAATACATCTCGGCGACGATACTCCTTGCCCGGTGGCGGCGGGTCGCTGAGAAGCTTCTCGCATCCAGCCTGCCCAAGCAGCACCTTTGTGCGGGCAAGGGCCCGACGAGCACCTTCAATACAAAGCGGGCGCTTGATGACCTCCACCTGAGGGCACGATCCACCAGCCGCCAGACGAGGCGAAGTAGCTCCCGGCATGGCCTGCCCAGCCACGGCCGGACTATAAGGCCCTTCATGGCCTCCTCGGCTACCTTGTGGAGTTCGACCAGCTGCTTCACTGGTCGCTTGGGGGCACGGATGGTCGGCCTCAACAGATCGAGACCGAAGACCTTCTCCGTCGAGCTCCCCTCCTTGCCACGATAGAATGCAGCAGCATCGGACACACTACGCGGCAGATCTGCAAACGCCCCTGGAGAGCTCCGAATGCGGGTAAGTGTAAGGTAGTTTACATTAACATGCTTGCTTTGCATGAAAAATGCCTTACCCGCCGCTATCTTCTTTACATCTTCAACCTCCTGAAGGTCCTTACGGGCCTCAGCCTTGGCGGACTTGGCACTTTCGAGAGCCGAGGCAAGCTCGGACTCTCGAGTCTTGGAGTCACGCTCCAGGCTCTCATGCTTCTCCATGAGAGCCCGGAGCTCTTGCCGTACTTCCGCCACCTGTGCCTCCTGCTTTTCTCGTTCGCTGTTCCTGGGCAAGACTGCTGCTTTGGCAGACACACAGCTTCCTTCAGGGCTGCCACCTCATTTGTGGCCCCTGCAACACCCATATTATCCTTGTTAATTTCATTGCAACCAAAATCCTTTTCTGTAAGGTAACTGTTCAAAGTGGTGTTACTCACCTTCTTTGTCCTCGAGCTGCTTCTTGGCATGGCTGAGCTCTTGCTCGGACCGCTCGAGATCTTGCTTCAACGCACCGACCTCCGCAGTCAGTGCGGCAGAGGTCAGCAACGCAGCCTGCAAACCCATATTGACATATTTTAAGCAACCTCATATATCTTTTAGATCCTCATCCGCTTTTCTTTACAACACCGGACTAAGCATCAGGGGCTACTGTCTATGCGGTATTACATTACATAAATTCAACTTCTTACCTCAAAGCCTGTTAGAAGGCTGCTGCAGGCTTCGGTCAGCCCGCTCTTGGCGAGCTGAACCTTCTGAATCACCACACTCATGATAGTGCGGTGTTCTTCCTCGATGGAAGCGCCTGTGAGCGCCTCCAACAAGTTGCCCGACGCCTTCGGTTGGACGGGGGCTGCCGGTGTCACGGTCTTGCCCTTCTTCCGAAGGGGCTGCTTGCCGGACTCTGGAACCACTGCAGGTTCCGACGTAGAGTCCGGCGCAAAGTCCGGGAGGCTGCCTTGCAGCGCCTCCGGAGCCTCCTCCTGATGGGTCCCTCTCTGGGATCCCACCTCGGCGTTCTCGTCAGCACGGGGGGTGGAGGCAGTCGGAAGTGAATCCACATCCGACGGGGCCAACGACCCGCTCGATGAAGCGGGGAGATCATCATCGGCCGGACTGCGGACAGTATGCGGCATTAGTAGGACACTACGTGACACGAAAGAAATTGCATATCAGGGATCCGGATACTTACGATCTTGCCGGACGCCTGGCCCTTAAAGGCCACTCCTCCTCGCCAACATTGGTGTTGGCAGAGCTGTCCGGGGGGATAGTTCTCCCCCTCTTGGACCCTTCGGCCTCCCCTGTTGGGGAAGCCTTCCTCTTCCTCTCTCCCTCCTCCGGGAGAGAGTCTTCTTCCTCCTCCTTGTCTTCGGGGGAGGAGTCCGCCTCGTCGTCGGACACCAGATTACGGGAACTCTTTCGAGTCCCCGTGGCCACCTTCTTGGCCTTCTTCTCCGGCACCACGTGCGGTGCCGGAACCAGCAGCCCTACTAGACGGGCGTTCACTGGGTCTTCTGGCATGGGAGCCGGACAGATGAGCTGCTCGGCCTTCTCCATCCATTCCTGCCAAAGGAAAGGAAAGATTGAGACCCTCCTAGAGTCAATCTATATACCACAAGTGTCCCGTAAAGGGGTTGAATCACTTACCTCGTCAGCTGGATGCTGCGAGCAAAATCCGCGATCTTCCTTCGCGGATGCAGGGGCTTCGGCGCCCTTAAACAACACCCTCCAGGCGCCTTCGTACGTCGTGTCGAAGAGCCCGCTTAGCACCCGGTGCTGTTCCGGATTAAACTCCCACAGATTGAATGCCCGTTCTTGGCATGGGAGAATCCGGCGGATGAGCATGACTTGGACCACGTCGACGAGCCTGAGCTTATTGCTCACCAGCTTCTGGATACAGGCTCGGAGTCCCGTCAGCTCCTTCGGATTGCCCCACAACAAGCCCTTCTCTTTCCAGGAGGTGAGCTGCATGGGGATGCCAGATCTAAACTCGAGGGCCGCCGCCCACGTGGGTTCGCGCGGCTCGGTGATGTAGAACCACCCCGATTGCCATCCCCTGATGGAGTCCACGAAGGCCCCTTCGATCCAAAGGACGTTGGGCAACTTGCCCAACATGGCGCCTCCGCATTCCGCTTGCGTGCCCTTCACAACCTTCGGCTTGACGTTGAAGGTCTTGAGCCACAGGCTGAAGTGGGGCCGGATGCAGAGGAAGGCCTCGCACACGACGATGAACGCCGAGATGTTGAGGATGAAGTTCGGCGCCAGATCGTGGAAATCCAGGCCGCAGTAAAACATGAGCCCCCGGACAAAAGGGTGAAGAGGAAAACCTAGTCCGCGGAGGAAGTGGGGGAGGAAAACAACCCTCTCATGGGGCCCAGGGGTGGGGATGAGCTGCCCCTCGTCGGGCCGCTGATGCACGAGCTTGAGCGTTAGAGCTTGAGTGCGCGGAGATGGATAAGCAAAGGAGGAAGAAGGCCTAGGTGAGAAGGTAAATCCTTATCCCTTATATATAGGAGGACGGAGACTATGCGTCCCCCACCAGCCTGGTAAAACTCGCTTATCTCCCAAGCGCCACCATCAACGGCGCGGTTGGGTTACCCACGTCCGTATTGATGAGAATCCCGGAATAAGGGGAACACGATCTCTGCTTCCACAGGACATGCCAAGGAAACCGCTTCGCTAAACGTGCTGAGGTGGTATAATAAACGATTCAAATAAAGGCTTGGTAGCGGTGTGATGTCATGCCGCATAATACGTCAGCAGATTGGACTTGTGTACATTTTATTCTCTCTACGGTGGAATGTGGAATTTATTTTGCAGAGCCGGACACTATCCTAGTGTTCATGGTCTTCTCTGGATTATTCAAGGGAGGAACCCGCCTTGCAATGCCGAACATTATGCACGCCGGACTTATCGTCATTGAAGCCTGGTTTAGGGGCTACTGAGGGAGTCCTGGACTAGGGGGTGTCCGGACAGCCGGACTATCATCGTCCGCCGGACTCCAAGACTACGAAGATACAAGATTGAAGACTCCGTCCCGTGTCCGGATGGGACTTTCCTTGGCGTGGAAAGCAAGCTTGGCTATACGGATATGTAGATCTCCTACCATTGTAACCGACTCTGTGTAACCCTAGCCTCCTCCGGTGTCTATATAAACCGGAGGGCTTTAGTCCGTAGGATAACATACATTACAACAATCATACCATAGGCTAGCTTTAGGGTATAGCCTCCTTGATCTCGTGGTAGATCCACTCTTGTACTACCCATATCATCAATATTAATCAAGCAGGACGTAGGGTTTTACCTCCATCGAGAGGGCCCGAACCTGGGTAAACATCGTGTCCCTTGTCTCCTGTTACGATCCACCTAGACGCACAGTTCGGGACCCCCTACCCGAGATCCGCCGGTTTTGACACCGACAGTGAGATTGGAGAATCCTCAACTTCTAATAATATTGAACCTTCTATCTCGGATTTCAAGGAATTTGATTATGACAGTTTCTCTTTAAAAGGTTGTATTTCCTTGTTGCAATCCTTTGTTAATTCTCCTCATGCTTATAGTCAAAATAAATCTTTTACCAAACATATCGGTGATGCCTTGATGCAATCTTATGATAAAAAACTTAATTTGGAAGTTTCTATACCTAGAAAACTTAACGATGAGTGGGAACCTACTATAAAGATTAGAATTAAATATTATGAGTTTTTGCTTTGTGTGATTTGGGTGCTAGTGTTTCCATGATTCCTAAAACTTTATGTGATATTCTAGGTTTCCATGATCTTGATAATTGCTCTTTAAATTTGCACCTTGCGGACTCCACCATTAAAAAGCCTATGGGAAGGATAAATGATGTTCTTATTGTTGCAAATAGAAATTTGGTGCCCGTAGATTTTATCGTTCTTGATATAGATTGCAATCTTTCTTGCCCTATTATTCTTGGTAGACCTTTCCTTAGAACGATTGGTGCGATTATTGATATGAAGGAAGGGAATATTAGATTCCAATTTCCCTTAAAGAAAGGCATGTAGCACTTTCAAAGAAAGAAAGTCAAATTACCTTATGAATCTATCATGCGTGCTACTTATGCATTTAGTACCAAAGATGGCACTCGTTAGATCAATCTTCGCTTTTATGCGTAGCTAGGGGCGTTAAACGATAGCGCTAGTTGGGAGGCAACCCAATGTTCTTTATCTTTTTTGTTTTTGCTCCTGTTTAATAATAAATCTTGCATCTACCTTCTGTTTAGATGTGTTTTTATCTTTTAATTAGTGTTTGTGCCAAGTAGAACCTATAGGATAACCTACGATGATAGTTGATTTGGTTCTGCTGAAAAACAGAAACTCTGCGTGCACGAATATAATTTTGTTAAATCACAGGAACGTGATTTTGCGTTGATTATTTTTGCTTATGTTCAATAAAAAATTTTCCAGGACTGCCTATTTTGGTAGGATTTTTAGAGGTCCAGAAGTTTGTGTTAGTTACAGATTTCTACAGACTGTTCTGTTTTTGACAGATTCTGTTTTTCGTGTGTTGTTTGCTTATTTCAATGCTTCTATGGCTAGTAAATTAGTTTATAAACAATAAGGAAGTTGGAATACAGTAGCTTTAACACCAAATTAAATAAATAATGAGTTCATTGTTGTACCTTATGTGGTGGTTTTTTTTTCTTTCACTAACGAAGCTTATAAGATTTCCTGTTGAGTTTTGTGTTGTGAAGTTTTCAAGTTTTGGGTAAAGCTTTTATGGACTATGGAATAAGGAGCGGCAAGAGCCTAAGCTTGGGGATGCCCAAGGAACTCCAAGATGTTCAAGAATAGCCAAAAGACTAAGATTGGGGATGCCCCGGGAAGGCATCCCCTCTTTCGTCTTCGTTCATTGGTAACTTTACTTGGAGCTATATTTTTATTCGCCACATGATATGTGTTTTGCTTGGAGCATCATGTATTATATTATTCTTTGCTTTTTAGTTTACCACAGTCATCCTTGCTGTACACACCTTTCCGGGAGAAGCCTATTTGATTAGAATTTGCTAGAATACTATATGTGCTTCAGTTATATCTTTTGAGCTTGATAGTTTTTGCTCTAGTGCTTCACTTATATCTTTTAGAGCACGGTGATGTCTTAATTTTGAAGAAATTGCTAGTCTCTCATGCTTCACTTATATATGTTTGAGAGTCTTTTAGAACAGCATGGTATTTGCTATGGTCATAAAGTTGGTCCTAGAATGGTAGGCATTCAAGTTGGGTATAATAAAAACTATCATGGGAAGTGAATTGGATGCTATGATAAATTTGATACTTGATAATTGTTTTGAGATATGGAGGTAGTGATATTAAAGTCATGCTAGTTGGGTGATTATGAATTCAAAGAATGCTTGTGTTGAAGTTAGCAAATCCCGTAGCATCCACGTATGGTTAAAGTTGTGTAACATATTTGAAACATGAAGTGTACCTGGCTTGTGCATCCTTGTGAGTGGCGGTCGGGGACGAGCGATGGTCTTTTCCTACCAATCTATCCCCCCCTAGAAGCATGCGCGTATTACTTGATTTTTGATGACTTCTAAATTTTTGCAATAATTATATGAGTTCCTTTTGACTAATGTTGAGTCCATGGATTATACGCACTTTTACCTTTCCGCCTTTGCTAGCCTCTTCGGTACCGTGCATTGCCCTTTCTCACCTTGAGAGTTGGTGCAAACTTCGCCGGTGCATCCAAACCCCGTGATACAATACGCTCTGTCACACATAAACCTCCTTATATCTTCCTCAAAACAGCCACCATCCCTACCTATTATGGCATTTCCATAGCCATTCTGAGATATATTGCCATGCAACTTTCCACCGTTCCGTTCATCATCATCATGACATACATTACTTTTGTCATATTGCCATTGCATGATCATGTAGTTGACATCGTATTTGTGGCAAAGCCTCCATGCATTATTTTTCATACATGTCACTATTGATTCATTGCACCATCCCGGTACACCGCTGGAGGCATTCATATAGAGTCATATCTTGTTCTAGTTTCGAGTTGTAATTCTTATGTTGTAATCAATAGAAGTGTGATGATCATCATTATTAGAGCATTTCCCACAAAGAAAAAAAAAGAAAAAAGGGAAGAAAGGCCCAAAAAAAGAAAAGAAAAGAAAAGAAAAGAAAATAAAATAAAGAAAATAAATAAAAAGGGTAATGTTACTATCTCTTTTTCCACACTTGTGCTTCAAAGTAGCACCTTGTTCTTCATGTAGTGAGTCTCGTATATTGTGCTTCAAAGTAGCACCAGGTTTCTCATATAGTGAGTCTCATAAGTTGTCTTTTTCATACTAGTGGGAATTTTTCATTATAGAACTTGGCTTGTATATTCCTACGATGGGCTTCCTCAAATGCCCTAGGTCTCCGTGAGCAAGCAAGTTGGATGCACACCCACTAGTTTTTTTGTTGAGCATTCATTTATAGCTCTAGTGCATCCGTTGCATGGAAATCCCTACTCCTCATGTTGACATCAATTGATGGGCATCTCCATAGACCGTTGATTATCCTCGTCAATGTGAGACTTTCTCCTTTTTTGTCTTCTCCACACAATCCCCATCATCATATTCTATTCCACCCATAGTGCTACATCCATGGCTCACGCTCATGTATTGCGTGAAGGTTGAAAAAGTTTGAGATTATTTAAGTATGAAACAATTTCTTGGTTGTCATCGGGGGTATAGAAGTTGGGAACATCTTTGTGTGACGAAAATGAAGCATAGCCTAACTATATGATTTTGTAGGGATGAACTTTCTTTTGCCATGTTATTTTGAGAAGACATGATTGCTTTGATTAGTATGCTTGAAGTGTTACTATTTCTTTTATCAATATGAACTTTTATTTTGAATCATTTGGATCTGAACATTCATGCCACAATAAAGAAACATACATTATGAATTATGCTAGGTAGCATTCCACATCAAAAATTCTCTTTTAATCATTTACCTACTCGAGGACGAGTAGGAATTAAGCTTGGGGATGCTTGATACATCTCCAACGTATCTATAATTTTTGATTGTTCCATGCTATTATATTACCCCTTTTGGATGTTTATGGGCTTTATTTAACACATTTATATCATTTTTGGGACTAACCTACTAACCGGTGGCCCAGCCCATATTGCTGTTTTTTTTGCCTATTTCAGTATTTTGAAGAAAAGGAATATCAAACGGAGTCCAAACGGAATGAAACCTTCGGGAGCCTGATTTTTGGAACAAACGTGATCCGGAGAGCTTGGAGTGCAAGTCAAGAAGCAGCCGAGGAAGCCACGAGATAGGAGGCCGTGCCCCCTGTAGGGCGCGCCCCCCTGTCTCGTGGGCCCCTCGGGAGGCCACCGACGTACTTCTTCCTCCTATATATACCTACGTACCCCGAAAACATCCAGGGGCACCACGAACACAATTTCCACCGCCATAACCTTTTGTATCCACGAGATCTCATCTTGGAGCCTTCGCCGGCACTCTGCCGGAGGGGGAATCGACCACAGAGGGCTTCTACATGAACATCCTTGCCCCTCCGATGAGTTGTGAGTAGTTTACCACAGACCTACGGGTCTATAGTTATTAGCTAGATGGCTTCTTCTCTCTTTTTGGATCTCAATACAATGTTCTCCCCCTCTCTTGTGGAGATCTATTCGATGTAAACTCTTTTTGCGGTGTGTTTATCGATATCCGATGAATTGTGGGTTTATGATCAAGTTTATCTATGAATAATATTTGAATCTTCTCTGAATTCTTTTATGTATGATTGAGTTATCTTTGCAAGTCTCTTCGAATTATCAGTTTGGTTTGGCCTACTAGATTGGTCTTTCTTGCCATGGGAGAAGTGCTTAGCTTTGGGTTCAATCTTGCGGTGTCCTTACCCAGTGAAAGAAAGGGTTGCAAGGCACCTATTGTATTGTTGCCATCGAGGATAACAAGATGGGGTTTATATCATATTGCTTGAGTTTATCCCTCTACATCATTTTCATCTTTCTTAATGCGTTACTCTGTTCTTATGAACTTAATACTCTAGATGTAGGCAGGAGTTGTCGATGTGTGTGGAGTAATAGTAGTAGATGCAGGCATGAGTCGGTCTAGTTGTTATGGACGTGATGCCTATATACATGATCATGCCTAGATAATCTCATAACTATGCGCTTTTCTATCAATTGCTCGACAGTAATTTGTTCACCCACCGTAATACTTATGCTATATTGAGAGAAGCCTCTAGTGAAACCTATGGCCACCGGGTCTATCTCTTATCATATTTGCCTTCAATATACTTTTATTTTGCATCTATATTATAAAATACCAAAAATATATTTATCTTATCATACTATCTTTATTAGATCTCACTTTCGCAAGTGGCCGTGAAGGGATTGACAACCCCTTTATTGTGTTGGTTGCGAGTTCTCAGTTTGTTTGTGTAGGTGCGTGGGACTTTTGAGGAGCCTCCTATTGGATTGATACCTTGGTTATCAAAACTGAGGGAGATACTTACCCTACACTTGCTGCATCACCCTCTCCTCTTCGAGGAAAACCAACGCAAGCTCAAGACGTAGCACTGCCTTGTTGCGGTTTTTTAAATATAAGATTTGACATATATGTATGTATTTTTGTATGTATGTATGTATTTTTAGATGTTCATATATGTATTTATGTATGTATTTTTTAGATATATGTAGTTTTTAGATGTATTTTTTGTATGTATGTATGTACTTTTTATATATATGGAAAAGAGGAAGAAGGAAGAAAAATAAGGAGAGGAAAAAGGAAAATAAGAAGAGAAGAAGGAGAAGAAGAAGAGAATAAGAAGAAGAGAAGAAGAAGAAGAGAGGAAGAAGAGGAGAGAAAAAATAAGAAGAGGAAGATGAAGGAAAAAAAGGAGAAGAAGAAGGAATAGAGGAGAAGAAGAAAAATAGAAAATTCTCCTCTGTTCCTTCTTCTTCTCCACTTTTTTTTCTTATTTTTTTACTCTATGTTTTCCTCTTCTTCTCCTCTATTTCTTCTTATTCTTCTTCTTCTTCTTCTTCTTCTTCTTCTTCTTCTTCTTCTTCTTCTTCTTCTTCTTTTTATCGGGAACGAGGGTGTCGAGGATCGCTGAGGGGTCAACGGTCGGAAACTAGGCTAGAGGGTCGCGAGGGTCATAGAGGGGTCGAGGGTCGTCAAGGTCGGTCGGTCAAGGGTTTGAGGGTCAAGGGTTTGAGGGTTCTAGGGTTCGAGGGTTCGAGGGTCGAGGGTTCGAGGGTTGTTGATAACCCACAAGTGTAGGGGATCGCAACAGCTTTCGAGGGTAGAGTATTCAACCCAAATTTATTGATTCGACACAAGGGGAGCCAAAGAATATTCTTAAGTATTAGAAGTTGAGTTGTCAATTCAACCACACCTGGATAACTTAGTATCTGTAGTAAAGTATTTAGTAGCAAAGTAGTATGATAGTAATGGTAACAGTGGCAAAAGTAAAGATAAAAGTTTTGTAGTAGTTGTAATAGTAGCAACAGAAAAGTAAATAAGCGAAACACAAGATGTAAAAAGCTTGTAGGCATTGGATCAGTGATGGATAATTATGTCAGATGTGATTCCTCATGTAATAGCTATAACATAGGGTGACACAGAACTAGCTCCAGTTCATCAATGTAATGTAGGCATGTATTCCGAATATAGTCATACGTGCTTATGGAAAAGAACTTGCATGACATCTTTTGTCCTACCCTCCCGTGGCAGCGGCGTCCTAGCGGAAACTAAGGGATATTAAGGCCTCCTTTTAATAGAGAACCGGAACAAAGCATTAGCACATAGTGAATACATGAACTCCTCAAACTATGGTCATCACCGAGAAGTATCCCGATTATTGTCACTTCGGGGTTGTCGGATCATAACACATAATAGGTGGCTATAGACTTGCAAGATAGGATCAAGAACACACATATATTGATGAAAACATAATAGGTTCAGATCTGAAATCATGGCACGCGGGCCCTAGTGACAAGCATTAAGCATAGCAAAGTCATAGCAACATCAATCTCAGAACATAGTGGATACTAGGGATCAAACCCTAACAAAACTAACTTGATTACATGGTAAATATCATCCAACCCATCACCGTCCAACAAGCCTACGATGGAATTACTCATGCACGGCTGTGAGCATCATGAAATTGGTGATGGAGGATGGTTAATGATGACGACGGTGACGAATCCCCCTCTTCGGTGCCCCGAACGAACTCCAGATCAGCCCTCCTGAGAAAGATTAGGGCTTGGCGGTGGCTCCATACCGTAAAACGCGATGAAACTTTTCCCCCTGATTTTTTTCTCCTGGCGAAACAGAATATATGGAGTTGGAGTTGAGGTCGGTGGAGCGTCAGGGGGCCCACGAGACAGGGGGCGCGCCCCCACCCTTGTGGACAGGGTGTGGGCCCCTGGTCTTGATTTTTTTGCCAGTATTTTTATATTTTCCAAAACTTATCTCCGTGGATTTTCAGGTCATTCCGAGAACTTTTGTTTTCTACACATAAAACAACATCATGGCAGTTCTGCTAAAAACAGCGTCAGTCCGGGTTAGTTTCATTCAAATCATGCAAGTTAGAGTCCAAAACAAGGGAAAAAGTGTTTGGAAAAGTAGATACGTTGGAGACATATCAACTCCCCCAAGCTTAAACCTTTGCTTGTCCTCAAGCAATTCAGTTGATAAACCGAAAGTGATAAGGAAAAACTTTTACAAACTCTGTTTGCTCTTGTTATTGTAAATATGTAAAGCCAGCATTCAAGTTTCAGCAAATATCATGAACTAACCATACTCACAATAACAGTTAGGTCTCACAATTACTCATATCAATGGCATAAACAGCTAGCGAGCCATAATAATAAAACTCGGATGACAACACTTTCTCAAAACAATCATTATATGATATAACAAGATGGTATCTCGCTAGCCCTTTCTGAGACCGCAAAACAAAAATGCAGAGCACCTTTAAAGATCAAAGACTGACAAAACATCGTAATTCATGGTAAAAGAGATCCAGTCAAGTCATACCCAATACAAACCAATAGTAATGAATGCAAATGACAGTATGCTCTCCAGCGGGTGCTTTTTAATAAGAAGGTGATGACTCAACATAAAAGTAGATAGATAGGCCCTTCGCAGAGGGAAGCAGGGATTTGTAGAGGTGCCAGAGCTCGATTTTAAAATAGAGATTGAATAACATTTTGAGTGGCATACTTTCACAGTCAACGCAACAACTATGAGATGGCTATATCTTTCATACTACATGCATTATAGGCAGTTCCCAAACAGAATAGTAAAAGTTTATACTCCCCCACCACCAACAAGCATCAATCCATGGCTTGCTCGAAACAATGAGTGCCTCCAACTAACAACAGCCTTGGGGGAGTTTTGTTTATTTATTTTGATTTGCTTTGATCTTTTTGGATCATGGGACTGGGCATCCCGGTTACCGGCCCTTTCTCGTGAATGAGGAGCGGAGTCCACTCCTCTAGAGAATAACACACCTAACATGGAAGATACAGGCAACCCTAGTTGAAACATGAGAGCTGCTCGAGCATACAAAACAGAATTTCATTTGAAGGTTTGGAGTTTGGCACATACAAATTTACTTGGAACGGCAGGAAGATACCGCATATAGGAAGGTATGGTGGACTCATATGGAACAACTTTGGGGTTGAAGGAGTTTGGATGCGCAAGCAGTATTCCCGCTTAGTACAGGTGAAGGCTAGCAAAAGACTGGGAAGCGACCAACCGAGAGAGCGACAAGCATGAGTATAGGTGAACATGCATTAAAATTAATTCACACCGAGTACAAGCATGAGTAGGATATAATCTACCATGAACATAAATATCATGAAGGCTATGTTGATTTGTTTCAACTAATGCGTGAACATGTGCCAAGTCGAGTCACTCAATTCATTCAAAGGAGGATACCATCCCATCATACCACATCACAATCATTTTAATAGCATGTTGGCACACAAGGTAAACCATTATAACTCATAGCTAATCAAGCATGGCACAAGCAACTAAAATCTCTAAATGTCATTGCAAATATGTTTACTTCATAATAAGTTGAATCAGGAACAATGAACTCATCATATTTACCAAAACAAGAGAGGTCGAGTTCATACCAGCTTCTCTCATCTCAATCAGTCCATCATATATCGTCATTATTGCCTTTCACTTGAACGACCGAACGATGTGTATAATAATAATAGTGCACGTGCATTGGACTAAGCTGGAATCTGCAAGCATTCAACTCAAGAGAGAAGACAAGGTAATATGGGTTCTAAGTAAATAAGCAATCATGCATATGAGAGCCACTAAAGATTTTCAATATGGTCTTCTAATCTCGACCCCCAAAGGAAAGAAAAGAAAAGAAAACTATTTACACGGGAAAGCTCCCAACAAGTAAGAAGAAGAACGAGAAATCTTTTTGGGTTTTCATCTTGATTTATACTACAAGCATGGAAATTAAACTAACTATTTTTTTGGTTTTTCTTAAGGTTTATCAAACACACAAGAAGAAAGCAAGAAAAAGAAAATTAAACTAGCATGGATAATACAATGAAAGAGTATGAGCACCGACAACTAGAATAGTGTGTGAACATGAATGTAAAGTCGGTGAGAAATACGTACTCCCCCAAGCTTAGGCTTTTGGCCTAAGTTGGTTTACTGCCAAGGGTAGCCTAGCTGATATCTGTAGTTGTAACTGGGGTCGTACTGAGATGCAGCAGCAAATGCCTCCTGAACTGCAGCATGTTGGCGAGCCGCCTCTGATCTCTCCTCGTGTTCAGCTGCTTCCTCCCTGGTAACAACATATCTTCCTTTTGCCTGATAATCAAAAAGGAAAGGAGCAGGAAGAGTAACATGGACAGCGCTATGTCTGTCAAAGATTAGTTGATACTGGAGGAATTGTTCATTCCTCTTAAGAAAATGATGTTTGACCATAGCGTCATAATCTAAATAAGCAGGAGGTAACACCATATCCCCCTCTCGTGGGACTATACCAAGATAATTAGCCACACGGGTCGCATAAATTCCTCCAAATAAATCTTCAGCTCTACCATTGTTATGCAACCTACGTGCAACTATTGCCCCTAAGTTGTAATCTTTATTACCTAACACGGCACTCTTGAGGACACTAAGATCAGGGACACACATATGACATGCTTCATCTTTACCATTAATGCATCTACCAGAGAGCAAAATAATGTATAGTAGGAAAATGAATGCTCCCTATGGTAGCCTGTGCTGTATCCCTAGATTCTCCCACAGTAATACTAGCAAGAAAGTCTCTCAATTCAGATTTGTGCGGATCATTAATATTACCCCACTGCGGAAGTTTGCAAGCAGTTGTAAAATCCTCTAAGTCCATGGTATAAGATGTATCATAAATATCAAACAGGACATTCGGAGAATAACGTGAACATTTATATTTAAACCTTCGCACGAATGAATCAGTCAATTGATAGTACTTAGGACACTTATCTTGTAAGAAGTCCTCCAGATCGGCATTAGGCACATATGCGTCAAATTCATCCTTAAAGCCTGCATTGACCATAAAATCATCTGATGGCCACTCACAAGCTCGCACTTCGGCGTCTCTTGGTAGTTCATCGTCTTGCTCACGCATAGCAATCCTGGGTCCTTTCTTTATTGAGGAACCACCTTGGTACATTCTCCTAGACATAATTCTTTTTCTGAAAAATTTCTAAAATTTTAGTAACTTCAAAATAAAAGTGAATAAAACTAAACAAGTTTGGTAGCAATTGCTCCTACAAGTGCCTAGAGCCTATATCATGCATTAAAATTACTTGGGACCTCATAAATTTTACATGCAAGCTCAAGAACATGGTCACCTATGTAGCAAAAATTTGCAATGAATAAAGGACTAGAACAAAAACTAATTGGACCAATGGAGGAGTCACATACCAAGCAACAATCTCCCAGAGCAGTTTTGTGAATGGAGTTTTGGGCAAGGAGATCGAAAATCGTAGCAAAGTGAGCTAGAACTCGTGCTTGAGCTGGATAAGGATTTTTTGGGAAGAAGATGGAGTGTGTGGGTGCTGGCATAAGTGGAGGGGGGCCACTGTGGGCCCACGAGACAGGGGGCACACCGAGGGAGTGTGGGCGCGCCCTCCACCCTCGTGGCCAGGTGCTTGCCCCTCCTGCAGTGTTTTCAGTGCCTAAAATCCTCAAATATTCCATAAAAAATCATACTAAATTTGCAGGGCATTTGGAGTACTTTTATTTTCGGATATTTTTTATTGCACGGATAATTCGAAAATGCAGACAGATAATACTATTTTTGCTTTATTTATTCTAAATAACAGAAAGTAAAAAGAGGGTACAGAAGGTTGTGCCTTCTAGTTTCATCCATGTCATGATCATCAAAATGAATCCACTAACAAGGTTGATCAAGTATTGTTAACAAACTCATTCCGAATAACACGAAACCGTAGAAATTTCGAATAACACTAGGTTACCTCAACGGGGATATGAACATCCCCAATAATAAGAATATCATACTTTTTCTTGACAGTAGGAAGAGGAAATTCAAAACCTCCAATAATGATAGTTGGAACTTTTCCAACAGAGTTGATGCTATGAACTTGAGATTGTTTCCTCGGAAAGTGTACCGTATGCTCATTACCATTAACTTGAAAAGTGACATTGCTTTTGTTGCAATCAATAACAGCCCCTGCAGTATTCAAAAAGGGTCTACCAAGGATAATCGACATACTATCGTCCTCGGGAATATCAAGTATAACAAAGTCTGTTAAGATAGTGACATTTGCAACCACAACAGACACATCCTCATAAATACCAATAGGTATAGCAGTTGATTTATCAGCCATTTGCAAAGAAATTTCAGTAGGTGTCAACTTATTCAATTCAAGTCTACGATATAAAGAGAGAGGCATAACACTAACACCAGCTCCAACATCACATAAAGGAGTTCTAACATAATTTATTTTAATGGAGCATGGTATAGTTGGTACTCCCGGATCTCCAAGTTTCTTTGGTATTCCACCCTTAAAAGTATAATTAGCAAGCATGGTGGAAATTCCAGCTTCCGGTACCTTTCTTTTATTTGTAATGATATCCTTCATATACTTAGCATACGGATTTACTTTAAGCATATTAGTTATGCGCATACATAAGAAGATAGGTCTAATCATTTCAGCAAAGTGCTCAAAATCCTCATCATCCTTTGTCTTGGATGGTTTAGGAGGAAAGGGCATGGGTTTTTGAACCCATGGTTCTCTTTCTCTACCGTGCTTCCTAGCAACAAAATCTCTCTTATCATAACGTTGATTCTTTGATTGTGGGTTATCAAGATCAACAACAGGTTCAATCTCTACATCATTGTTTTTGCTAGGTTGAGCATCAACATGAACATTATCACTAGGTTCATGTTCATCACCGATTATGCTTCAAAGATCAGAAATATAAATATCATTGGGATTCTCAGGTGTGTCTACAACAGGTTCACTAGAAGCATGCAAAGTCCTATCATTTTTCTTTTTCTTCTTTTTACAAGAACTAGGTGCCTCTAAATTATTTCTCCGAGAATCCTGCTCGATTCTCTTAGGGTGGCCTTTAGGATACAAAGGTTCCTGAGTCATGTTGGGGAACGTTGCATAAAATAAAAAATTTCCTACGTTCACCAAGATCAATCTATGGAGTCATCTAGCAACGAGAGAGGGGAGTGCATCTATATACCCTTGTAGATCGCGTGCGGAAGCGTTCAAGAGAACGGGGTTGAGGGAGTCGTACTCGTCGTGATCCAAATCACCGGAGATCCTAGCGCCGAACAGACAGCACCTCTGCGTTCAACACACGTACGGTTGGGAAGATGTCTCCTCCTTCTTGATCCAGCAAGGGGGAAGGAGAGGTTGATGAAGATCCAGCAGCACGACGACGTGGTGGTGGATGCAGCAGCGATCACGGCAGGGCTTCGCCAAGCTTCTGCGAGAGGGATAGGTGGTGCGTGAGGAGAGGGAGGCGCCAGGGACTTGGGTGCAGATGCCCTCCCTCCCCCCTCTTTATATAGGCCCCCCTGGGGGCGCCGGCCCTAGGAGATGAGATCTCCAAGGCGGGGCGCCGTCCAAGGGGGTGGCTTGCCCCCCAAGGCAAGTGGAGGCGCCCCGACCCCTAGGGTTTCCAACCCTAGGCGCAGGGGGGGCCAAGGGGGGCACACCAGCCCACCAGGGGCTAGTTCCCTTCCCACTTCAGCCCACGGGGCCCTCCGGGATAGGTGGCCCCACCCGGTGGACACCAGGGACCCTTCCGATGGTCCCGGTACAATACCGGTGACCCCCGAAACTTTCCCGATGGCCGAAACTGCACTTCCTATATATAATCCTTCACCTCCGGACCATTCAGGAACTCCTCGTGACGTCCGGGATCTCATCCGGGACTTCGAACAACTTTCGGGTTACTGCATACTCATATCTCTACAACCCTAGCGCCACCGAACCTTAAGTGTAGACCCTATGGGTTCGGAGACATGCGAACATGACCGAGACGCCTCTCCGGTCAATAACCAACAGCGGGATCTGGATACCCATGTTGGCTCCCACATGCTCCTTGATGATCTCATCGGATGAACCACAATGTCGAGGATTCAATCAATCCCGTATACAATTCCCTTTGTCAATCGGTACGTTACATGCCCGAGACTCGATCGTCGGTATCCCAATACCTTGTTCAATCTCGTTACAGGCAAGTCACTTTACTCGTACCGTAATGCATGATCCCGTGACCAAAAACTTGGTCACATTGAGCTCATTATGATGATGCATTACCGAGTGGGCCCAGAGATACCTCTCCGTCATACGGAGTGACAAATCCCAGTCTCGATTCGTGCCAACCCAACAGACACTTTCGGAGATACCCGTTGTGCACCTTTATAGTCACCCAGTTACGTTGTGATGTTTGGCACACCCAAAGCACTCCTACGGTATCCGGGAGTTGCACAACCTCATGGTCTAAGGAAATGATACTTGACATTTGGAAAAGCTCTAGCGAAACGATCTACACGCTCTTTGTGCTATGCTTATGATTGGGTCTTGTCCATCACATCATTCTCCTAATGATGTGATCCCGTTATCAATGACATCCAATGTCCATAGTCAGGAAACCATGGCTATCTATTGATCAACGAGCTAGTCAACTAGAGGCTCACTAGGGACTTGTTGTGGTCTATGTATTCACACATGTATTACGATTTCCGGATAATACAATTATAGCATGAACAATAGACAATTATCATGAACAAAGAAATATAATAATAACATTTTATTATTGCCACTAGGGCATATTTCCAACAGTCTCCCACTTGCACTAGAGTCAATAATCTAGTTACATTATGATGTATCGAACACCCATTGCGTTCTGGTGTTGATCATGTTTTGCTCTAGGGAGAGGTTTAGTCAATGGATCTGCTACATTTAGGTCCATATGTACTTTACAAATATCTATGTCTCCATCTTGAACATTTTCACGGATGGAGTTGAAGCGACGCTTGATGTGCCTGGTCTTCTTGTGAAACCTGGGCTCCTTGGCAAGTGCAATAGCTCCAGTGTTGTCACAGAAGAGTGTGATCGGCCCCGACGCATTGGGTATGACTCCTAGGTCGGTGATGAACTCCTTCACCCACATAGCTTCATGCGCTGCCTCCGAGGCTGACATGTACTCCGCTTCACGTGTAGATCCCGCCACGACGCTCTGCTTGCAACTGCACCAGCTTACTGCCCCACCATTCAAAATATACACGTATCCGGTTTGTGACTTAGAGTCATCCAGATCTGTGTCGAAGCTAGCGTCGACGTGACCCTTTACGATGAGCTCTTTGTCACCTCCATATACGAGAAACATATCCTTAGTCCTTTTTAGGTACTTAAGGATGTTCTTCACCGCTGTCCAGTGTTCCATGCCGGGATTACTTTGGTACCTTACTACCAAACTCACGGCAAGGTTTATATCAGGTCTGGTACAGGTCATGGAATACATGATAGACCCTATGGCTGAGGCATAGGGGACGACACTCATCTTTTCTCTATCTTCTGCCGTGGTCGGACATTGAGCCGAGCTCAATTTCACACCTTGCAACACAGGCAAGAACCCCTTCTTGGACTGATCCATATTGAACTTCTTCAATATCTTATCAAGGTATGTGCTTTGTGAAAGACCTATGAGGCGTCTTGATCTATCTCTATAGATCTTGATGCCTAATATGTAAGCAGCTTCTCCAAGGTCCTTCATTGAAAAACACTTATTCAAGTAGGCCTTAATGTTGTCCAAAAGTTCTATATCATTTCCCATCAAAAGTATGTCACCCACATATAATATGAGAAATGCTACAGAGCTCCCACTCACTTTCTTGTAAACGCAGGCTTCTCCATAATTCTGCATAAACCCAAACGCTTTGATCATTTCATTAAAGCGAATGTTCCAACTCCGAGATGCTTGCACCAGCCCATAGATGGAGCGCTGGAGCTTGCATACCTTGTTAGCATTCTTAGGGTCGACAAAACCTTCTGGCTGCATCATATACAGTTCTTCCTTAAGATGATCGTTAAGGAATGCCATTTTGACGTCCATTTGCCATATCTCATAATCATAGTATGCGGGCTAACATGATTCGGATGGACTTCAACTTTGCTACGGGAGAGAATGTCTCATCGTAGTCAATCCCTTGAACTTGTCAATAACCCTTAGCGACAAGTCGAGCTTTATAGATGGTAACATTACCATCTGCGTTCGTCTTCTTCTTAAAGATCCATTTGTTTTCTATCGCTCGCCGATCTTCGGGCAAGTCTGTCAAAGTCCACACTTTGTTTTCATACAAGGATGCTATCTCGGATTGCATGGCTTCAAGCCATTTGTTGGAATCTAGGCCCGCCATCGCTTCTTCATAGTTCGAAGGTTCACCGTTGTCTAACAACATGATTTCCAAGACAGGGTTGCCGTACCACTCTGGTGCGGAACGTGTCCTTGTGGACCTTCGAAGTTCAGTAGGAGCTTGATCCGAAGTATCTTGGTCATCATCATTAACTTCCTCTCTTGTTGGTGCAGGCACCATAGGAACATCTTCCTGAGCTGCGCTACTTATCGGTTCAAGAGGTAGTACTTCATCAAGTTCCACTTTTCTCCCACTTACTTCTCTCAAGAGAAACTCTTTCTCCAGAAAGGACCCGTTCTTGGCAACAAAGGTCTTGCCCTCGGATCTTAAGTAGAAGGTATACTGAGGGAGTCCTGGACTAGGGGGTGTTAGGACAGCCGGACTATCAATATCCGCCGGACTCCAAGACTACGAAGATACAAGATTGAAGACTCCGGCTCGTGTCCGGAAGGTACTTTCCTTGGCGTGGAAGGCAAGCTTGGCAATACGGATATGTAGATCTCCTACCATTGTAACCGACTGTAACCCTAGCCTCTCCGGTGTCTATATAAACCGGAGGGCCTTAGTCCGTAGGACGAACATACATCTCAACAATCATACCATAGGCCAGCTTCTAGGGTTTAGCCTCCTTGATCTCGTGGTAGATCTACTCTTGTACTACCCATATCATCAATATTAATCAAGCGGACGTGGGTTTTACCTCCATCGAGAGGGCCTGAACACAGGTAAAAACATTGTGTCCCTCGTCTCCTGTTACCATCCGCCAGACGCACACTTCCGGGACCCCCTACTCGAGATCCGCCGGTTTTGACACCGACATTGGTGCTTTCATTGAGAGTTCCTCGTGTCGCCACCGATAGGCTCGATGGCATCTTCAACCAACAACGCTGTCCTGGTGAGACTTTTCTCCCGGACAGATCTTCAGATTCGGCGGCATTGCATGCGGACCAATTCTCGGAGCAGATCGAAGCTACGCCCCTGGCGTCGAGTCGATTCGAAGCTTAAACTTCACGACCGATGTCCGCGGGACTTGATCTTGACGGACTCGAGCCACACCCACGCTGCTGCTTGTGGACGATGGGCACGATCTAGCTCGCCACGGACGGTGCCTTGGTGGCGCGTGACTCGATCCGCTTTGGCCATTAGCCCGAGCCGATCGCCCATATCAAGGGCCGGTGGGTAGACGCCGCCCTGGGGGCTTCAACATCCACGGCGATGGAGCCGAATACTGATCCTGTCCCCTGCAAAGCTCGCGATTCCGAGGTGCCGGGCTCCTTGCCGGACACCGAGCCTCCCGCGCCCCTACCGATCGATCCGGATTGTGCGCCGGTTATGGAATTCACCGCCGCGGACATCTTTCAATACTCGCCTTTGGGCGATATCCTGAATTCACTAAAACATCTCTCGTTATCAAGAGAGCCCTGGCCGGACTACGGCTAGGATGGTTGGGGTTCGGGCGACGAAGAAATTCAGATCCCACCGACCACCCACTTTGTAGCCACTGTCGACGATCTAACTGACATGCTAGATTGCGACTCCGAAGACATTGACGGAATAGACGACGATGCCGGAGACGAACAAAAAACAGAGCTTACACAGCACAACAGGACCACCTTGTCGCATGACATATATATGGTGGATACCCCAAAGGGGAGCGATAACGAGGACCAACGGGCCACGGCAGAAGATAACCCCCCCGATAAACGACCAAAGCGACGGCGCAAACGCCGCGCTAAGTCCCGCCTCGACGACAACAACGCTCCCAATGAGCCCGCTATAAGGCAGGGCTCACAATCGGACGATGAACATGCACATAAGCAACCGTCCGAACACGACGAGTCAGATAGTCAATCAAAGCCCAGCAAAGACAACAGTCCGGACGACCACATGTCAGACACATCGCCGGAGAATGAGAACCTCCGGAAAAGACTCGGCAGCACTGCAAGAAGCCCGAAGAAGGAAAAACGGAAGCTCAAAACAGCGGAAGACACACTCAGAATGAGATGGGGCAAAGTGCTCAACACCGCAGATAAGTACGGCAATGGCCATCAATCAAAGAGCTACCGCGCAAGCTGCTACCGGAATTCGACAAGGAGGCCATAGAACCCCCACTGTCCAAAAATAAAAGGGCTGCCTGGTTGGATAGACGGCGAGACGACAGGCCAAATTCTGAAAGCGGCGCCACACACAACTCCACCAATGAACTCGGAAGGATAGATGGCCCAGCCAGGTCCATTTATGGGCCAAAGGAGAAGGCCCCAAGAAGCAAGGCAACACGCCAAGTGTCCGATGATAACAGCACACACAAATACAGGGGCACCGCGCACCCGCTATGTTTCACCGATGAGGTGCTGGACCATGAATTCCCAGCAGGATTTAAACCCATCAACATAGAGGCCTACGATGGAACAACAGACCCCGGAGTCTGGATAGAAGATTATATACTGCATATACATATGGCCAGAGGAGACGATCTCCACGCCATAAAATATTTACCACTCAAGCTCAAAGGGCCAGCCCGTCATTGGATTAAAAGCCTCCCAGAAAATACTGTTGGAAGTTGGGAAGAGCACGAGGACGCGTTTAGAGCAAATTTTCAAGGGACTTATGTCCGGCCTCCGGATGCAGATGACCTAAGTCATATAACTCAACAGCCCGGAGAGTCGGTAGAGAATTCTGGAACAGGTTCCTTACCAAAAGAACCAAATAGTCATTGTCCGGACGCGAAGCCTTAGCAGCTTTCAAGCACAATGTCCGAGACGAATGGCTCGCCAGCACCTCACCAAGAAAAGCCGAGGACAATGTCCGCACTAACAAGCCTCATGACCCGCTTACAAGCGGCGAGGATAGCTGGCTAGCAAGATGCAGCACCAGCGACCCTAGTACATCGAGATAAGAGATGGAACGGAAAATCACGGCGCAGAAAAGAGCAAAGGTGCGGAATAAAGAGAAAAGCCCAAAGACACGGCAATCACGCCGGATTTAAAAGCTCACGGCCCAATAATAAAATGCAGCCTCTAAAGGATGACAGTGACGAATTGTCCAGCTTAAAGAAGATTTTGGGTCGGATATGTCAAATCCACAGTACCCCCGGAAGGCCTGCAAATCACACCCACAGGGATTGTTGGGTTTTCAAACAGTCCGGCCGATTAAATGCTGAACACAAGGGGCTCGACGCGTCAAGCGAAGAGGATAAACCCCAACAGCAGAGCACCGGAAAACAAAAGGCTTTCCCACAAGGGGTTAAAGCAGTAAACTCACTTCATGTGATAAAACGAAAAAATAGTGCGGCACTTTCTAAAAAGAGCTTCACACGGCCCGACACAGCGGACAATAGAGGTTGGACATCAAAACCAATCACTTTCGACCACCTGGACTATTCCAGAAGCGTTCGAAACGCGGGGCGGACTCCCCTGATAATGAATCCCATAATAGACGGAATACAATTCACCAGCATCCTAATGGACGGAGGCAGTGACTTAAACCTGCTATATTCAAACACAATCCGTAGAATGGGGATAGACCCTACCAAAATTCGACATAGCCGCACTTCCTTCAAAGGAGTGAAGCCAGGCCCTTACGCCAAGTACACAGGCTCGATACTACTAGAAGTCGTGTTCGGATCGCCGAACAATTTTTGACGTGAAAAATTAATTTTTCACGTTGTCCCATTTGAAAGTGAATATCAAGCACTCTTGGGACGAAAGGCTTTCGTCCGCTTCAACGCCATACCGCATTACGCGTCTCTTACACTCAAGATGCCCGGTCCACATGGCACCATTTCAGTGCGAAGGTCACTTAAAGACCCCGGACTCGGATAGACGAATCCGGACTCAGCAGGCTAGGGGCTTCCTAGCCGCATACCCTTTCACAGGGGGCTGCGCGCACAAATCACCGTGGTTTCATATAAACCTTGCTTTAATTATTTATATTTCTTCTTTTGCATATTTTTCGCACGAACTGTTTCTAAAACTAAAACGTTCCTCTCTTTCTACAGATGAACAACGTGCGTACCCGTCCAGGATAACGGCGCAACGGAGACACAGACGCAGACGTGCAGTAGGGACCCGTTGCAAGGATTCTTTTCAGATTAAGACCCTGCGTAGACCTTTTTATCACTGTCTCTTGTTGTTACTCTCCCTTGGCTTCTTCCTACAGCCAAAGTGGAGCCTGACGCTTTGGCATCGGCGCGTCAGAAGACCATGCCCGCATTCGGACACTAGGGGCTTAGGGCATAATTCTGCCCATTATTATAAAGTCCGAACACCTTCGGAGTGTTCGGCGTCTCGAGTTAGGCATTATATGCATCAGCTCCGAATCATGTCTTTGGTCAAATGTTGGGTTTGCTCGGCTCCTGTGTTTTGCTGCCTTACGTTCCGTATCACCGAGCTAACGCTGCACCGGAGAACTACCGTGATTGTGCCCAGTTAATTTGGGCGAGCACCTCAAGATGAAAGCCGCCGATCATCATGATATAGCGAGAGTCCGTCACCACTCGATCGACTATCGGAATGTTTACAATTCCCGCTTTGTGAAGGACCGTTTCGGTCAGCACATACGCACTTTAATCCGGAGATGTGCGGTGCCACCGGGGCTATATCGTAGCCCCACCCTCGAGCTCCATTGGCTAAGTGAAAGAGATAAAACATTTTAGTACGGATTGCCTCGTTCGCTACGCTACCACCTCCTTATAACAGGACCGAGGCGTCGGATTAAGTGTGAAAACGCGCTATTTTGCGAACACCCCAGCACCTTGTGCGAGGGGGCTGAAGCCAAAGACTGCATCTTTCAGGTTATACACAAGTATACGTAAACGGCCGCACAGGAGAAGTTTTACTACTTGGACGCACAAGTATAAAAGGCAGTTATACCATAATCATTGATTTACAAGCTAATGCGTTCATTTGAACGTTATATTCTTCGAGCACTGCGCCTCTATTTTACGAGCACCGCGCATGACTTCCCCGAAATAGTGCTCGGCAGGGAGCCGATTTTCATCCGAACTCTGGGCAGCAACAGCGGTGGCGTCCATCTCCGGATAATGCGCCTTCACACGGGCCAAAGCCATCCGCGCGCCCTCCATGCAGGCCGACCGCTTCATCTCCTTTATATGCGGCACCGCCCAAGGAATTGCTGTAGTAAGCCAAAGTAGCTCGTCGCCTTGGACCTCTCGGCGGACATGGGCCACGATGTCGATCATGGCTAGTCCGGACAACCTATTCAGTTCGCCCATTCGCCAACCGGTCCGTCGGCCGAAGTGGGCGATCCGGACTGTGGAATTGAGACTAATATAACTCTTCCGTCTCGTGATCCTCCACGCTCCGGAAGTGCTTAACGGCATCACCCTTTTCGCACCAAGTCCATATACGGATCCTTCGAACTCCACAGCCGCTCAAATTGAGCATACTTGGAATCCATAAAACGGTGACGCATCAGAAAAAGGCTTGCCAGCCGTGATTTCTCCGGCCTGGCGCAGCTCCTCCTTCATAGCCCGCATTGCAGAGCGAGCATCCTTGGCTTCGGCGGTGGCCTTATTCAGGTCTTCCCGCTCCGATAAGCGCTCCCTCTCAAGAGCCTCATTGCGGTCGGTAGCATCCTTTAATTTCCTGGCCAACTCAGCCACCTCCGCCCTCCTTAGGCAGTGCGCAGCCTTTTCGGCTTTCAACTCCTCGGCTGCCTTTGAGGCAGCCGAGTCACTCCTTCGGGCTTGCTCCTTAGCTAGAGCAAGTTCGGCCCGAAGACTCTCCACCGCAGCAGCACCATCTGTACACATAGCACATAATTTATCAGAGGTGGGCTTCGACCCCCATTAAATAAAGCAACTGTGGAGAATTTATTTACCTTGCGACTCGTCAAGTCACCGGTTGACAAGTGCGATGTCAGCATCTGCCACATCAAGTTGCCGACTTAATTCGGCAAACTCATCAGTCCGGCTGGCCCCCGGACTATCTGCCACCTGCACAAGGACAGCGGTATTCATTAATTGAGATTTTGAGATTTCGATCCTCGGCACGCTGTCTTTTCCGACAACCTACCGAGTCTGAGGGGCTACTATCTATACAGGGCGCATTTTTTATATGCAAAACTGTTAAAAGACAAAGGGGTGCGCTATTTTCGCATACCTCAAATCCCGCCAGCAAGCTCAGGGCGGCGTTACGCAATCCGCTTTCAGCGGACGAAATCCTTCCAATCACCATACGCATTAACGCGCGGTGATCTTCTGAAATGGACGCCCTCTCATGCAGACTCTTCAGTCCTCCCGGCTGGACACTGGCAGGCGCTGAACTCTCTGGCCCCTCCGGACTCGGGGATACCCTCCGTGATGACACTTCGGGCTCGCCTGCTTCATTTGGCGGCGCTGCGGATGGAGGCGTATCGCTCTCCATCATCTCCGGAAGAAGGTCCCCCGAAGATGAACTCATCTGAGAAGGCTGCAGATCCGAACTGCAATACAAATATTTCGGTTACCCACAGAAGCACAAATGAAGGTACTCCCTTACTACTTAATTTCCTCTTTCATACTCACGGCTCGTTGGAGGGCTGGTCCTTCGGCGATGATTGCGCGTCCGGACTCTTTCCGGACGCCGGACCCCCCGGTGAGGATTTCTTCACACGCTTAGGGGCTTCGGCCTCCGGATCATCGGAGGCGGTCCTCTTCTCCCGCTGAAGGGAGGGGTTCTTGTCTCCCTCCTCTTCAGTCGCCCTTTGGGCGAAGTATTAGCTCCTTTATTTCCCCCATCGCCCCCTTCTGCGGGCGCAACCTCCAACATTCTGACCAGCACGGGCTCCAGTGCGGTCTCTGGGAGGGGGGCCGGACACCTTATCAGCCTGGATCGTGCCACCCATTCCTATAAAGAACAAAGGGTTAGGAGTCGAACTTTTGAAAGGCATATAAATAGAATGTCCGAACTCTGAGCTATCTACATGAGTATCCGGGCGATCGCGGCTTAGGCCTGCATCCTCGGCCGAATCCGAACACGCCACCTGCGGTCCGAAGAACAGCTTTACATCTCCGTGGGTGTCGCACCCATAAAATGCTGGAGAATACGAGGTCCCTCCAGATTGAACTCCCATAGACGGAGAGGACAGCGTTTGCAGGGCAGGAGGTGCCTGATTAGCATGACCTGCATCACCTTGACCAGGTCGATCTCCCTTGCTTGGAGGTCTCAAATCCGGCCCTGCAGTGAGGGCGCGTCCTTGGACGCCCCCCAATTGAGCCCTTGGTTGACCCACAACATCAGTTGGCGTGGAGGTCCCAGGCAGAAGGAGGGCGGCGGCTTTTTCTTGCTGCCCTTGAAGCGGTGATATAGAAGCACTCCTGCTGCCACAATCCAAGTTCCTCTTGGAAGGAACCCTCGAGCCACGGGGCATCGACCTCCTTGCTTATGGTCGCCCCGCCGCACTCCGCTTGACGCCCCCCGATCATCTTCGATTCCACCTTGAAGGTCTTCAGCCATAGGCCGAAGTGGGGGATGACGCGGAGGAAGGCTTCACAGACGATGATGAATGCGGAGATATGGAGGATAGACTCCGGAGCCAAGTCGTGAAAGTCTAGCCCGTAGTAGAACAGGAGCCCTCTCACGAAGGGATCCGTCGGGAAGCCTAAACCCCGGCGGAGGTGGGATACGAAAATGACGTATTCTCCGGGCTCGGGGGCTGGCGCAGCCTGCCCTTGGGCAGGCAACCTGTGCGAAACCTCGTAGGCTAGGTACTTGGCCTCACGCAACTTCAATATGTCCTCCTCCGTGACGGAGGAGGGCATCCACCGGCCCTGGAGGTCGGAGCCGGACATGGTTGAGGATCCGAAGCGCTCAAATCTGATGCTCTAGGTGTTGGAACTGGGAGAGGAGGAAAGATTCAATGCGAGATTAAAGAACAAGGACAGGCCTTGGTCCCCTTATAAAGGGGAAGAAGTACTAAGGGCCGTCTCCGTGACCGTTTGAGATTCCCCTTCGATAGAGGAGGTGTGGCGACGGGAACGGTTGGGTTACCCACGCACGTATTGATGAGGATCCCGGAATAAGGGGAACACGATCTCTGCTTCGACAAGACGTGCCAAGGAAACCGCTTCGCTAAACGTGCTGAGGTGGAATAGTAAAAAATGATTCAAACAAGGACTTAGCTGCGATGTGATGTCACGCCGCATAATACGTCAGCAGATTGAGCTAAGTGTATATTTTATTCTCTCTACGGTGGAGTGTGGAATTTATTTTGCAGAGCCGGATACTATCCTGGTGTTCATTATCTTCTTCGAATTATTCAAAGGAGGAACCCGCCTTGCAATGCCGAAGATTATGCACGCCGGACTTATCGTCATTGAAGACTGGTTCAGGGGACTCTTGAGGAGTCTGGACTAGGGGGTGTTCGGACAGCCGGACTATCAATATCCGCCGGACTCCAAGACTACGAAGATACAAGATTGAAGACTCCGGCTCGTGTCCGGAAGGTACTTTCCTTGGCGTGGAAGGCAAGCTTGGCAATACGGATATGTAGATCTCCTACCATTGTAACCGACTCTGTGTAACCCTAGCTTCTCCGGTGTCTATATAAACCGGAGGGCCTTAGTCCGTAGGACGAACATACATCTCAACAATCATACCATAGGCTAGCTTCTAGGGTTTAGCCTCCTTGATCTCGTGGTAGATCTACTCTTGTACTACCCATATCATCAATATTAATCAAGTAGGACGTAGGGTTTTACCTCCATCGAGAGGGCCTGAACCTGGGTAAAAACATTGTGTCCCTCGTCTCCTGTTACCATCCGCCCAGATGCACAGTTCGGGACCCCCTACCCGAGATCCGCCGGTTTTGACACCGACATATACCCAATGGTTTCCTTAGGGTATCCTATGAAGACGCATTTTTCCGACTTGGGTTTGAGCTTTTCAGGTTGAAGTTTCTTGACATAAGCATCGCATCCCCAAACTTTTAGAAATGACAGCTTAGGTTTCTTCCCAAACCATAGTTCATACAGTGTCGTCTCAACGGATTTAGATGGTGCCCTATTTAGAGTGAATGTAGCTATCTCTAGAGCGTATCCCCAAAATGATAGCGGTAAATCGGTAAGTGACATCATAGATCGCACCATGTCCAATAGAGTGCGATTATGACGTTCGGACACACCATTACGCTGAGGTGTTCCAGGCGGCGTGAGTTGTGAAACGATTTCACATTTCCTTAAGTGCGTACCAAATTTGTGACTTAAATATTCTCCCCCACAATCTGATCGTAAGAATTTTATCTTTTGGTCACGTTGATTCTCTACCTCATTCTGAAATTCCTTGAACTTTTCAAAGGTCTCAGACTTGTGTTTCATCAAGTAGACATACCCATATCTACTCAAGTCATCAGTGAGAGTGAGAACATAACGATATCCTCCGCGAGCCTCAACGCTCATTGGACCGCACACATCAGTATGTATGATTTCCAATAAGTTGGTTGCTCGCTCCATTGTTCCGGAGAACAGAGTCTTGGTCATTTTGCCCATGAGGCATGGTTCGCATGTGTCAAACGATTTATAATCTAGAGACTCTAAAAGTCCATCAGCATGGAGCTTCTTCATGCGCTTGACACCAATGTGACCAAGGCGGCAGTGCCACAAGTATGTCGGACTATCGTTATCAACTTTACATATTTTGGTATTCACACTATGAATATGTGTAATATTACACTCGAGATTCATTAAGAATAAACCATTCACCAGCGGGGCATGACCATAAAACATATCTCTCATATAAATAGAACAACCATTATTCTCGGATTAAAATGAGTAGCCATCTCGAATTAAACGAGATCCTGATACAATGTTCATGCTCAAAGCTGGCACTAAATAACAATTATTGAGGTTTAAAACTAATCCCGTAGGTAAATGTAGAGGTAGCGTGCCGACGGCGATCACATCGACCTTGGAACCATTCCTGACGCGCATCGTCACCTCGTCCTTCGCCAGTCTCAGCTTATTCCGCAGCTCCTGCTTTGAGTTGCAAATATGAGCAACCGCACCGGTATCAAATACCCAGGAGCTACTACGAGCACTGGTAAGGTACACATCAATTACATGTATATCACATATACCTTTGGTTTTGCCGGCCTTCTTGTACGCTAAGTACTTGGGGAAGTTCCGCTTCCAGTGACCACTTCCCTTGCAATAAAAGCACCCAGTCTCAGGATTGGGTCCATTGTTTAACTTCTTCCCGGCAACTGGCTTACCGGGCGCGGCAACTCCCTTGTCGTCCTTCTTGAAGTTCTTCTTACCCTTGCCCTTTTTCAACTTAGTGGTTTTATTCACCATCAACACTTGATGTTCCTTTTTGATCTCTACCTCTGCTGATTTCAGCATTGAATATACCTCAGGAATGGTCTTTTCCATCCCCTGCATATTGAAGTTCCTCACAAAGCTCTTGTAGCTAGGTGGAAGCGACTGATGGATCCTGTCAATGACCGCGTCATCCGGGAGATTAACTCCCAGCTGAGTCAAGCGGTTGTGCAACCCAAACATCTTGAGTATGTGCTCACTGACAGAACTATTTTCCTCCATCTTACAACTGAAGAACTTGTCGGAGACTTCATATCTCTCGACCCGGGCATGAGCTTGGAAAACCATTTTCAGCTCTTCGAACATCTCATATGCTCCGTGTTGCTCAAAACGCTTTGGAGCCCGGTTCTAAGTGTAAAGCATGCCGCATTGAGCGAGGGAGTAATCATCAAGACGAGACCGCCAAGCGTTCATAACGTCTTGGTTCTCTCGATTGGTGCTTCACCTAGCAGTGCTTCTAGGACATAATCTTTCTTGGCAGCTATGAGGATGATCCTCGGGTTTGGGACCCGTCCGTATAGTTGCTGCCATCATCTTTCAACTTGGTTTTCTCTAGGAACGTTGAAGTTGAGGTGGACATGGCGTTGGCCATTTGATCTACAAGACATTTTGCAAAGGTTTTTAGACTAAGTTCATGATAATTAAGTTCATCTAATCAAAATATTCAATGAACTCCCACTTAGACAGACATCCCTCTAGTCATCTAAGTGAAACATGATCCGAGCCAACTAGGCCGTGTCCGATCATCACGTGAGATGGACTAGTCATCATCGGTGAACATCTTCATGTTGATCGTAACTTCTATACGACTCATGCTCGACCTTTCGGTCTTCCGTGTTCCGAGGCCATGTCTTTACATGCTAGGCTCTCAAGTCAACCTAAGTGTATTGCATGTGTAAATCTGGCTTACACCCGTTGTATTCGAACGTTAGGGTCTATCACACCCGATCATCACGTGGTGCTTCGAAACAACGAACCTTCGCAACGGTGCACAGTTAGGGGGAGCACTTTTCTTGAAATTATTTCGAGGGATCATCTTATTTAAGCTACCATCGTTCTAAGCAAATAAGATCTAAAACATGATAAACATCACATGCAATCAAATAGTGACATGATATGGCCAGTATCATATTGCTCCTTTGATCTCCATCTTCGGGGCGCCATGATCATCTTCGTCACCGGCATGACACCATGATTTCCATCATCATGATCTCCATCCTCGTGTCTTCATGAAGTTGTCACGCCAATGACTACTTCTACGTCTATCGCTAACGCGTTTAGCAATAAAGTAAAATAATTTACATGGTGTTCTTCAATGACACGCAGGTCATACAAAAAATAAAGACAACTCCTATGGCTCCTGCCGGTTGTCATACTCATCGACATGCAAGTCGTGATTCCTATTACAAGAACATGATAATCTCATACATCACATATATCATTCATCACATCCTTTGGCCATATCACATCACAAAGCACTTGCTGCAAAAACAAGTTAGTCGTCCTCTAATTGTTGTTGCAAGTTTTTACGTGGCTTCTATAGGTTTCTAGCAAGAACGTTTCTTACCTACGTAAAACCACAATGTGATATGCCAATTTCTATTTACCTTTTATAAGGACCCTTTTCATCAAATCCGCTCCAACTAAAGTGGGAGAGACAGACACCCGCTAGCCACCTTATGCAACTAGTGCATGTCAGTCGGTGGAACCTGTCTCATGTAAGCGTACGTGTAAGGTCGGTCCAGGCCGCTTCATCCCATGATGCCGCCGAAGCAAGATAAGACTAGTAGTGGCAAGAAAATTGACAACATCTACGCCCACAACTGCTTTGTGTTCTACTCGTGCATAGTAACTACGCATAGACCTAGCTCATGATGCCACTGTTGGGGAACGTTGCGTAAAATAAAAATTTTCCTACGTTCACCAAGATCAATCTATGGAGTCATATAGCAACGAGAGAGGGGAGTGCATCTACATACCCTTGTAGATCGCGTGCGTAAGCGTTCAAGAAGAGCAGTGTCGATGTCAAAACCGGCGGATCTCGGGTAGGGGTCCCGGCTATGCGTCTAGGCGGATGGTAACGAGGAGACAAGGGACCTGTTGTTTTACCCGAGTTAGGCCCTCTCGATGGAGGTAAACCCTACTCTGCTTGATTAACATTGATGATATGGGTAGTACAAGTAGATCTACCACGAGATCGAGAGAGGCTAAACCTAGAAGCTAGCCTATGGTATGATTGTTGTTAGTCCTCTGGACTAAAACCATCCGGTTTATATAAGCACCGAAGAGGTTAGGGTTACCGCAGTCGGTTACAATGGTAGGAGATCTACATATCCGTATCGTAAGCTTGCCTTCCATGCCAAGGAAAGTCCCATCCGGACATGGGGCGAAGTCTTCAATCTTGTATCTTCATAGTCCGAGTCGGCCGATGATGATAGTCCGGCTATCCGGACACCCTAGTCGAGGACTCCCTCGGTGGCGCTGGGAGAACCCTGCGATTGTGCGGTTGAGCGGGTTAAGCACCTCGGTGGAAAGCTAAAACAAACCGTCATGATAGGCGGCCGGCTCTTGCCTATCGCGGCGGTTTGTTCTTCTACAGATGAACGAGGTGCGAGTCTGAACTTGTCGGGATCATGAATGGGCTCAATCTCCTACATGGAACAGCTAATCCGGGGTTTCAGCCCAGACAACAATCAACAATCATGCCATAGGCTGGCTAGGGGCTATGAGCGTGGTAGATCACTGTCCTCAATCAGCGACGGGTCCTCCAGAGAACCTGGAAACCTGTCTCGATCGCATCCGAATCTGTTTACCGACATTTGCTTTCATTGAGAGTTCCTTTGTGTGCGTCATCGATAGGCTTGATGGCTCCTTCGATCATCAACAGCGGCGCGATCCGGTGAACTTTTCTCCCGGACAGATCTTCATATTCAGCGGCTTTGCGCTGCGGGCAATTAAACAGCCATGGAGGCGGATCGAAAGCTCGCCCCTGGCCATCGAGTCAGATTTGGAAGCTTGAACTTCAAGGCCGACATCGCGGAGACTTGATCTTGACGGATTCGAGCCTGGCAAGCCCGCACTATCACGATGGGCATGATTTAGCTCTGCTGCGGGATAGTGCCACAGAGGCGCACATGAGTCGCTCCGACCCATAATTTGGAGCCGACCGCGCAGATCGAGGATGGGTGGCTAGACACCGCCTCGGGGGCTGCAACCTCTACGGTGATGGAGCCGAATACTGACCTTGTCCCTTGTGAAGCTCGTGACTCCGAGGTGCCGGACGCCTCTCCGGACTCCGAACCTCCTGCGCCCCCTCTAACCGAATCCGATTGGGCACCGATCATGGAGTTCACCGCTGCAGACATCTTTCAACACTCACCTTTCGGCGACATCCTGAACTCGCTAAGGTATCTCTCGTTATCAGGAGAGCCCTGGCCGGACTGCGGCCAAGACGGATGGGATGCGGACGACGAAGAAATTCAAAGCCCACCCACCACCCACTTTGTAGCCACTGTCGACGATCTAACCGACATGCTAGACTACGACTCCGAAGACATCGGCGGTATGGGCGGCGATGCGGGAGGCGACCAGAACCAGCGCCTACGGGGCGCTTTGGAAGTCCACCTCGTCATCGACATATATATGGTGGACACCCAAAAAGGCGGGGGCGGCGAGAAGCAGCGGAGAAGACTCTTTAAAAGCAATAGCCAAGCCCGGCGTCGTGGCGCCGCTCTAAATCCGCCACAACAAGAATGGAGATTCGGCCACGGGAGATAAGAATACTCGAGAGTGCGAAGACAATCCCCTCCATAAGACTGGGCGAGGAGAATCACGAAGCAAGCCCTCACGAGAGGCGGCGAGGCGAAAGAGGCTGTGGATCATAACTATATGCCCCCCTCCAAAGATGAATCAAGCCTCAGCGATGATGAATTAAATGCGTACTGAGGATCCCGTCGAACAAGGCGCTTCAAGCGCGGGCTTATCGCCACGACAAACAGCCTAAAGAAAAAGCAGCAACAGCTTCAAGCTGATTAGGACCTGCTGGCGTCGATGGACCGAGGTCCTCGGCGAAAAGTATAAACTTCGAGCGCCCCTCCAAAAGTTACCCAAGGCATAAGCTGCTCCCCGATTAGAGGAGGAAGCATACATACCTCCATCACCGGCCTTACGATATGGCTGACCGACCACCCGTGGTGCGTGGCGAAGAGCATCGAGGCCCCAGCCAAGACCGTACCCGGCATCGCTCCAAAAGTCTGAAGCCAAGAGGAGCAGCGCGGACTTGCGAGACATATTGGAGGACAAAGCAAGGCAATCCAGATCCATCTCACGGATCCGTGGGCGCCCGACCCATAGCCGAATACCGTCGCGCGGATACAATAACCCGGCGGGCGAACACAGCGAATAAGCGCTCTCTCGAGCTGCGTCGCGATATTGCTCAATCTGAGGCGCGCACACCGCTATGCTTCAGCGACAAAGTAATGGATCATCAAATCCCGAAGGGTTAAACCCGTAAACGCCGAATCTTACGATGGCTGCGAGACCCAGCGGTTTGGATGAAGATTATCTTCTCCACATCCATATGGCCCGGCGGCAATCTCCATGCCATCAAGTATCTCCCTCAAGCTTAAAGGACCAGCTCGGCATTGGCTAAACAGCTTGCCCGCGAGTCAATTGGGTCTTTGGGAAGACACGGAAGCCGCATTCCTCGACAACTTCGAGAACGCGTATGTGTGACCACAGACACCGATGACCTAAGCCACATTATTCAGCAGCAGACGAATCGGCGGACAATTACGGACACGGTTCTTGACAAAGAAAAACCAAATCGTCATTGTCCGGACGCGAAGGCCCTTGCAGCCTTCAAACATAACATCCGGAGACGAATGGCTGGCCCGGCACAGGGGCGAGGAAAAGCGAAATCTATGGCAGCCCTCACATCATTAATGACCGCCTGGCGGGAGAGGACAGCTAGCTAGCTCGCACAACAATCTCATAAAAATTCTGGCAGTCCGGATACCAAGGACAACAATGGCGGGTCCGTCGAAACAAAACAAATGCCGCGTGCGGCGGCGATAAGGAGGATCGGCGATCAATGCCCGATTCGAGGCTCTAAACCGGTCGGCGGAAGAAGCATTAAAAAGAACCACTCGGGTCCGTCCAATTTGGACGAATACTCGACCGCTTATGCGGATACATGGCACCCTGAAAAACCAGCTAATCACACTAATAGAGATTCTTTGGGTGTTCAAGCAAGCGAGCAAGTTAATTGCGAAAACAATGACAAGGGGCTGAACAGCGGCAGCGAGGAAGAGACCGACCGCTGAACAATAGAGGGCGAAGGGTTTTCCCCACAAGTGCAGACGGTGAATATGATTCTGCGACCCATATACCCAAGAGGAGAGAAGCGGCGCACTAAGGGGCGTCTATGCGATGGAGCAGTCGCCCGAAGTTCAATCCATGGTCCTCTTGTCCGATCACTTTCGATCGAAGAGACCATCCGACCAGCATCGCCATGGCGGATTCGCGCGTGGTTTTAGACCCAATCGTTGAAGGATTTCACCTCACGAGAGTCTGATGGACAGCGGCGTGCTGAACCTGCTTTATCGGGATACGGTCGCCAAAATGGGCATAGACCCCTCAAGTTAAACCTACAAAGACAACCTTTAAAGGTGTCATACCGGAGTGGAAGCTAAGCTATGCAGGCTCGATCCTGCTGGAAGTGGTCTTGGATCCCGGATAATTTCGGGCGAGAGTTAATCTTGACATAGTCCCGTTTCACGGCGGCTATCACGCTCTGCTTTCGAGCGAACGCGTTTGCAAAATTCAGCGGTGCCACATTATGCATACCTAAAGCTCAAGATGCGAGGCCCTCATGGAGTAATCACGATCAATGGGAATCTGAAGCGCTCCCTCGAGCGGAGGAACATCTGGCTGACTCTCGCGGCGGAAATCTGAGCAGCCTTTTAAGGCAATTCTCGAGTCCGGCGTTAAAAGGCGGATCACAAAAGCAGCGCCCGAACAATGCCAACCAAGACCACTGGCGCGATCGAGCACCGTAGCAATCGGCCCCAACCCTCGCCCGCACATGATGCATAAGAATAACACTCGCATACATCATTACACTTTGGAGATACCATGGGCACGGGGAAGGGCACGATTACAGCGGACCCAGTGGGGTTTGACCACACGGGGGCTGCATAAGTGTGCCCCCTCTCTTTTTATTTTGTATTTCCCTTCTTTGTGTACACGGGACTCCGTTAACGGAGGCCTGTCCGGCGATGAACCTGCGAACTCATGATGCAGTGATCGGGGGACGAAAGAAGGCTGCGAGCGAACACTCGGTGGTCTCAATTCTGAGCATTAAATTCGATTATATACACCAAGTCCGCAGCTCACCCTGAAGGGACATGTTTATAGTCCAAATCCCTTGCTTACCGCACTATTTGTATCGATCCGCACTCATAGCAGATTTCCTTTAATAAATAATGCAGCACTTTTTGATTGCAATTACATCACCTTTTATATATATGTTCATTACATGACATCTTGCACCGTATATTTTGATGCGGCCGAATCGCCGAGGGCTATACATTCCCCAAATTATGGTGTGATAAAGTCCGAACACTTCCATAAGTCGGCACCCGAACTTATAGCATTATATGAATCGGCTCGAATCATGTCTTGGGTCAATAGTTGGGTTTGCGGCTCCCGTTTTGGTGCCTTCGTTCCGTTACATCGGCTAAGGTGGCCTTTGGGAGAACCACTGCGATTGCGCCCGGTTGGCAGGCGGCGCCTCCTTGGAAAGCTAAAACTGGCTTGCATGATAAGGCGAGAGGAGTCGCTATTCGAGAGGTTTTTCGGGTCATAAAGACTCACGCCGCTTGGTGAAGTTCGGACAATGTCAAGCGAAGCGTGGATAGCGCCCAGTTCGGTCTTCGAATACCGAGAGCTTAGCCAAAATTAAAATTATAGAATTCTATGGCTAAGTGAGAGTGTTCAAGCATTATAAGTCCGGTTGCCTCGTTCGTTGTGTTGGCGCCTCCTAGATGGACCCAAAAATGGGAACAAGAGTGCTCAAGTTTATCCCGAATACTGACACTCGTGGCTTGGGGCTGAAATAACGACTTGCCATCTCTCGGATTTTATAAGCGTCCGCACGAAGGTAATATTTTAAATTAAACAAGCGTTGCTTAACATGCACATGAACAAAGTTTGGTCGTGGGATAATACATAACGAGTTTACTCAAAAGATTACATTTGGGGCACTCATCCATAATATCGCGGGCTCCCTTGAGACAGTTTTATAATACATCTCGGGCGTGCGATACTCCTTGCCGGTGGCGGTGGGTCCATGAGAAGCTTCTCCGCATCAACTTGCCCCAATGCACCTTTGTGCGGGCAAGGGCCAGCGAGCACCTTCAATACTGGCGGGCGCTTGATGACCTCCACTCGAGGGCACGCATCCACCAGCCGCCGCCTGAGGCTGAAGTAGCTTCCGGGCATGCTGTCCGAACCTGGTGGACTATGAGGGCCTTCATGGCCTCCTCGGCTACCTTGTGGAGTTCGACCAGCTGCTTGTTTGGTCGCTTAGGGCACGGATGTCCACCCTCGGCATCTTGAGACGAAGACCTTCTCCTTGAGCTCCCTCCGCCCACGATAGAATCTTGGCGGCATCGGACGCCTCTGTGGCAGATCTGCAAACACCTGAGAGCTCGAGCGGGTAAGTGTAGGTAGTTTACATTTACATGCTTGCTTTGCATGAAAAATGCCTTACCGCGCTATTTTCTTCACATCTTCAACCTCTGAAGGGCCTTACGGGCCTCGGCCTTGGCGGACTTGGCACTTCGAGGCGAGGCAAGCTCGGACTCTCGAGTCTTGGAGTCACACTCCAAACTATCATGCTTCTCCATGAGAGCTTGGAGCTCTTGCCGTACTTCCGCCACCCGTGCCTCCTGCTTCTCTCGCTCTTCCCGCTCCTCGGCCGCACTGCGTTCGGCCGCGGACACGGCTTCCTTCAGGGCTGCCACCTCGTTCGTGGCCCTAAAATATCAAATTATCCTTGTTAATTTTATTGCAGCCAAAATCCTTTTATGTAGGTAACTATTCAAAGTGGTGTTACTCACCTTCTTTGTCCTCGAGCTGCTTCTTAGCATGGCGAGCTCTTGCTCGGACGCTCGAGATCCTTCTTCAACACCGACCTCCGCCGATAGTGCGGAAGAGGTCGGCAGCGCAACCTGCAAACCCATATTGACATATTTTAAGTACCTGCGTATATCTTGTTAGATCCTCGGTCGGCTTTTCTTTCCGAACACGGCCGGAGCATCGAAACTCTTGTCTATCTTGGTATTACATTACATAATTTTAACTTCTTACCTCAAAGCTGTTAAAAGGCTGCTGCGAGGCCTCGGTCGGCCCGCTCTTGGCGAGCTGAACCTTCGAATCACCACACTCATGATAGTGCGGTGTTCTTCCTCGATAGAGCGCCTTTAAGCGCATCCAACAAGTTATCCGGCGCCTCCGATTGGGCGGAGATCGCCGGTGTCACGATCTTGCCCTTCCTTGAAGGGCACCCGCCGTACTCTGGAGCATTGCGGGTTCGAGGTGAAGTCCGGCACAAAGTCCGGGAGGCAGCCTGATGGCGCTTCCGGAGCCTCCTCCTGATGGGTCCCTCTCTGGGATCCCACCTCGGCGTCTTCACCGGCGTGGGGGGTAGTGGCAGTCGGAAGTGAATCCACATCCGACGGGGCCAATGACCTGCTTGATGAAGCGGGGAGATCATCATTGGCCGGACTACGGAAAAAACGCGGCATTAGAAGGACACTACGTGGCACGAAAGAAATTACATATCAAGGATCCGGATACTTACGATCTTGCGGACCTTTGGCCCTTGGGACCATTCATCCTCGCCGGCGATGGTGTTGGCGAAATAGTCGAGGATAGTCCTTCCCTCTTGGACCCTTCGGCCTCCCTATTGGGGAAGCCTTTCTCTTCTTCTCTCCTCCTCCGGAGAGAGTCCTCCTCCTCCTCCTCGTCTTGGGGAGGAGTCCACGTCGTCGTCGGGCCTTTGATTCTTGAGAACTCTTTCGAGTCCCGACCACCTTCTTGGCCTTCTTCTCGGCACCACGTGCGGTCTGGAACCAACAACCTGCTAAGCAGGCGTTCTCTGGAGTCTTCTGGCATGGGTGCGGGCTGATGAGCTGCTTGGCCTTCTCCATCCATTCTGTCAAAGGAAGGGAACCCTCGAGAATCAACAATTACCACAAGTGTCCGTAATGGGGTTGAATCACTTACCTCGTCGGTAGGATCTTTGCGGCGAGAATCCATAATCTTCCGTCGCGGATCACGGGGCTTGGCGCCCTTGAGCAGCACCCTCGGCGCCATTATGTCATATCGAAGAGCCCGCTCAGCGCTGGTGCTGTTCGGATTGAACTCCACAGATTGAATGCCCGTTCTTGGCATGGGAGAATCCAGCGGATGAGCATGACTTGGACCACGTCGATGAGCCTGAGCTTATTGCTCACCAGCTTCTGGATGCAGGCTTGGAGTCCTGTCACCTCCTTCGGATTGCCCCACTGCAAGCCCTTCTCTTTCAGGAGGTGAGCTGCGTGGGGGCGCCAGATCTAAACTTCGGGGCCGCCGCCCATGTGGGCTTCTTGCGGCTCGGTGATGTAGAACCACCCGATTGCCACCCCTTGGCGGAGTCCACGAAGGCCCGTTCGAGCCAAGGGCGTTGGGCGGCTTGCCCAACATAAGCGCCTCCGCATTCGCTGCGTACCCTTCACAACCTTGACAGCGTTGAAGGTCTTGAGCCACAGGCGAAGTGGGGTTGGATCACGAGGAAGGCCTGCGCCTGACGATAAGCGCCGAGATGTTGAGGATGAAGTTGGCGCGGATCGTGGAAATCCAGGCCGTAGTAAAACATGATCCACAGGGCGAATGGGTGGAGTGGAAAGCCCGATCCGCGGAGGAAGTGGGGAAGGAAGGCGACCCTCTCATGAGGCCCGGGGGTAGGGATGAGCTGCCCCTCATCGGGTGGCCGATATGCGATATCGCGGAAGCGTATCCGACCTTTGCGCAGCTGGTGATGTGCTCCTCCTTAGCGGTGGAGGCCAACCATTTGCCTCCGCTCCGGACATATTCGGAGAAGGTCGAGGTGAATCTTGTGAACTTAGGCGTTGGAGCTTGAGTCGCGCGGAGATGGATAAGCAAAGGAGGAAGAAGGCGTAGGTGAGAAGGTGAATCCTTATCCCTTATATATAGGCGGACGAAAACTATGCGTCCCCACCGGCCTGGTAAAACTCACTTATCTCCCAAGCGCCACCATCAATGGCGCGGTTGGGTTACCCACGTCCGTTGTCGGTGTCAAAACCGGCGGATCTCGGGTAGGGGGACCCGAAATGTGCGTCTAGGCGGATGGTAACAGGAGACGAGGGACACGATGTTTTTACCCAGGTACGGGCCCTCTCGATGGAGGTAAAACCCTACGTCCTGCTTGATTAATATTGATGATATGGGTATTACAAGAGTGGATCTACCACGAGATCAAGGAGGCTAAACCCTAGAAGCTAGCCTATGGTGTGATTGTTGTAATGTATGTTGTCCTCTGGACTAAAGCCCTCTGGTTTATATAGACAGGAGGAGGCTAGGATTACAGTCGGTTACAATGGTAGGAGATCTACATATCCGTATTGCCAAGCTTGCCTTCCACACCAAGGAAAGTCCCATCCGGACACGGGCGGAGTCTTCAATCTTGTATCTTCGTAGTCTTGGAGTCCGGCGGATAATGATAGTCCGGCTGTCCGGACACCCCCTAGTCCAGGACTCCCTCAGTAGCCCCCGAACCGGGCTTCAATGACGATAAGTCCAGCGTGTTTATAGTCTTCGGCGTTGCAAGGCGGGTTCTCCTTCAAATTCCATATACCTACCGAGCGGTGTCGGCTTCATCTTGAATCTGTGTTCCTCGGCTTCTCGCCAAATAATGGCCTTCTTCCACGCGTTGCATGAATCACGAAAAGCCGAGTGTCTTTACATTTCACCCCCTAGTTGTGCGAGTCGTCCGCCTATAAAAGAGGCAAGAATCAGATCCAAACCACACCGTCTTCCTCGGCAAATACTCCATCAGGCGCCTTTGACCTAGGAATCCATTCCATCATGGATCGTCGTAGCGGCTCTTCTTCACGCTCCCAGCCCACAGGGAATTGGAGGAGGTGCTACATTTTTCGCTGCGAGCTAGTGAAGCTCAAGCGGGGATTTCTCCTGCGACGCCGTGGTCGGTCGAGTTGGACTGGTTACTTATCAAGGTGGGAGGCGGCGAAGGACACTCAAGCCCCAATAAGAGGGAGCGAGTATGCTTCGTCCCCTATCGATAAGGGGACTCGGTTTCCAATACATCTGTTCCTCACGGGCTCCTGAAGTTCTCGGACTCGGCTCCACCACCTCCGCCCGCCTCATCCGCATATCGCGAAACTCGTAGCTCTTTGTGAGCTATTCACGGGCATCGAGCCCCATTTTGCATTATGGAAGAGGCTGTTTTGCCTCGTGCCCGTTATCACGAGGGTCCATATATCAAGTGGGCGGTGCGAAATATAGCGCATCAGGGACGGATACCTATCCGGTACTCCCAGAAAGCGTCAAAGCGGCCCTCGAGTGGTTTTATATAGGAGGCGCTCGCTGCCAGACCAGTCCGGAGCAGCCTCCGGAGTTTAGTGCTGCTCCTTGAAGAAAGCGCCTCGGTGGCGCCCATGAGCCCCGATTGGAGAAGACAAGGCGTCCATTACTTGATGGGCGGATAAGATTAATGGCCCATTCGGCTTGACCATGATCGGAGTCATGGCGACATGCATCGGCGAGGGTACAACCATTGCAATCTGAGAGGCCAACCCATGTGGGATTTCAGCGGAGAAAGCGATGCCACCCGGCACGGCCGCAAGGGCGGATTGACAGGAGGATCTGGTGAAGATCTGTCCAGCTTTGTACAAGGGGAGAAGGAGGACTTCCTTGAGCGAACCCTTTGAATGGGTTTTCCAAGATTAACCCTAGAGGATGGGTAAGTGAACACCTTGAAGGGCTCAACCCATGCTTTCGAAGTTTAAGCTTCTTACATTATGTCTTCTGCGCAGGATCTACGCCGGACGGTGGAGGACATGTGTGACACCCCAAAATTTTGACCTTGCTTTATAAATTAAAATTTTGCCAGGAAATTAAAACTTTTATTTTCTGGGCTCCCTTTTGATTTTTGAAACTTTTTCTCCCTTGCTATTATGGAGTTTTCCCCATAGAGAAAACTTTTCAAATATGTTATTGGACTTGTTTAACCTCTCAAGAAAAACTTTTCTTTTATTAGTAGAACTAATTACATAATTAATTTGATTGATCTTTATTTTCTTGAAAAATGGTTTTCAAGGTTATATAGCCATATTTGAACTATAACCATTTGATAAATTCACTTAAAATTCCAACCAAAATTTGGAGATGTCGGTGATGTTTTTAAATCACTTTTATGCAAAAGATATTTCTTTCATTGAATACTTTGAGCTCTATCCCAAGTTTTCAAATCTGGTCGGAGGACAGGTTTGCACTACAACCTAATTATTTATTTCTTTAAAACTTCTACCAAAATTTTGGGATGTCGGTAGGAGCATATTATTCAGTTTTATGCAAAAACCCAGCTATGTTCCTTGAAAAATTTGAGTGAATCAACCTCTTTTCCACTCTGGTTCAACTTCATGATTTGTACATCAACTATATTTTAAGTTGCTCCTTTATCCATGATTCTTTTACCCACTTGTAGTCCTCCATACTAAACCCCTATGTCCGAGGAGCATGCACCCATTGGATCATTTTGGTTCATGAAGTGATGCCATTTGTCTCTGTCGAGTTGAGTTTTTGCAAAACTTGCACTAACAAGTTTCTGTATTTTGCCAAATAACCTCACCACCCGTTTATTCACCTAATGAGACCACCATCTGGAATTCTTGACCACTCCAAGACCTGCCTAGATGCCTCTGGCATTTTGTCAAACACCCTGTGGGCATGGACAGATTTGGCATGATTGTAAGTTTGTGTTGTGAACTTTCCCATCTGTCCAAACCAAGTTGTGTAGTAGCCTTCTATATGTCTCTAACCTAGGCCTGTGGATTTGCATTAGCTTTCTAGCAACTTGGGTCACCCTGGCATTTCGTCGCTTGAGTGCGTGCATGCCAGGCCTTGCGAAACACGCGTTTTGCGTCTTTCGCGCCCAAGCCAGTAGCGCCTGGATAAGCTTCCCCGGGCTCATCCTGATCCTTACCCACTCGCCACGTCGCGCCAAGAGCCCCGGCCACCTCCTCGCCCCCTGCAGCATTGCCAGCAAGGTTCTTGGCGGCACGCTTGCGGCCGCATCCGCCACCGCCATGGGCAGCACCGCCCAAACCACCACAGCGCGCCAGCTCGCCTCCTTCGACAGTGGAGCGTTCGTCGGTAGCTCCTGGAGCTGGCCAGCCACCGCCACGTCGCCATGCGATCTGATGGGGCGGTTCGCGGCGAGCTTATCCACGACGCCCTTGAACCGACTTGGGCGTGCTATAAAGGGAGGTCCCGGACTCCTCCGAGCACCCAGGCATCCTCACGCCGTCCTTCTCGTACCCCCTTAGTCGTCAATCGAAGCAAGGAGGTCGTCTTCAACCTCTCCGGTCAGCTCGGCCGCCGCCTCGTCCCGATCAGTTCCGACGCACCAAGACCTCCCCTGCCCTCCCAAACGCCACCATCCGACTCCACTTGAACCCGCGGAGCTGCCTAGCCTCCCAGACACAGCTAGGAACCACCATGGCCGGAATCCCCAAATCCACCGAAGCCTCCCCTCCGCCGTGGAGCTCACCGCCGGCGACTCCCTCCACCCCCGGCGACCCTACAACCACCGGGAGGACCGCCTAGGAGTGGCGGATCCATCCCCGCCCTCGGGGCCCCGCGAGGAGCCGCCAATCGCCGGCGACGATCACCGGAGCCCCCGCCTATGTTCAGCCAGAGGAGGAAGGAGGCGGGGTAGACCGATCAAACCTGACCAGTGGGCCCTCTGGACCCACTGTCAGTGACCCACCCTGCCGCCACGTGTTTAAGTGAAGGCGTACAACCCCCCAGTACATTTTTCCTACATCGAAAACGTATTCCGTCTGAAGCATTTTCTGTTATAGTTTTTTTTATAAAAAAACAGATTTTGACCACAACTTTGACTGCTTATAACTTTTTAAATACACTTCCAAATGAAATGATTCTTTTTCCTATCTCTCTCAAATTTGATCTAGTTTATTTTAAGATTTATTTGAAAAAATTTCAGAACAACTTTTGGTGCTGTTTTTTATTTTGTGTGTTAATTCTTTTATATTGCTAAAATAGGATTTTGAAAGAGAGAAATGTTTCAAGTTTTGGAGTGCACCTGCCTTTCCACACATTGAAGGCAAGCATTACGAGCCCGACATAATATTTTTGGTGTGTTCATTGACACATTTATAACACCACCTCATTTGAAGGACTTGTTATTTCATGTGATATGATCATTTGCATGGATACATATTAGTGATTTCCATCTTTGTTGGAAATGAGTATACTTGTGATGGTAATCATCCTCATGTATCTTGCATGCATGCGGAAAGGAATCGGGAAAGCCTCTGCCTTGGGTAGGCGTGAGCTTGTCGCCGGTCTCCGTCGGAGACAGGTATGTCGGTATGGCATAGTAAGATATAATAAGTGTTGATTGTATTGGTTGAAATATATTTGTTATACATGTCATGCAGGAAACTATAAACCTCCTGAGTCGACCATAGATCGAGTCTTGTTCCAGTAACCCCCACACTTGTTTCGTGCTACCACTTGTCCCTGCCACGGGTAGGGTGCAGTTCAATAATTTGTCAACCTTCCTAGCACACACCGCTGAGGGGCGGGATGAGGTACCATGGCCATGGATTAAAGCCGGTCATCCGGTCGGGGGCATGGGTGTTCGGTTGTAGCCGGGGGTAGCTCCCAGTTTTCTTGTGATATAAATTTTGTGATCCCATGCTAATCGAGGTTGTAGCCTCCCCACTTAGAGTTTTGTAGCTTGATGTCGTGGGTGATTCCAAACACCGGTAAGTTAAGCTGGTGTGTGCAAGTCAGGTGTGTTTTCATTTAAAAGACCGTAGACGGAATTAGTCTTGATGGACTCAAGGAATCCGTTACTCGTGGGTAAAGAGTACACCCTCTGCAGAGATTAAACCTATTCGAATAGCCGTGTCCATGTGTCGGTGTACTAAAGTAGGGGGTACCTTAGTACCCCAAACTTGTCTGCAGGCGATCACTTGCGCCCGTGGCAAGGCTTGCGGACGTCCGGCAGGGCTCTCCACCACTCATTACTGCCATTCAAGAACAAAGTATTAGCCAAGAATCTGAAGCCCCGGCAAGAGCTTGCCGGGAAGGCCAACCAGAAGCAACATCGGGGAGACTTGCGCGGCGCCCGCGCCAAGAAGACTGGCGGCCCGGCAAGCTTGCTTGGCACTGAAGAAACGAGGGCAGCGGCAAAGCACTTGTCGCGGCAAGGCTGCCACCAGACTCCAGCGCGCAGCGACGTGTCGTCGCAAAGGCCATCAAGGGCACGTGGCGGCGTCACACGGTCATGCGGGCGGGTGGCGAACGGAGCTGACAAGGGCGCCATCGTGGTCACCCCTCCTGCATTGTTGGGGCGACCGGACGGGCATTTAATGCCTTTGTCCCCTGCCGTCGAGAATTAGGTAGGGAACCTTTGTTGTCTTTGTTGTACCAACCTGCGCTTTTACGTTTCTACCCCTCTTCCCTCGTTGCCACTGTGGTGCCCCTTGACTATAAAGGGGCCCATGCGCACGTAGAAGGGGTTCGATTCGATCGACACCCGCAGTATCACCATATGCTCGCCGCTCGAGCTAGATCAAATAACAACCTGAGCAGCGGTAGGGTGTTATCTCTCGGAGAAACCCGAAGCTGGGTAAAGATGCCCGTCTCCCAGCGCGTCGCCGGACCACGATCTGCTCTGCTGCGCGACCCCGCTCCCCTGCCGAACGGAAGGGTCCCCAAGTGCCCCATAGGTGCTCGAGGCGCGAAGGCCGCGACCCGGCATCTTTGGCGCGCCCGGTAGAAGCGTCGGTCGTGAGCATCGATCCGGTCTCCGCGCGCTACATCAGCGTCATCGTCAACATGCCACGAAGAAGAAGCCTTGGAGGTGGCGCTCCATCTACATCAATTCTACCGCCACCGCGAGCTTAGCGGCGGTGGGGAGGGCTGGGCGGGGCAGCGGGTGCGCCGATGGGTCTCGTGTCGTCACGAGATCCGAGAACAAGGCCCATAGCGTCGGCGACGGTCTGAACACGCGCCCTTCCCAAGAGTTCAAGGTCGACAACGCCCGGTGCTCCAAGCACCGTGCTTGCGTTAAACAAGGCCAAGCCGGTGGAGTCGCGGGGCGCTCGCGGACAGCATGCTGCGACCGCATCTTTGGTGCAGTGAAGTCTGATCGCCTAGGCGGGGTGTAGCTCCTCCCAACCCGGTTGGGAATCGAGCTTTATCTCGCTCCTCGCGCCGCCCGTCACTTGCCCAAGACTGCGGAGGAAGCGGCGGGCCCGGCTGCTTCTAGACTTCCCTCGGCGCACACAAGATCGGCGGCGGAGGATGGCCATACAGCCTCGTCGGCCGCGTGGCGGCAAGCCCAGCGACGAGCAGCGTCGAGGGCCCGACAAAACGCCCGGCGCAGGGCGGCGCCAACAGGACCGCTAAAGTACGCTTCGTGCGCTCCCAGCCCCGCAGCCGAGATCGCCCGGCTCGCGGACCAACCTTGGCGCCGATTCCACGCGTCATCAGACCCGCAAACTCACGCGATCAACGCCCGTCCTTCAAACGCAGCAACTTGAAGGCGCTTCGTACCCGCATCGGCCGGCGGCGCGGCGTCAATCGACCAGCGGGTCCGCTTCTCGGCGCGCCGCGGCCGGAGAACGGCGACTTGCCATCTGTGGCAGGTTGCCCTGCGTTCACCAGCGATTGCGGCAAGTCTAGTGGCCCAAAACCAAAATTTCAAGCGAGCGTGCGAAAGTATGGCGGCGGATACACCGTCGAGTTCCTCGGCATCTACACCATCGCGGTGCAGGCTGCGGGGGCGCGGCGAGAAGATCCTCGCCAACTACTTCCCTGGTACTCAAGCCAACGTCGAGATCTTGGCTCATGCACTTGCAGGACGGCTCCATCTCCTCATGGGCGGACTGTGCCATCGGTTTGTCGGTGCCTTCACGGGTGGCCACAAGCCTCATGGCCAGGAAAGTGACCTTCACTTACTCGTCCGAAGGAGAGCCCCTACCCAAGTATATACAAAGATTCAGCCAGGTGCAGCGCAACATCCCTACGTTCACCCGCGCGCGGTTATTAGCGCGTTTCATCGAAACGTCGCGTAGCTGCAGGATGAGGAAAGAGATGGCGATGTGCAAAATCAGAGATGTCGGCGAGCTTTATGCTCTGGCCGACAAGTGTTCCGCAGTGAGGAGGAAGGAAAATCCCGGAGATTGCGGAGAAGAAGGATCGGCGGCGAGGTGCCGCCCGGCAGGAAGAACGGGCGGAACAATAGGAAGAGGAAAGCTAAGGATGTGCTAGCTGTTGAGCATTCCGCAGCGAAGGTGGCTCAACAAGGCCAAGACCGGCGACTCGGCGAGGCCGTGGCGACGCGCCGACAAGCGGGCGGCTCCGGCAAGCGTTATTGCAAGATCCACGCACCAAGGGCCATGACCTCCAAACCTGCAAAAAGTAGAGCGGATGGCGGAGCTGCAAAAGTAGAATCTGGCGCCGCGATAAGGAGAGAACCCGAGGAGGTGGCGGAGGATCGGCAAGCTCCTCGCCGGGAGGAACGCTGGCAAAGCCAAGCAGCGGCAAGGAGACGAGCCTCCCGGCGCGACGAGGCGAAGAAGAAGATGGGGATGATGAGATGGAGGAGGATGAGGCCGAGGATCAAGAGTTTGAGAAGGCAGCGAAGTATTGTCGTCGACGGGCGGCACCTCCTACACACTCGCACCGCCAACTCAAGCAGTGGGTGCGAAGTGAATCTGTGAGCCGTCCGTCGAGCCGCGCAGGCCTCACGAAGTGGTCAGCCGCCCCATCATCTTCGACATTGAGGATCACCTGATCGCATCACTTTGCGATCGGTGCTTGCCGCTATTGGTCTCTCCAACGATCCATAACCTCGAGGTCATGAAGATGTTGGTTGTGGCGAGCCGACTGAACAATTTCCTCCGCGGTGCTCAGAAACTACAGATCCCGATAGCAAGCTCGAAGCTGGTGCCTTTCAAGGAATAAATCCGGGAAGGAGCAAGCCTAAGGGAAGATCACATTGCCGGTGGCGTTTGGCAGCGAGCTGAACTTGGGATGAGAGGGTCATGTTCGATGTAGCTGATATCCTTGCCTTACAGGATACTCGGACGACCCTTTTCGCTAAGTTCATGTCGGCCTCTCACTATGCATACAATGTACTCAAGATGCCGGTCCAATGGCGTTATCTCTGTCCAAGGCGACAAGAAGGATGCACTCATCTGCGAAGCGGGATATACTGAAGCAACTCTTCTTGGCGCGCGAGCCACTTGCGCTGAAGCTCCCCGAGGAAGAAAGAAGACCAAGTCCGGGAAGGATAGCTCTGGAATACACCTCGGTAAGCGCACCTCCCCGGAGCGCTGCGCTGCCACCGAGGACGCACCATCGAGCTCCACCGGCAAGTGCGAAAAGGCGAAGACAGACCAGCCAAAGACTAAGCCCGGCAAGGACGGCTCCGGCTCTGGTGCACACTCCGGCAGGCGCACCTCCCCGGAGCACCACGCTGTCGTCGAGGGCGCGCCATCGAGCTCCGCCAACCAGTCCACCGGCCAGTAGGGCAGAGAAGGATGCCAAGCTTCGAACTTTTGGGTCGTACTCCCTGAAAATCCATACCTTGTATGAAGAACCTGGGCGCGGGGATCGAATCATGGTTAGGTTGCGCCGTCGATTCATCTTGATTCCGCTTGATGATAAATGCGCGCCGCAACCAGCCCGACAAGTTCTTCTGCGGAGGCGCTTACGCCTGACGAGCGATGCCTGTGCTCAGACAAGCATGTTTCTTGCGGTGGATTCCCCAACAGCGTAGGGACAAGAGCATACAAGGGGAAAGGATCGGGGAAGAAGTACGACCTCGGCGGGACGTTAAAAAAAGCTAAGTCCACCGAGTATTTGTACATAACATCCATTAGTTCCATGTCTCTTTTATGTTATGCCCCTTAGCGTTAAGTCCTTTATGCATAATGCACCTTGCGAGAAGGAGCCATCTCTGGTTAAGTTCGTCCTTGCTTTGTTTTGAGTCCGCTCAACAACGCCAAGTGCTGCTGCAACCCGGCGAAAGGTTTCTTGCGGAAACAACACGCCCGACAGGCTGCTGATGTCCGTGCTCGATAAGTGTGTTAAGCGGCAAGTTCCTAGAAGCGTGGGGTAAAAATGCGAAAGGATATAACAAATAGAGGCGTAACATAGCAGGCTTTGCCGTGGCGCCCGCCATTAGTATGAAAGCTTGTGCGGCGGAGGAACCAACCCGCACGTTGAGTTCGTCCTTGATTTGTTTCGAGTCCGCTCAACAACTCGAGTGCCTTTGCAAGCTGGCCGAGAAGGTTTCTTGCGGAGACAACACCGCCCGAGCTCTTGATGTCCGTACTAAGCAAGTGTGTTAAGCGCGCGGCAAGTTCCCTAACAGCGTGAAGTATAAACATACGAAGGGCAAAAGCGGCTTCGTTTTTCTTGAAATCGCACAAATATATATATATATATATATATATATATATATATATATATATATATATATATATATATATATATATATATATATATATAGAAAGAAAGAAATATTGCGATACTATCTCAGCTGTTTTCATGCCTATAATTACAGTGACAAGGAGAAACCAGAAGAGCGCACCGGCCCCGGCAAGCCAACCTCGCTGGGGGCTGCAAGCTCCCGAGATCCTTCATGACGGGCCAGAGCCCTCGGCGGCCGCGGCGTCGGCGACAAGGGTAAAAGAGAGCACACCAGCACCTGGATTTTGGCGGAGCGAGAGTGGCCGGGGGCTGTGAGTGCCAAGATTCCTTCCCGGCCGGGATAATAGCGCCGGACGGCTGTGGAGTCAGATAAGTTTTTCATCCCTCGTCATGCATCCTCTTATGGGCTGGGAAGGCGGGACCACGTCCTTGAGCAGCGTGTCTTGTAAAATCCATGCGGCGGAATAACCGAGCCGTGGCCCGATTCGCCCTTGATTTGTTTCGAGTCCGCTCAACAAACACAAGTCTTGCAACTGGCCCGACAAGGTTGCTTCGAGCGACATCGCCCTGGCTGTCTTGATGTCCCTTTCCAACAAGTGTGCTCGCTCCGGCAAGTCCCCTAGAAGCGTAGGAGTGTACAAGACACCAAATCAAGTAAAGGGCCTAGTCCGACAAGCGTTCCCCTCTTTTTCATTAAAAACATCCTAGTTTAGTACAAGTCCATGGAGGATGAAAAACATGATAGAGAAGATTACAGATTTTAAATAAAACTAAGGCCCAAGGGCTTACAAATTGGAAGATAAGATGCCCGTAATCCCTCTCCTGTTTCTCTATGCAGGAGGTAGGTCAAGGAGGCCCCGGCGAGAGAAGCTGGGAAGAGGCAAAAAAGGCGCCTAGGAGAGTTCTGAGGCGCCAGAAGACACCAAAGAACTTCGAGGGGGCCGGGGAGCTTGGCCCGGAGGCAGGCGCCGGAGGCGAGCTTGAGGCGGGGTGGTGGAACGTCAGCCTGGCGAGGGGCTCCTCGCCCTCGTACTCGATTTAACCTTGCCGCCACCCTCTTCCTCTTCGCAACCTCCTCGCCCGGCGCCCAAGAGGCGGCCCGGGGAGTTGAAGGCAGCGACCGGATGATGGGGTCGCCGGTGGCCTGCGAGCAGCGTCCGACGCCTAGTCGGACCCGCCATCCTTGTCGTTGTCGCTGTCGCTCCCCTCCTTTGCTGTCCACACAGCATCTCGCCCGGGTCCCGGAGTCCCCGAAGACCTTGACGGCGAGAAGGTCGCCCTCCATTAACTTGAAATGGAGGGTAAACCCCGCCGTCAAGGTGTGGATGCGGGCGAACGTCTTCCACCCTCGGTCGAAGTACATCACGCCGGGGGCTGGGGACACGACACTCACTCGAGTGCCGCTGATCCTGCAGCCCCTCATGCGCAACTCCATCACCTCGGGCGGATCCGGTTCCATCGCACTTTCATGAAGCAGGGCGGCAGCCGGAGGCGGCGGCAGGCGCTCGGCGCAACTTGATGAAAGAACTCCCGAGGATCGTCTCCGGTGTGGACCGCCCCAAGAAAGGAGCGCCCGGCGGGCGAGGCGCATCACCCGGCTGCCTCTCCCGACCGCCTCGACCACGTCCTCGGCCCGTCCACGCCCGCCCCTACCTCTCCCCTCGTGGCGGCTCCACGCCACGCAGGTGCAGAATAGGGAGGCGCGCTGCTGGGGCGACCCTTGCTGCCACCGTGAAGGACCAGGATTCCCTCCTCCATAGCGAGATGGGAGGAAAATGTGAAGTTGAAGAGCGAAGGGAAGAGAGGAGGTCTTGAGACTATTGTGCTCCCCTTCCGCCCCTTTTAAAGGGCGAGGTGGGGGCTCGGCCGCCCTTGAGCCAATCGGAAGCGAAAGGGGTAGAGGCGGGGCCGATCTACCATCTTTGCCCGTGATGGCTCGGCCTCCCACTTCGCCGCCCGACCCCATGCATGAGGGCAGCGTGGCGAGCGGGGCAGGCGGCGAGTGAAAAGACCTCGCCCTGCACCACGATCACGGTGTGGATGCTTTAAAAAGCGCATCCGCCACCCACGTCTCCCACCTTGCCCGCAATCGTAGCGTGCCGTTCTGGGGAGGCGGATGGTGAGCCCGTTGCTGTCGGACCTAGGCCCGCGTGCTCGTGCCTTTTTTGGGCCTGGCCCAACAACGCTCAAGCACCGTGTATGGCCCGAGCCGGGGTCTGTCGGTGTACTAAAGTAGGGGTACCTTAGTACCCGAACTTGTGCATGGGCGATCAACTTTGCGCCCGTGGCAAGGCTTGCGGGACGTCCGGCGAGCTCTCCACCACTCATTACTGCCATTCAAGAACAAAGTATTAGCCAAGAATCTGAAGCCCCGGCAAGAGGAGCTTGCCGGGAAGGCCAACCAGGGCAACATCGGAGACTTGCGGCGCCCAGCGCCCGGCAAGACAGCGGCAAACAAGCAAGCTTGGCCAGCAGCAAGAACAGAGACCCACGGCAAAGCACTTGCAGCGGCAAGGCTGCCACCAGACTCCAGCGCGCAGCGGCGTGTCGTCGCAAAGGCCATCAAGGGCACTTGGCGGCGTCCTACAGTCATGCGGGCGGGTGGCGAACGGAGGCTGACAGGCGCCATCGTGGCAACGGTGGCTCACCTAACGGTCACCCCTCTGCGGTGTTAGGGCGGCCGGGCGGGCATTAATGCCTTTGTCCCCCGCGTCGAGTTAGGTAGGGAGCATTTGTTGTGTTGTTGTACCAACCTGCGCTTTTACGTTTCTACCCCCTCTTCCCACGTTGCCACTGTGGGTACCCCTTGACTATAAAGGGAGGCCCATGCGCACATAGAAGGGGTTCGGTTCATTCGACACCAGCGGTATCACCATATGCTCGCATGCGCTCGAGCTAGATCAAATAACAACCTGAGCAGCGATAGAGGTGTTATCTCGGAGGAAACCCCGGCTGGGTAAAGATGCCCGTCTCCCAGCGCGTCGCGGGACCACGATCTGCTTCTGCAGCGACCCCGCTCCCTGCCGAACGGAAGGGGCCCCAAGTGCCCGTGGGTGCTCCGAGCCTCGGAGGCGTGACCCGACACCATGGTTAAGGATTACTGATGCAGGATGGGTCAAGTGTCGGTCTTAGTGTCGGTCTTCGGAGGTGAAACTGTTAACCAGAACTGGAACTACTACCTGTGACTTGTGATAATTATGATTATTATTATTATTGTTGACTAACCGTGATATTATTGTTATTATCGAGTATCTCTGGGATGGTTCTACCTCCGGGATATTCACTATGATTGTTTCTTTTAAGGCCCTTTATGTGGTGTCGCTCAGGCCTTGAGCCGTGGCATTTCTTTTAGAGCCCTTTATGTGGTGTCGCTAAGGCGCCTGACGTAACATTTCTTTTAAAGCCCTTTATGTGGTGTCGCTCGAGGCCTTGGCTATGGCATTTCTTTTAGAGCCCTTTATGTGGTGTCGCTAAGGCATGCTAACTGTGACATTTCTTTTAAAGCCCTTTATGTGGTGTCGCTCGAGGCCTTGCATTGTAACATTTCTTTTAAAGCCCTTTATGTGGTGTCGCTCGGGCCTTGGATTGTAGCATTTCTTTTAAAGCCCTTTATGTGGTGTCGCTAAGGCCTTGATCGTGGCATTGCTTGTTGTTTATTTTCATAAATCTTAATGCTACTATGTTATTGCATATTCATAAATAACGTGCTTGCATGCATCAAGATTTATTTTTGTGGTGACGTCATGAGCATAAAATATTTTCAGCATATCATTGTTATATTATACATGTGTTCATAATGTTTGCGAGTACATTCAAAGTACTCACTGGCTTGTCCACAGCTCTTGTCTTGGCCAGATTTTCTTGCACGGAGAGGGCGGCGCAATGACAACCCCGAACCTAAGCAATGGAGATAGTAGCCTCGTGAAGATAGGAGTTAACACAGTGGCTGTTCTGTGGGAATTGGAGTCCCATAGACAGCGATGACCCACAAACCGCTTCCGCCATCAACCACTAGAAACCATTTGTTGTACTCACTGGCCAGAATGGTCTTGTACTGCTTATTTTGTATTTTGCTTGGAATTTCTGTATCAAGTTGGAGCCTCATTAGCTAACAGTAATCCTGGGACTGATGAGCACGACGGTCTTTTTCTGGAAATTTATTACCCGGAAAACCGGTCGTGACAGACTTGGTATCAGAGCCAGGCTGACCATTGGCTAATCCTATCTTAGCCAGGTCGAGAAACCTAGGAAAACCAACCCACTAGACCCTAACCAAAAACCCCAGCCAAGATTCCCGTGCAAGATAGCCACACAAAGACCCCGACACTTTTGGCGTTGGTTGCCCAACCTATCAGCCTAGCACAGTCGGTCGTGCTCGATGTCTGTCTTATTACAAGCGTGCGAAGGAAGACTTCGTTCCTTTTTCTATAAAAGGGCACCTAGCCTCAACACAGCACAGCCCGGCCATCAGCAAAATACCTTGATGACCCCGAAGTACCGTCATCTTTGGGAGCACACTCCAGCAGGATTGTGGCAGCAGTCCCCGATGGTCATCATCGCTACCCGAGCCTGCAGCCCCTCAACCCTCTCCGGCTAATTTCGGCGATGAAAAAACCATGGAGAAACCTCGGCGTCTGCGAGGCAAGCCCGCTTAGATATGAACGAGGTAGACTAAAATCGCTTGAATGATACCGAGTCTTAGAATGACCTCGCCTTGTAATCTTGTGACCTGTGTCACCATAATTAGATCTTTGTCTGCTTGTGCACTCCTGTTTTTAATAGTAGCCATGCATGAGTATGTTGATGTGCGATTGCATTTTTTATCCCGGGCGTAGCTGCCAACCTCGGCAGCCGCAAGTTTGTGCTATGAATAAATCTTTTGGTTCCAGCTCGCAGGAAAGATATTTTCAAAACAACTCCTAACAAATCTCGAGGACGAGATTTTCTTTTAAGGGGGGTAGTGTTGTGACACCCCAAAATTTTGACCTTGCTTTATAAATAAAATTTTGCCAGGAAATTAAAACTTTTATTTTCTAGGCTCCCTTTTGATTTTTGAAACTTTTTCTCCCTTGCTATTATGGAGTTTTCCCTATAGAGAAAACTTTTCAAATATGTTATTGGACTTGTTTAACCTCTCAAGAAAAACTTTTCTTTTATTAGTAGAAATAATTACATAATTAATTTGCTTGATCTTTATTTTCTTGAAAAATGGTTTTTCAAGGTTATATGGCCATATTTGAACTATAACCATTTGATAAATTCACTTCAAATTCCAACCAAAATTTGGAGATGTCAGGTGATGTTTTTAAATCACTTTTATGCAAAAAGATATTTCTTTCATTGAATACTTTGAGCTCTATCCCAAGTTTTCAAATCTGGTCCAGAGGACAGTTTGCACTACAACCTAATTATTTATTTCTTTAAAACTTCTACCAAAATTTTGGGATGTCAGTAGGAGCATATTATTCAGTTTTATGCAAAAACCCAGCTATGTTCCTTGAAAAATTTGAGTGAATCAACCTCTTTTCCACTCTGGTTCAACTTCATGATTTGTACATCAACTATATTTTAAGTTGCTCCTTTATCCATGATTCTTTTACCCACTTGTAGTCCTCCATACTAAACCCCTATGTCCAGGAGCATGCACCCATTGGATCATTTTTGGTTCATGAAGTGATGCCATTTGTCTCCTGTCCAGAATTGAGTTTTTGCAAAACTTGCACTAACAAGTTTCTGTATTTTGCCAAATAACCTCACCACCCTTTTATTCACCTAATGAGACCACCATCTGGAATTCTTGACCACTCCAAGACCTGCCTAGATGCCTCTGGCATTTTGTCAAACACCACATGGGCATGGACAGTTGGCATGATTGTAAGTTTGTGTTGTGAACTTTCCCATCTGTCCAAACCAAGTTGTGTAGTAGCCTTCTATATGTCTCTAACCTAGGCCTATGGATTTGCATTAGCTTTCTAGCAACTTGGGTGCGCCCTAGCATTTCGTCGAGCAGTGCGTGCATGCCCGAGCGGCGAGAACACGCGTTTTGCGTGCTTTCGCGCCCAAGCAGTAGCGCCTGGATAAGCTTCCCGGGCTCATCCAGATCCTTACCCACTCGCCATGTCGCGCCAAGAGCCCCGACCACCTCCTCGCCCCCTGCAGCGTTGCCAGCAAGCTTCTTGGCGGCACGCTTGCGGCCGCATCTTCCACCGCCATGGGCAGCACCGCCCAAACCACCACAGTGCGCCAGCTCGCCTCGCCGGCAGTGGGCGTTAAGCCGGTAGCTCTGGGCCGGCCCAGCCACCGCCACGTCGCCTGCGATGCGATGGGGCGGTTCGCGGCGAGCTTATCCACGGCCGCCGCGAACCGACTTGGGCATGCTATAAAGGGCCCCGGACTCCTCCGAGCACCGAGCATCCTCCGCCCGTCCTTCTCGTACCCCCTTAATCGTCAATCGAAGCAAGAGTGCGTCTTCAACCTCTCCGGTCAGCTCGGCGCCCGACTCGTCGGTCGAGTTCCGCGCACCAAGACCTCCCCCCTGCCATCCCAGCGCCACCATCCGACTCCACTTGAACCCGCGGAGCTGCCTAGCCTCCCAGACACAGCTAGGAACCACCATGGCCGGAATCCCCAAATCCACCGAAGCCTCCCCTTCGCCGCGGAGCTCGCCGCCGGCGACTCCCTCCACCCCTGGCGACCCTACGACCACCGGGAGGACCGCCTAGGAGTGGCGGATCCATCCCCGCCCTCGGGGCCCCGCGAGGAGCCGCCAATCGCCGGCGACGATCACCGGAGCCCCCGCCTCTGTTCGGCCAGAGGAGGAAGGAGGCGGGGTAGACCGGTCAAACCTGACTAGTGGGCCCTCTGGACCCACTGTTAGCGACCCACCCCGCCGCCACGTGTTTAAGTGAAGGCGTACAACCCCCCAGTACGTTTTTCCTACATCGAAAACGTATTCCGTCTGAAGCGTTTTCTGTTATAGTTTTTTACCACAACTTTGACTGCCTATAACTTTTTAAATACAATTCCAAATGAAATGATTCTTTTTCCTATCTCTCTCAAATTTGATCTAGTTTATTTTAAGATTTATTTGAAAAAATTTCAGAATAACTTTTGGTGCTGTTTTTATTTTGTGTGTTAATTCTTTTATATTGCTAAAATAGGATTTTTGAAGAGAGGAGAAATGTTTCAAGTTTTGGAGTGCACCCTGCCTTTCCACACATTGAAGGCAAGCATTCTGAGCCCGGCATAATATTTTTGGTGTGTTCATTGACACGTTTATAACACCACCTCATTTCAAAGGACTTGTTATTTCATGTGATATGATCATTTGCATGGATGCATATTAGTGATTTCCATGCTGTTGGAAATGAGTATACTTGTGATGGTAATCATCCTCATGTATCTTGCATGCATGCCGGAAAGGAATCCGGGAAAGCCTCTGCCTTGGGTAGGCATGAGCTTGTCGCCGGTCTCCGTCGGGACGGGTATGTCCGGTATGGCATAGTAAGATATAATGACTGTTGATTGTATTGGTTGAAATATATTTGTTATACATGTCATGCGAGAAACTATAAACCTCTGAGTCGAATAGTAGATCGAGTCTTGTTCGATAACCCCCACACTTGTTTCGTGCTACCACTTGTCCCTGCCACGGGTAGAGTGCAGTTCGATAATTTTCAACCCCTTCCTAGCACACACCGTCTGAGGGGCGGGATGAGGTACCATGGCCATGGATTAAAGCCAGTCATCCGGTCGGGGGCATGGGTGTTTCGGTTGTAGCAGGGGTAGCTCCCCAAGTTTTCTTGTGCGATATAAATTTTGTGATCCCATGCTAATCGAGGTTGTAGCCTCCCACTTAGAGTTTTGCTTAGGGTGTAAGTGGGTGATTCGGACACCGGTAAGTTAAACTGGTGTGTGCAAGTCAGGTGTGTTTTCATTTAAAAGACCGTGAAGCGGAATTAGTCTTGATGGACTAAAGGAATCCGTTACTCGTGGGTAAAGAGTACACCCTCTCGAGATTAAACCTATTAGGATAGCCGTGTCCATGGTTAAGGATTACGATGCAGGATGGGTCAAGTGTCGGTCTTAGTGTCGGTCTTCGGAGGTGAAACTGTTAACCAGAACTGGAACTACTACTTGTGACTTGTGATAATTATGATTATTATTATTATTGTTGACTAACCGTGATATTATTGTTATTATCGAGTATCTCTGGGATGGTTCTACCTCCGGGATATTCACTATGATTGTTTCTTTTAAGGCCCTTCATGTGGCGTCACTTTCGGGCCTTGTGTAACATTTCTTTTAGAGCCCTTTATGTGGTGTCGCTAAGGCGCTGGTAGTAACATTTCTTTTAAAGCCCTTTATGTGGTGTCGCTCGGGCCTTATTGTAACATTCTTTTAGAGCCCTTTATGTGGTGTCGCTAAGGCCTTGTATGTGACATTTCTTTTAAAGCCCTTTATGTGGTGTCGCTCGAGGCCTTGACCGTAGCATTTCTTTTAAAGCCCTTTATGTGGTGTCGCTCGGGCCTCCAGTGTGGCATTTCTTTTAAAGCCCTTTATGTGGTGTCGCTAAGATGCCCATTGTGGCATTGCTTGTTGTTTATTTTCATAAATCTTAATGCTACTATGTTATTGCATATTCATAAATAACGTGCTTGCATGCTTCAGAGATTTATTTTGTGGTAGCGTCATGAGCATAAAATATTTTCAGCACATCATTGTTATATTATACTGTGTTCATAATGTTTGCGAGTACATTCAAAGTACTCACTAGCTTGTCCACAGCTATTGTCTTGGCCAGATTTTCTTGCGGAGAGGAGCGGCGCGATGACAACCCGGAACCTAAGCAATGGAGATAGTAGCCTCGTGAAGATAGGAGTTAACCTGGTGGCTGTTCTGTGGGAATTGGAGTCCCATAGACGCGATGATCCACAAACCGCTTCGCCATCAACCACTAGAAACCATTTGTTGTACTCACGGGCGAGAATGGTCTTGTCTGCATATTTTGTATTTTGCTTGGAATTTACGTATCAAGTTGGAGCCTCATCATTCTTGATAATCCTGGGGCTGATGAGCACGACGGTCTTTTTCTGGAAATTTATTACCCGGAAAACCGGTCGTGATAACATGATGAGTCCTGCTCCGCAACCCGAGGATCCAGAAGGATCCCTGGATCCGGCCTCCAAAGAGGACCCAGACATCGAGGTGGAGCTGATCGACGGGGTGTTTCACCAGCTCAGCATAGACAATGCCTTGGTTGCCATTACGGCGGACTACCCCGGACTAACTCCGGCTTCCCAGGTGACCGTGACCGAAGTCTGGACACCATTATCTCTTCCCTGCCCATTTCTAACCTTCGCGACGATGGTATTTTGCAGAAGTGCCTTTCTGGCGAGAAGCCGAGCCAGCCAGCTGGCCATGAAGGCGATCCGGACCAGCGGCGGAAAAAGGCCTTGATCGGGTGGAAGCGTCGCCGCAAAGGTATAGCTTCGTGTTTGAATTTTCGAACAGCGTTAGAAGCGCTGAGTGCTCATGATCTTTGTAGGAGAAAAAGCGCTTCGCCGAACTGCGGCGCGAGAATTACCGATCCGACCTACACCGGCGAGGCTCCGGCGCCCGGCACGGAGGAGGCAAAGCGCAAACGTGGGCGGATCCTTCTCCAGCGGAGGATACCGACGGTATCGCCACCAATTCGAGGTGGAGCGCCATGAACCATAGGCGCCGCCGACGAGTATTCGTGAGCGTGCTTTTCCTGAGGCATTGGATGCCTTTAACACGAGGGCGCGCATCTCCGTGCCGCTCAAAATGGTTTTACGAGCCGCGGGCAGTATGTGAAAGACATACGGGTAAGGGAATTTTGATGGTTATATATACCCGGTAGCCCCGAGACTTAAAGTAGTTAAGCTAACTGATTTAAGGATCATTTAAACAGAGCTCTTACCGAGAAAAACGCCCAGCTGTCTTGGGAGCTGCAAGATTGCAAGGCCCAACTCGAGGCGCACTTGCTGCCGAGGAGGAGCATAAAGACCCTCCTGGTAACACATTTTTATTAATAAATATAAGCGTTGTGCGGTATTGTGAGTCTAATAATGACATTGCAGGTACCGCGGACAAGATCCGGACGAGCAAGCATTGCTCGCCACTAAAGGCGGCGAGTGTCTGAATAGAGTTCGATAGGAAAGGAACAAGCTCCAGGATGCCAGCATAAGCTCGGAGAAGAGCTGAAAGGCGCTCGGGCGAACTGTCCGTCTCCGTTAAGGAGAATCACCGGCCGTTCGCGGCATTTATAGTAAGTGCTTGAGCAAACTCTTTTGAAAAGAGGAGTTCGGTGAGGAAGTATTTTGACCACGATATGTCTTGTAGGTATACTCACGGGTGCGTCCTGCGGAGGAGATGCACATATCAGCGGGTGATCAACTTCGGAATTGCTGCAGCCGCTCGAGCGAGTTCGGCGGGCAATGAGCTCGTCGTTCGGGCTTTATGGCCAGCCCTCACCCTACAGGGCCTCGGGAGCTTCTTGAGAAGCTGCAAGGAGTGCGGCAGCGCTTCCGTTTGTGGAAGATTTGACTTGCCGTCAAGGTGCTAGGAGGCTTGGGCCATGGTGAAGGCAGCGGTACAGAAAGGCGGATCCCAGCCACATGGCCAAAGTTGCACCGGTGGGGCCCGATGGGAAGGAGATCCCTGTGAGTTTAGTATATAGCCAAGTAGAGTTGGATGCTAAATTTTCCTAACGGGACTGTAAACTAGACAACTGTTAGAGCGAGATTGAGGAGGAATACAATCGATAAATTTGACAATGTATGTTATCCTTTAAAGTGACATGTGAAATGCCTTCTAGCCGGATTGTAGATCGTTTGTCTTTGCCGAACTTTTCGCTTCAACCTCGGGACCCTAGAGTCCGGAGTGTATCTGAATACTTCTTTGGTTAAGAAACAACCGTGGTATGCATGGAGACCAGGCGTAGGGGTCATTAGTGCTTTATCAGACAAGTGCCCAACTAGTTATGTTATATTACATGGTTAGTAGAAACATCTTCGGGGAGATAGTTCCGTTAAGGGTTCCTTTCCACTGGAGGCATGCCCTAAAGTGCATGTCCGGACTGCAAAAGCGATAAAACATCTGGGGGCAAATAGATAAATAGGTAAAAGTCATCTTTTAAGTCACCGATCCGAATATTCCCTTAAGAATGCTAGCTTTCGGCTTCACCCGATCGAGGTACACATCCGGTGACCGGCGAGTAACAATCAGAGGTGATCCCTTTACCTCCTAGCCGAACAATCGGGAGCGTGGGGTAAGCACAGGAGCGAGCAACCCAACTTGGCCAAAACTTAAGTCATATCGATGCATACAATGGCGAGTAAAAGGTACATGTGGAAGCTTGACACATGTCTGGGTATGAAACCCGTTTAATTAAGCCGTAAAAGAAGCCCCGGGAATAATGAGTGCGGATGGCACCTCATGCGTATGCAAAAAATGCGAAAATAGGCCCGTAAGGGCTTTTAAATAAAAAGGCATAAAAAGAGAAATGAAAGACAGCCGAAGTGTAAAAGTTTGGACTGGGGAAGGGGACGAACTCTTAGTCCGGTGCTAGGCATAGAATCGTCGGAGGCGGGCTGCGTTCCATGGGTTCGTCTCGAGTCGGTTGTCTGACGGATTTCGTAGACGGTATGCTCCGCCGGTCAGGACTTGATTGATAATGAAGGGACCCTCCCATTTGGGCTTGAGATTGTCCTTTTTCTTGTCCGGCAGGTGTAGAACTAGTTCGCCAACGTTGTAAGTCTTGGCCCGTACTTCTCTGCTTTGATATCTTCGGGCCTGCTGCTGATATAATGCGGAACGAGCCTTCACGACATCACGTTCTTCCTCCAATGTGTCCAAGCTGTCCTGCCGATCAAGCTCGGCTTCTCTTTCCTCATACATGCGCACTCGAGGTGAGTCATGAATAATGTCACAGGGCAAGACTGCCTCTGCGCGTATACCATAAAAATGGTGTGAATCGGTAGTACGGTTAGGCGTTGTCCGCAGCCCCAGTCTGGTCGAGCTCCTCGACCCATTGTGTGTCGGTTTAGTAAGTGACCTCACTAATCTGGGTTTAGTGCCGCTCATTATTAGACCATTTGCTCTTTCCACTTGACCGTTGGTTTGAGGCGATAAACTGAAGCGTGGTCGAGCTTGATGCCCATATTTTTGCACCATGACTTAACCTCGCCCGATTGTGAAGTTAGTGCGTTGTCGGTGATGATCTTGTGGGGACTCCGTAGCGGTGTACCACCCGATATAAAGTCTATCACTGGTCCGGACTCTGCCGTTTTGACCGGTTTGGCCTCTATCCATTTGGTGAATTTATCCACCATGACCAATAAGTACCTTTGCTTGTGGGTTCCCTCTTTAAGGGGTCCAACCATGTCAAGCCCCCAGACCTCGAACGGCCAGGTAATGGGTATGGTTTTGAGGGCGGTGGGTGGCATATGGCTCTAATTAGCAAAGAGCTGACAACCAACGCATCGCTGGACCAAGTCTTGCGCGTCTGCCCGGGCCGTCGGCCAATAAAATCTGTCAGAATGCCTTTCCTACAAGGGCCCAGAGCTGCTGCGTGGTGTCGCCCTAGTCGGCATGAATTTCAGCCGGGAGGTTTCGCCCTTCCTCTTGAGATACACCTCTGAAGGACTCGGTTGTACTTTTTTATAAAGTTCTCCCTCATGGGCCTTATAGGCCTTGATCGCCGGACTATCAGGCGGGCCTTGTTTTGGTCTTGGGATGTACCTGCCTAAGTAAGTAGGCTAGGAAAGGTTCATCCACGCGGCGATTCTGCCATTATGGCGTGGGCTGAAGGTGTTATGTCATCTGCCGAATCACCGGTTGGTGCGGTTTTCTCGGTTTGTCACTCTTGGGCTCCTCTTCCCATAATGCGGATGGCTTGAAGAGCCGTTCGAGGAAAGATATTTGGAGGGGCGCATCACGTTTGGCGCCGATGCGTGCCGATATGTCGACCACTTGGTTATTATCTCGCTATGTGATGGAATTCCATCCTTCAAACCGGTGACATTTTAGGACAGCGTTGCGATATGCTGCCATTTTCGGATCCTTGGCGTCAAAGTCTCCGTTTATTTGGGATATTGCAAGGTTGAATCCCCACGCACCTCTAGGCGTTGAATGCCCATGGAGACTGCCATACGGAGACCATGTAACAGGACCTCGTATTCGGCTGCGTTGTTGGAGTCCGTGTACATTATTTGAAGTACGTACTGGACTGTATCTCCAGTTGGGGACGTCAGTACGACGCCAGCCCCCAGTCCGGCTATCAGGACCCCGACACAATGCCACATCGATCTAGCATGTAACACCTCATATCACTTTGCGGCCTCACGCCACGGTATCCCCACGGTGTCGCCTTACCTTTGCCGGGACCGTTTAAGCCTTTTGGCTGCGTATATGATAGTGTCGCTAGCATCCATATGATAAGGAGCCGGGCTGACATGGCTAGTCGTAAACCCAAAGTGGCACAAACTTACGAGACGAGCATCCATGACCCAGCATCGAGCGTGTCGGTCATCGGTGAGTGAATCCAGGCTGTAGCACTGGGCTAGCGAGGACTTCGGTATTCATCGTGACATTTCCCGAAGGACAGAACACGAGAGCGAAGAAGGACACATGCCGGCCAGCCTAAGTGTTCGAAGCGGTAGCAAGCTACCATGGCTCGGTGGAAACACTAGGAGACATTTCCCGTAAGAGGCTACTAACCATAAACAACTAGATAGTCGGATCCCACACATACCAAGCATTTCAATAACATACACACAATATGCTCGATATGTGCAAATACAACATGGCATCACAACATGACTCTCTGACTCAAGTATTTTATTCAATAGGCTCCGAGGAGCGAGATATTACAAACATAGGTCTCATGACCCAACATTGAGAGCATACAAGTCAAAGCACAAGCGGAAGCTAACATGTCGAGTCTGAGACATCTACAAGCTGGAAAAGGCCGAGGCGACTATCTACCGAGATCTGCCGTGGGCACAAGATCGTAGCTGAGGTAACAAGCTAAGCGTCGAAGTCCACGCGGAACTACTAGTGAGACGGAAATCTCTGCAAAAACGTAAAATAGGCAAACGTGAGTACAAATGTACCCAGCAAGACTTACATCAGAACTAACTACATATGCATCATTAACAACAAAGGGGATGGTGGGGTTTTACTGCAGCAAGCCAGCTTTGACTCAGTGGCTATCCTAAACTACGACTGCAAGTAACTCTTTTGAGGTGGCGCACACGAGTCCACATATTCACCATATCAATACACCACTATGGATCCGCTCCCATCTCCCTACGAGAACGCCATCCATATCACTCACGCTTATCTTGCGTATTTAGAGTATCCACTTTCACTTGTCTATGAACTGTACAAGGGGTCCAAGTTTCCATATCCGAGGAATCCGGCTATTCGAATAGATAATGATAACCTGCGGGGTGTACTTCTTCACACTCGCTCTCGCCACTTATCGCCTGCACCGTCATGTATCTCGGCAACCTTCAAGCGGAAGGCCGGGCGAGGAGTCGGCGCGACCTACCTAAACACTCAAGTCTCGTCCGGGTTTATCGCCTATTCGGGTTCCATCCACAAGGAGATCCGGCCGGGGTGTCGCTCACGGCCCCAAACGATGTGAGCAGGGTTCCCAAGCCCACCATCCGGGTGCCACTTGGTACACCGTGCCACTGTGCCTAGTCTGTCCCAAGCCCACCTATACTGGGTGCCACTTGGTAGACTACTAACACTACCTACAAACACCAGAAACTAGTTGCAACTCCTGGACAGAGAACAAGGGTGATTAAGAAGCCGAGAGGGGTTGAGTTACCGGAACCCAATGTGTGGTAGTAACTGTTCATGGATCACAAACACAGAACTCAGTTCCTGAGGATGGCTGCAATGAGACAACCCACCATGTACTCCTACATGGCCTCTCACCGCTACCTTTACCAAATCGTGTTCACACACTTAGCTCTCAACAGTAGGACATGTTTACACATCTCCGATTCATTCCCGATGAATCAGACCTGACTCAACTCTAAGCATTAGCAGGCATGACAAACAAGCATGAACGAGTAGGCACATCAGGGCTCAAACAACTCCTACTCATGCTAGTGGGTTTCATCTATTCTTGTGGCAATGACAGTCATGCGAGAGGATAAAGGGTTCAACTACCGCAGCATGTAACAGTTGAATCGTTGTTGTCCTAATGCAGTAAAAAAGAGCAGGAGCGAGAGAGTGGGATTGTATCGGAATGAACAAGGGGGTTTTGTTTGCCTGGCACTTCTGAAGATAGTATATCTCTTCATCGGTGTCATCGATCTCATCGTCGGTACACGTCTATCGAGAGGGGATAAATACCGGCAAACAAGGAAGAACACAATCAATGCAATGCGACAATATGATGCATGAATCTGACATGGTGATATGATGTGATTTAAGCTAATGCAACTAGCAGCAAGTTAAATGGAGTTGGTTTGAACACTAGGTTCAAATTCAAACTCCATATGTGATTTCTTAAATGCCATTTAGTTGAATTGTCCTAAACAGTAGTGATAAGTTGTTCTAACATGCATGAAAATGGTACAGATGGATAGATTAGATTTTTCTGATCATTTTTCATATATAACTTATTTCATTACGAGTTCGGTTGATTTTATATGATTTTTAGAAGTTTTGGGCATTTTAGAAAATAATAAATCATTTAAGATTTATTTAAATTCGAAAACACTTCTTGTGTCGGCCTTCGTCATGCATGCGTCAGCGGTCAACAGCGCCTAACCAGGTCAAACGACAGTGGGCCCCACATGTCGTGTCCTAGTTAATCAACAAGGATTGTTAGCTAATTTAGTCCTAACTAAAAAGTGTCGGTGAGGCATGGGCCCACATGTAAGTGACCGAGGGTCATCTTGGAGCCCACCAAGTCAGCTGTCAGCAGAGTCAACCCCCGGCGACTTGGCCCGGCGAGGCTAACCGCGGCGGCGAGCCTCGGGTTTGCATCTCCGCGACCAAGCAGCGGCGGAGGGCATCTGGGGACGCTGGTGGACTCATGGCGTCGAGTGGTGTAAGCGGTGGAGTGCGGGGTGGCGGAGTTGTCGCTGGCGTCGACCTCGGCGGCGGCGGAGCTTCAAGCGGCTTCGGGCGTCGCTAGGAGGCACGGCAGGAGGAGCTGGTGCATGCGTTCGGCTCTGGAGCCTGGTGAAACGGCGACACGCTCAAAAGCGAAAGCAGCTCGGCATGATAGCGACATGGCCTGGCGGCAGCGGGATTGAGCATGGCGGGAGAGGCAGCTAGAGGCGAGAACGAGCTCTAGGAGGAAAAAAGCGGCGGGGCTCCGCAGTGGATCGAGCGGAGGGTCGGCGAGCTCGCGGAAGCTTGCGGACGGCGAGTTGGCGGCGGCGATCTCCGGCGCGGAGATGAAGACGCAGGTGGTGGCGGCGTTCCGGGCACCCGGCGTTGCGTGACTTCGATGGAAGGACGAGGAGTCTTCGCGGATCACAGAGTGCGTCGGAGGCGGGAGGGAGGCGGTGGCTGCGGCTATGGCGAGCAGCGGCGGCAGGCTCGCTTCGGGCATAACAGGTGAGGACGAGGAGAGAGCGAGGGGAGAATGGGGTGTCGGCGGGGTCGGGCAGTGCGAGGTGGCCAGGCGTCGCCACGCTGTCGGCGAGGCAAGCAGCCGAGGAGCTGCGTGGCGAGCTCGGCGTCTTGTGGGCGCTCCTCTCTCTGCACTGGCGGGAGGAAGCGGTGGGCAGCACGGGCCAGCAGTCTTGGGCGGCCGGTGGGCTGCCAGTGGGCTGCGCCCGGAGTAAGTGGCGGGTAAAATCCCTCTCTCTTTTTATTTTGTTGTTTCTGTTTTTCTATTATGTTATTTTGGTGCAGGGCTTTATTAAAAATACTTAGGCATACTCAAAAATCACCAAACTGCCCATGGCCACTTTGTTTGGAATATATCCAACATGGAACATTTCAGTTTAGGATTATTTGGACATTTAAAATATTTTATAGCATTTAAATGCCCAAATGCAAATACTATATGATTTAATTCAAAAATCCAAAATGGCCTAGAAAAATGTGCACCATTTTTGGGAGAGGTTCTAGACCAATCCAAAAATAATGAACTTTTCTGAAGATCATTTTGGGTTCATTGAGAATATTTTTATTTGAACCTAGTTGATTTGATCTGGTGCTAGGGTTTGAACAATCCCCATTTCAAAATTAAGCAAAATTTAAATATGATGCACACATGAAGCTAGCCTAGTGCAATAACAGAAGCTAGGGATGTGACAACTCGCCCCCACTAAACAAGAATCTCGTCCCGAGATTCAAGACGTGAGGTAAGAAGGCAGAGGGGATACAAAGCTAGCTCAAACTTCATGATCCAGGTTGCACTTCATAAGAACCTTGATTCGATCATCATCTTTGTCTCGACGTCTTGCTCTGAGAACTCCAATTAACATGACAATGAGAGAAAGGAACAACTCTAAAAGGATCGATCTTCTCGAAGGCGAACAACTCAGGATCAATTCATGGGATGAGACATTGAAACATCTCTTGAACTGAGACATGAAGCATACATCTGAAGGAATGGAGTGAGATAGATGACGAGGGTTCCAAAGTAACGAGGGAATTGCCATGAATCCATAACGGGGCACCTTAGGGAAGGTTACTTGTAGGAATATCCCTTAAGTGGCAAAAAGAATTACCTTTGATATAGAGACCATTGAGACTCTCTATACCAGCCTAGGGCAAAACTTGAGCGATCGTTCGGAGGGGTTCAGTAGAATGGCATACCCAGATTAGAATGGATGATGTGGACTACCTTGCTGGACCCATGGTAAGCCCACTTTCGAAGATGATCTTGGACAACAACTACTGAGAAAAGCAACCCATGGAATTTGGCACGATAGTGGTGTAAGCTGGAAACAAAATGCAAATGTTGGGGATGTTCCAACCATCATATCTGCCTGTGATTCAGATCTGGTTGGTAACAGGATATTTCAGACAGCATGTTTGGAAAAAGAATGGTTGCAACACAAATCGACGAGATAATGTTGCAAGATTCTCGGGAAATGAACTACGATAGCAAGTTCCAAAACATGAGCTGGTTCTGCTACACACATGTGAACACGTTGTCCCAGACAAGCATGACCACGTAGTAGTCTTATAATAAAACACTACCGAGTTCAGGTGGGGAGCCACCATTGAGGACATCGAAGTCCTTGTGCACTTATCGACGAACTTCTTATCCTTGAACAAATCAATCAGTGGCTTAGTGTGCTAGGGACACATATAGAATGAAGGTTGCAAGTCTCCAAACCACGTAGTACTTATGCGTATGCATGGCTGATTTGGAGTGACTCCAGAGGAAGCAACATTGACTTTCTCGAATTCACGGCGGCAACTTGCATCAAATGCACATGAATTTGAGGAAGTCACTTCTTTCACCTGGGCATATGCTTCATGATCTAGCATGAACAAATGCTTTCAAAAGTTTCCAACACTAGCTTAATATTCAACAAAATTATGGAGGACAAGGATGTTGTCGATGGGCTCAACAACAATTCATCCAGGTTTCCATGGAATTCCATAATTAAAAGAATGCGGTGATAGCATTGGTCAGACCAAAAGATATAATGGTGTATGCTCGAGGAAAATCCACGAGTAAGACAACATTACGAACATCATTGGTTCTGATTTGATTTGTTGACAGCCCATACTCAAATCAAAGGTTTGGGGTAAGACAATAAATCCAACAATTGACCATGAGGATCAATCAATGAATATATCATCTTTCTTCAACACACACACACAAAGATATCCCTTTGGAATGAACTGAGTCGGACAAGCTTTCATCTTCCAACTCTCCAAGTTGTTGTTTAGCTCAACCAACTAGCTCAGGGATATTCAACACAGATTCTTGGAGAAGTAGTGATTTATAAGAAAACCAACTTGATCACAAACTAAACATAGCGGTCAGGTGACGACCTGGTGATACTTCCGAGAAGATATTTGGAAAATCATGAACCACCGATATGTTACTAAGCTTGAGAACAATCTTGCTTTTCAGGACAAGAAGATATGATCAAAAGAGCGAGGAATTGACACAATCCTAACTCATTGATCGAGGAGTGCACCAGAACAAGGACTAGGTAGCACGATCAACCTTAGGATGATGATTCAATAACCAACATGCTAAGAATGAAATTATTGTCCTTTAACTACCAAGCAACAAGGTTGCTAGGAGTATCGATTTCACAAAACATAGTTCACATGTCAGCATTCAGGTTGCAACAACACGGGAGCCGAGAAATGAATAATGAGAGTGAGAAGTATCACTGTATCAAGAGTGCATAGGGATGGTGTGCAATTCCCATGATATTCCTGGTATAAAGAGGGTAATACTTCAGGGTATAACAGAACAAAGGCTGGATTGGCATTTTGATCTGTGGAATACAACTACTTTGACCCAATCCTAGATGTGGATGAGGTACTGGAGTTTGTTTCTCCTAGTCATTCCAGAATAGAATGGCTTGAGGGACCACAAGAATAATAGGCATCGATGAACGAATGCACGCATACTCTTGACTATCAATTGATAGATGAAGGTCGGAATAAAACATAAGAGGGACAACTCAAAGAACATATAACTTTCTGAGTTGTGGACGCATAGATTAGTATGTCGAACCAAGTTCAACATGTTTCTTCCGGATAACCATGCAGAGAGGTAGGACTGGCAGAATCATAACATAGAATCGAGAACTCATCAAGAGCTCTGGTTGTGATCTTTTGGTTTAGCGAAGAACTTCTGCCATAAGTAGTACATGGTATTTAGAAGAAGGAAATACCACGGACATTGAGGACTATCGCAAAGGTGACTAATATCCTAAAGGTACGAGCAACACTATCAACACGAGATAAGTAGAGTGAATCTTGGGTCAAGAACCTAGGAGTAGAAAGCCTACTAACTAAATGGCATCACGGGATGCTTTCGAGAATGACGGCCAGAATCCTCACACTGGGAACACAAAACATGGCTAGATTACTAGGTGACTCCCTAAAACACCTAGGGTCATAATAGTAACTCCAACATATATGTCAAGGCAACAGAGTACCTCAACTCACCGATTAGTGTGGTTAATCTGGCCCAAAAGACATCAGAACGGGAGGAAGGGATTTTGCAAATGCTTCAGACTATTTAGAAACCTGGGATGACTCGGACAACATAACGGCTGTAAATGCTCAAAGGATTTGAGACATACTGCAAAAATGGTGGCATAGCCACTCAGAAACACAATATCAAGGTTTCGAGATCAACAATTAACATACGGAAGTAGTAGAAAATGAACTGGGGCTTAAATCCAACAATCCTATAAGTCTACGGATTAGTAACACGTGATCCTAATAGAAAGAAGAGAAGGCCTAGTTCTTAACCCCGTAGGAAAGATAAGATGACTCAGATCAGAAGGGCATAAGGTAAAAGAGTAAAAAGAGCCTTACGTTCCATCCCACAATCAATTCCCTTGCATAACTAAAGCATTTCTAGACACAACTTCGACCAGTTTGGCTTGGTAATCCAACAGGTAGTCAGGCTCTGATACCAAAACTGTCAGGACCCCGACTCAATGCCACATTGATCTAGCATGTAACACCTCATATCACTTTGCGGCCTCACGCACGGTATCCCCACGAATTGTCGCCTTACCTTTGCTCGGGACCGTTTAGCCTTTTGGCACATGTATATGATAGTGTCGCTAGCATCCATATGATAAGGAGCCCGGTGACATGGCTAGTCGTAAACCCAAAGTGGCACAAACTTACAGGGACAGTCATCCATGACCCGAAGATCGAATGTGTCGGTCATCACGAGTGAATCCAGTGCAGTAAGACTGGGCTAGCGAGACTCCGGTATTCATCGCGTGACATTTCCCGAAGGGACGGAACACGAGGAATGAAGAAGGACACATGCCGGCCAACCTAAGTGTTCGGGCGGTAGCAAGCTACCATGGCTCGGTGGAAACACTAGGAGACATTTCCGAAGAGAGGCTACTAAGATAAACAACTAGATAGTCGGATCCCACACATACCAAGCATTTCAATAACATACACACAATATGCTCGATATGTGCAAATACAACATGGCATCACAACATGACTCTCGACTCAAGTATTTTATTCAATAGGCTCAGGAGGCGAGATATTACAAACATAGGTCTCATGACCCAACATTGAGCATACAAGTCAAAGCACAAGCGGAAGCTAACATGTCCGAGTCTGAGACATCTACAAATGAAAAGGCCGAGAAGCCCGACTATCTACGAGATCTGCCAGGGGCACAAGATCGTAGCTGAGGTAACAAGCTAAACATCGAAGTCACAGCGGAACTACTAGTGAGGCAAATCTCTGCAAAAATAAAATAGGCAAACGTGAGTACAAATGTACCCAGAAGACTTACATCGAACTAACTACATATGCATCATTATCAACAAAGGGGATGGTGGGGTTTAAGCTGCAGCAAGCCAGCTTTGACTCGGTGGCTATCCTAAACTACATTGCATGTAACTCTTTTGAGGTGGCGCTACGAGTCCACATATTCACCATATCAATACACCACTATGGATCCGCTCCCGTCTCCCTACGAGAACGCCATCCATAGCACTCACGCTTATCTTGCGTATTTAGAGTATCCACTTTCACTTGTCTATGAACTGTACAAGGGGTCCAAGTTTCCATATCCGAGGAATCCGGCTATTCGAATAGATAATGATAACCCTGCAGGGGTGTACTTCTTCACACACGCTCTCGCCACTTATCGCCCTGCACACGTCATGTATCTCGGCAACCTTCAAGCGGAAGCCGAGCGAGGGAGTCGGCCACGACCTACCTAAACACTCAAGTCTCTCATCCAGGTTTATCGCCTATTCGGGTTCCATCCGCAAGGAGATCCGACCGGGGGGTCGCTCACGGACCCAAACGATGTGAGCAGGGTTCCCAAGCCCACCATCCGGGTGCCACTTGGTACACCGTGCCACTGTGCCTAGTCTGTCCCAAGCCCACCTGTACCGGGTGCCACTTGGTAGACTACTAACACTACCTACAAACACCGAAACTAGTTGCAACTCACCGGACAGAGAACAAGGGTGATTAAGAAGCCGAGAGGGTCGAGTTACGGAACCCAATGTGTGGTAGTAACTGTTCATGGATCACAAACACGTAACTCAGTTCACGAGGGCGGCTGCAATGAGACAACCCACCATGTACTCCTACATGGCCTCTCACCGCTACCTTTACCAAATCGTGTTCACACACTTAGCTCTCAACAGTAGGACATGTTTACACATCTCCGATTCATTCCCGATGAATCAGACCTGACTCAATTCTAAGCATTAGCAGGCATGGCAAACAAGCATGAACGAGTAGGCACATCAGGGCTCAAACAACTCCTACTCATGCTAGTGGGTTTCATCTATTTACTGTGGCAATGACAGGTCATGCAGAGGATAAAGGGTTCAACTACCGCAGCATGTAACAGTTGAATCGTTGTTGTCCTAATGCAGTAAAAAAAGAGCAGGAGCGAGAGAGTGGGATTGTATCGGAATGAACAAGGGGGTTTTGCTTGCCTGCCACTTCTGAAGATAGTATATCTCTTCATCGGTGTCATCGATCTCATCGTCGGTACACGTCTATCGAGAGGGGATAAATACCGGCAAACAAGGAAGAACACAATCAATGCAATGCGACAATATGATGCATGAATGTGACATGGTGATATGATGTGATTTAAGCTAATGCAACTAGCAGCAAGTTAAATGGAGTTGGTTTGAACACTAGGTTCAAATTCAAACTCCATATGTGATTTCTTAAATGCCATTTAGTTGAATTGTCCTAAACAGTAGTGATAAGTTCTTCTAACATGCATGAAAATGGTACAGATGGATAGATTAGATTTTTCTGATCATTTTTCATATATAACTTATTTCATTCTGAGTTACGGTTGATTTTATATGATTTTTAGAAGTTTTGGGCATTTTCTGAAAATAATAAATCATTTAAGATTTATTTAAATTCCAGAAAACACTTCTTTATGTCGGCTGCGTCATGCATCGCGTCGTGATCAACAGCGCCTAACCAGGGTCAAACCTGACAGTGGGCCCCACATGTCAGTGTCCTAGTTAATTAACAAGGACTGTTAGCGCTAATTTAGTCCTAACTAAAAAGTGTCAGTGAGGCATGGGCCCACATGTAAGTGACCCAGAGGGTCATACTGGGCCCACCAAGTCAATCGTCATTGGTCAACCCCACGCAGCGACTTGACGCCGGGCGAGGCTAACCGCGGCGGCGAGCCTCGGGTTTGCATCTCCGTGACCAAGCGGCCCGTGGAGGGCATCTGAGGACGGTGGACTCATGGCCGAGTGGTGTAGGCGGTGGGTGCGGGGTGGCCGGAGTTGTCGCCGGCGTCGACCTCGGCGGCGGCCGAGCTCGGGCGAGCTCGGGCGTCGCTAGGAGGCCTGGCGAGAGGAGCTGGTGCATGCGTTCGGCTCTGGGAGCACGGTGAGAATGGCGACACGCTCAAAAGCGGCGAGCTGCTGCTGGCATGGCAGCGACATAGGCACGGGCGGGCGGGATTCGGGCATGGCGGGAGAGCTAGCTAGAGGGCGGGAACGAGCTCTAGGAGGGAAAAAGGCGGCGGGGCTCACAATGGATCGAGCGGAGGGTCGTGAGCTGGGGAAGCTTCTGCGACGGCGAGTTGTGGCGATCTCCGGGCACCGGAGATGAAAGCACAGTGGTGGCGGAGTTCGGGCACCCGACGTTGCGTGACTCGATGGAGAGGACGAGGAGTCTTCGCGGATCACGTGGGTGCGTCGGAGAGGCGGGAGGGAGGCGGTGGCTGCGGCTATGGCGAGCAGCGGCGGCGAGGCTCGCTTCGGGCATAGCAGGTGAGGACGAGGAGAGAGCCGAGGAGAATGGGGTGTCGGCGGGGTCGGGGCAGTGCCGAGGAGTGGCTTCGAGGTGTCGCCATGCTGTCCAGGCGAGGCAGGCGGCCAGGGAGCTGCGTGGCGAGCTCGGCGTCTTGTGGCGCGCTCCTCTCTGCTGCCGGGAGGAAGTGTGGCGCAGCACGGCCAGCATAGTCTTGGGCGGCGGGTGGGCTGCCAGTGGGCTCGCCCGAGGTAAGTGGCCGGTGAAATCCCTCTCTCTCTTTTTATTTTGTTGTTTCTGTTTTTCTATTAAGTTATTTTGTTCGGGCTTTATTAAAATACTTAGGCATACTCAAAAATCACCAAACTGCCCATAGCCTTTGTTTGGAATATATCCAACATGGAACATTTCAGTTTAGGATTATTTGGACATTTAAAATATTTTATAGCATTCAAATGCCCAAATGCAAATACTATATGATTTAATTCAAAAATCCAAAATGGCCTTGAAAAATGTGCACCATTTTTGGGAGAGGTTCTAGACCAATCCAAAAATAATGAACTTTTCTGAAGATCATTTTGGGTTCATTGAGAATATTTTTATTTGAACCTAGTTGATTTGATCTGGTGCTAGGGTTTGAACAATCCCCATTTCAAAATTAAGCAAAATTTAAATATGATGCACACATGAAGCTAGCCTAGTGCAATACCAGAAGCTAGGGATGTGACACCGGCCAACATTTTGGAGCCGTCGAAATGCATAGTCCAGTTGGAGTATGCGCGGTGCTCTTTGGGGAGTTCGACTTCTGTCCATTCGGCGACGAAGTCAGCCAGAACTTGTGACTTTATGGCTCGCCGAGGTTTGTAAGTTATGGTAAGAGCTCAATGGCCCATTTTGCAATCCTGCCCGTTCGTGTCAAGTGTTATTTATAATGTCATTGAGTGGTACTTGAGAGCCCTTGTTATCGAACACTCTTGAAAGTAGTGTCGAGACTTTGGACGCCATGAACACCGTGCATATGCTATCTTCGATAGTGCGGGTAACGGATTTGCAGGGTTTTAACACAAATGGATACATAATACACTGGTTTTTGAAGGAATTTATGCCCTTACGCCGCTCGTTCGACGACGAGGACCGCGCTTACAACTTGATGCGTTGCTGCGATGTATAACAACATTGGTTCGCCCGAGTGGGCGCAGCCGGGACGGATTGTTGCCAATATGGCCTTTATTTCTTGAGTCCGGCGGTGGCGAAGATCCGTCCACTCAAAGTGTTGATGCGCTGAGGAGGCGATAGAGGGCAACGCCTTTATTCTAGGCGGAGATAAAGCGGCTTAAGGCTGCCACACATCCCTGTTAATTTTGTATTTGTTTGAGGTCTTTTGGAATATCCAAGCGTGTGAGCTCGGATTTTAGCGGTTGCTTCAATTCCTCTACGGATACAATGAAGCCCAGCACTTTTCCGGTGATGCAAAAACGCATTTTTCCGGATTTAGCTTGATGTCATATGCTCTGAGGTTGTCGAATGTGAGCCTCAAATCGTCTACTAGAGTTTCGCGTGTTTTGTTTTGACGACTCGCCGTCTCACGATGCCTCAACTGTTTTGCAGATCTGGGTGGCGGACATGTTTGAATCATGCCCGATATGTTGCGCGGCATTTTTAAGTCCGAAGGGCATCGTGTTGAAGCGAATGGTCCATATGGATTGATGAATGCCGTTGCGGCTTGTGCCTTCCGCCATCTTGATTTGATGATAGCGGTATCGTCCGGGGAAGCACAACGAATCGTGCCCTGCTGTAGCATCGATAAACTGAGCGATGCGGGGAGAGGAAGGGATCCTTTAGGCAAGCCTTATTAAGGTCTTTAAAATTGACCGCAGAGCGCCGAGATTTATCCTTCTTTGGTACCATCACCAGATTGCTAGCCAGTCCGGATGTTTGATATCTCTAATGAATCCGGCTTCCAATAGTTTGGCTAGCTCTTCTCCCATTGCTTGTCTTTTGGGTTCGGAAAATCGTCGAAGAGCCTGTTTGACTGGCTTAAATCCTTTTAGGATGTTTAGGCTGTGTTTACGCCAACTGCGTGGGATTCGGGCATGTCGAAGGATGCCGAGCAAAGATATCCCAATTTTCCCCGAAGGAATTCGGCAGATCGCGGCGTCTACTTCGGGGTTCAATTGTGCCCCAATGGAGGCTGTCTTTGTTGGGTCCGTTGGATGGACCTGGAATTTTATTATCTCATCTGCTGGTTTGAAGGAGGTGGACTTGGATCTTTTATCGGGTATCACATCGTCCCTATTCACCGTAGAGCGCTTGTGTGGTGAGTTCTTCTGCCGCTAAGGCTTCGGATAGTGCCTCGAGGGCTAGTCGCGGCTGTCTTGTTTTGGTAGCGAGTGCTATGTGCGGATCACTAGCGCGAGTGATTATTCCGCCGGGCCTGCATTTTGAGCTTCATGTACCCGTAATGAGGTCTTTGCTTGAAAAATTGTGAATGCCTCTCGTCCTAATATGGCGTGATACCCGCTGCTGAATGGGGCCACAGAACGTGATTTCTTCGGATCTGTAATTGTCGGAGAGCGAACACCACATCGAGTGTGATTTTTCGGTGCAAGACGCTTCCGGCTAGGGATTATTCCTCTAAAGGTTGTGCTGCTTCACTCAATCGGCTCAATCGATCTCCTTTTTTCGCAGTTTCCTCGTAAATGAGGTTTAGTCATTGCTGCCGCCATCCATGAGGACTTTTGTCGATCAAAGCCGTCCACTATGGGACTAAGTACCAGTCTTGGTTGGAGCTCTGGTTGTTCGAATTTAGGCTCGTCGTTGGCGTTGAAGGTAATAGTTGTGTCGCTCCATGGATTTTTGTTGCTACTTGGTAGACTTGACAAGTCCATGGATTATTCGCTTCGCATATTGTTTGATCACGAAGGTCTCAAGACTGTTGATACCGTGCTGGTATTGTTGGAGTGGTTTCCGGAGCTAGAAGCTCTTCGCCACTTTTGGCCACCTACCGTAATATCAACATGCTCGAAGGCTATGTGTTGGGGCGGCTCCTGTGTACTATGAAGCTTACGAGGTCCATTGAGCCATCCCTCCAATGCGGTTCCGTTTCCCTTATTGGGTTTTGTTTTTTTTGTTTTTGCATCGGGGCTGAGTGTAAGGTGCCTTTTTCTGCTGGACTGGGTTTGGGGCGGATTATCCCAAAATTGATTTTCGGTTTTCGAGCTCTCCATCGCCAAGTACTTTTTGTACAATGGATGCGGATCGGTGAAGCGCGTAATTTTGCGATGATCAATGGCGTTTAGTATTCCTTGTCCGTGCGATTATTGCGAAAGATTGATATTGCGTTTTCCTCTCGGCGGTCCTTTATCTGTCCATAACCGGGAGGAATCGCCCGATAGTGATGTCTTGTTTCAGCGAGGCTCTTGCCGTATTAGAATTAGATCGCATATATGTGGGAAGGTGGGTGGAATAAAATCCGGATCCCTGCCCATCTTGGAGCTCAAAGGCCGAGGGGTTTCCGAATTCGGAAGCTTGGTTTGCTGGACACAATCCAGCGAGTCCGGGGCGATGCATGATTTTAAGTTCAATGCTCGATCAAAGTCCGTCCCTCCACGGGGATCCGGCATGGAGGGTTCGGGAATCCGGACATGAAATGTTTTCAACACAGGCGAAGAGTTGCCGTATTGCTCCTCTACCACTGCGATGTGGTGGGTGGCCTGGGGAGAGTTAATCTCTCTCAGATCTGTTTTAAGCCCAATCTGGTTGTAGTCCGTAGCGACTCCTGTGGCGGCGATGCGATCAAGAGCTCGTTAATGCATTTGAGCTCTATTGGGTCAACTGTTCGGCAGCTTTAGGGCTGACGCGAAGATGGCTTCTAACGACTTGCGAAGTCATTGTCGAAGCGGCGGCCGGACAGGCGGTCATAAGAAAACCACCAAGCCGGATAGTTTGGCCGGCGGCTAAGGCCCCTTCGGCGAAAGCCGGCGGATGGTAACAGGAGACGAGGGACACGATGTTTTTACCCAGGTTCGGGCCCTCTCGATGGAGGGAAAACCCTACATCCTGCTTGATAAATATTGATGATATGGGTAGTACAAGAGTGGATCTACCACAAGATCAAGGAGGCTAAACCCTAGAAGCAGCCTATGGTGTGATTGTTGTAATGTATGTTGTCCTACGGACTAAAGCCCTCCAGTTTATATAGACACTGGAGGAGGCTAGGGTTACACAGAGTCGGTTACAATGGTAGGAGATCTACATATCCGTATTGCCAAGCTTGCCTTCCACGCCAAGGAAAGTCCCATCCGGACACGGGACGGAGTCTTCAATCTTGTATCTTCGTAGTCTTGGAGTCCGGCGATAATGATAGTCCGGCTATCCGGACACCCCTAGTCCAGGACTCCTCATCCGTATTGACGAAAATCCGGAATAAGGGGAACATGATCTACTGCTCACGACAAGACATGCCAAAAACGCTTAGCTAAACGTCTTTGAGGTGGTATAGTAAAAAACGATTCAAGTAAAGCTCGGTAGCGGTGTGATGTCACGCCATATATACGCCGTCAGATTGAACTGGTGTACATTTTATTCTCTCTGGTGGAATGTGGAATTTATTTTGCGAGCGGACACTATCACAGTGTTCATGATCTTCTCCGGATTATTCAAGGGAGGAACCCGCCTTGCAATGCCGAACATTATGCGCTACCGGACTAATCGTCATTAAAGCCTGGTTCGAGGGCTCTTGAGGAGTCCTGGACTAGGGGTGTCGAACAATGGACAATCATCGTCCCACGGACTCCACGACTAGGAAGATACAAGATTGAAGACTCCGTCCCATGTCCGGATGGGACTTTCCTTGGCGTGGAAGGCAAGCTTGGCAATACGGATACGTAGATCTCCTACCATTGTAACCGACTCTGTGTAACCCTATCCCTCTCTGGTGTCTATATAAACCGGAGGGCTTTAGTCCGTAGGACACAACATACATTACAGCAATCATACCATAGGCTAGCTTTAGGGTTTAGCCTCCTTGATCTCGTGGTAGATCCACTCTTGTACTACCCTGTCGGGGCGCTTTCTTCTGCGGCCTCGAGCACCTATGGGGCACTGGGGGCCCCTTCTGGTTCGGCAAGGTAGCGGGGTGTGCGCAGCAGAGCGAGTCGAGGTCGGGCGCACGCTGTGGAGGCGGGCAATCTTTACCCAGCTTCGGCTCTCCGGAGAGATAATACCCCTCTTGCTGCTTTGTGTTGTTATTGGATCTAGCTCGGCGTGCGAGCATATGGTGGTGCTTTGCGGGTGTCGAATGGACCGAACCCTTCTACGTCGCGCATGGGCCTCCCTTTATAGTCCGAAGGGGTACCCACAGTGGCAGCGTGGGAAGAGGGGGTAGAAACGTAAAAGCGCGAGTTGGTACAACAATTACAGCAACAGCTGCCTACCTAATCGACGGCGGGGACAAGGGCATTAAATGCCCGTCCGGCCGCTAACAATGCAGGAGGGTGACCGCTAAGTGAGCCACCGGTTGCCATGATGGCGCCTCTGTCAGCCTCCGTTCGCTACCTCGCTCCGCATGGCTGTGTGGCGCCTGCGCGTGCCCTTGGGATGGCCTTTGCGACGACACGTCGCTGGTGTCTTATTGAGTCTGGTGGCAGCCTTGCAGCGGCAAGTGCCTTGCGCTGCCCTGTTATTCTTTGTGCGGCAAGTTTGCCGCCGCTAGGCTGCTGCTTCGGGCGCTGGGCGCCGCGGCAAGTCTTCCGATGTTGCCCTGGCTGGCCTTCGGCAAGCTCCTCTTGCCGGGACTTCGTGTTCTTAGCTAATACTTTGTTCTTGAATGGCAGTAATGAGTGGTGGAGGGCCTTGCGGGCGTCCCAAGCCTTGCCTGCCAGAGGTCTTTGTGTTGCCCGTGCACAAGTTCGGGGTACTAAGGTACCCCCTACTTTAGTACACCGCAGGAGCCCCGAACTCGGCCATACAGTCTTGAGCATTGTTGGGCGGGCCCAAAACAATGCTGCAGACACGCCGTGGCCTGGGTCCGCGCAACGGGCTCGCGCCCACCCGCTCCCCATGAACGCAGCGTCGATTCTGGGCGTCGTGGGAAGGCGTGGTCAATACTTAATTCCGTGAAATGCGTAATGTTCAGATCCCGTTTATAGCGGAGGAATGGGGCCGTTCCCCTTCCGCCACTTGCGTTCCTTCCTCCAAGCTCCGTTGTTCCCCCGTCTCACGGATCGAGAGGAAAACAGCGTTCCGCCGCCCGTCGTCGCCGTCGCTTCGCCCCCGTCCATGGCTCGAAAGCCGGGAAGGCTCGAAGCCGTGAAGGCTCGCGAAGAGCGAAGGCCGAAATCGGCGAGGCGCCTGAGCTCGGTATTGCTGCGCAAAGCAGTGCTCTTTCCCCGAGCTTACTCCGGGCGTTGGGGCGAGTTTACCTCTTCTACGGTCGTGAAACGCGTGGAGCATCCGCGCGCGCGGTGATCTCCAGCGAAGGCCTCCGTCGAAGAAGTGCCCCGAGGGTACTACTTCTTCCTGTGTTCTTCTCTGCGGGCTCTGCCCACCTTTTTCCGATTTCTTTTGCGATATCATGAACACCTCACGGGTTTCATCTGCTGACTTCACCCCCAGCGCCGTTCGACAATGGCGGTCTCCGCTACATCTCTGCGAGAACCGTTGGTATCCTCCCCAATGTGGCCCTCTTCCGTCACTACTTCTCCCCTCGGGCGAAAGGGGCCGCTGCGCGGCCGGAATCGCTGGACCTCCCGGATGGGTATGAAGGAAGTGTACTTGTCAGGCGAACTCCGCGGCAAGTGGGACGAGTGGAGGACGGAGTGGTGTTGGATCTGTGATGACAAGCCGCGTTCACCGAGCTGCGCAAGACTTCGGGTGGTGCGCAGCAGCTGGAGCGCTCTGTCGTCGGGACGATGCCAAGGCGGCGATCGCCACCACCCAATCCTCCGGCGCAGGCATGCGGACTCACCACAGGCGGTTGGCGGATTTCCTTCCGTTGCCGTATCGCCTCTCACAGCGAAGCGGCCTGCACTGCGCTTCAGCGGCCCGGCAGATTTCATGAGGCTGCGCCCGAGCCTCAACTTCAACTTCACAAATATGGAGCTTGGCGCGATGTCAAGGAGATGTTCAAGCATGATCCCAATCATCCAGAATGGATCCGCTTGGCGCAGGTGTCGCCCCTTGTGCAACAATTCCCGCCAGCGATCGCATTCTGGCGATGATGCCAGAGTGTGACTCGCATGGGGTAAATGTGACCGGATAGAGCCTACTTGCCGGTCGTTTGCAACAATTCTTTGACGACTTGTCGGAGTTGGCGATCAACTCCGATGGCGAAAACTCCTCACCAGCGCCACCACTTCCGGAGAGCTAGCGATATTGCTAGCCGGACCGAAGAGGCGACGCGTAGCGCCTGTGGCCAGGCGAAGTTCGATTCACGCCCGGTAGTCGAGCGCTGCAGCGCGGCGTAAGCCTTGCCGCCTGAAGCGCTTAGCCGGGAAGGCGGCGGCGGGGAGGTCGGGCCGAACGGGCGAAGTCCGCCGAGGGCGGAAGCCGCCAGCCGTCTTGGGCGACCGCGCGCAGCGGAGCCTACAGCGCAGCCCCTTATTCCGTTCGAAGGCGCCCATCGGTCGGCGAGCTGGCGGAGGAACGAGCCGCCCAGCAGCCGCGGCGCCAGTGGGACACGTTTCTCGGCAGTACCGCAGCCGCGGGCGGATCCCAGCCGCGCCGGCAACCGAGGCGGGTCTTCCGGCCGCTATGCTCGACCTCGCCAGAAGCCCTCAGAAGCCGCGAGGGAGCCCACCTCCACCACGCCGCGCCGAGAGGGTACCGGAGTTTGACCTCTCCGCTGAGCTCCGGCGATTTACGAGGAGGAGGAGGAGAGGGAGTAAGGCTTTCTTCACTTACCGTGCTTATCCTTCTCTCGATCTTTATTATTGTTTGTCTTGTATCTAATCTGTTTTCTCCAAACTCCTGCCTCGCATCAGACTTTGGCGGAGAGAGCGGCGTAAGAGGGCCAAGGTCCCTGTGGTCAACATTGAAGACGATCCTGCCGTGGTAGCGTAAGATACGCCTGAGACCATTTTGACGGACCCGGTCCCTTCTCCTCAAAGCAGCTCCCAAAGACAGCCCCCAATGCGAGTGCTTCAATCCACTCCTGTCAGCAGGCACGCAGGTCGCTTCTTCTTTGCCAATATCTTGATCATCGGCTCTTTTGTACACAGGAGAAGAGCAGGCCCACTCAGGAGCAGCCGGAGGTCGATGATGAGGTGTCATCGGCCTCGACTTACGCCACCGAGGGCCGACTCGGCGTGGGAGCCGCCTCCCGACAAGAAAAGGGTCCCCTGCAAGGTGGGACCGGGCGAGCCCCGTGGTGGAGCCCGTGACTACGTAACCAAACGCGGTGAGCCTCCTTGTCGAACTTTCCTTGGATCTCGCTGATCTCCCTTTTCCTTCTTATGGGCATTTGCTCGACTATCTCTTTTCCTCCCCTCGCTTTCAGATCCTCTCCTTGGGGACCCGATGGAGGCCGAGGCCGCCCGGCAGGAGGGCGGCCAGAGCAATACTGGGACACCGCCGCTGAGGGAGGGACCTACTGCGCGAGGAGCCCGTCGGGTGAAGGGCCGCCGGGCCGCTTCACAAGGCCGGGCGAGGGGTCCGGTGACCGCACCGATGATCCAGCGGAGGCAGGAGCGCAGGTGCCAGACTGACTGCCGACCCCTCCGCCCGACGAGGCGCCGGGCGAGAGCCCGGCTCGGGCGATATTTGAAAGCCGGGCGAGGGCGTGTAGATCAAACTCCCCGGGCATCGAGTTCCAGGCACCGGTGGAAGGAGAGGAGTTCGACGGAAATACTTGCCTCTGCTTTGGGCTGTCGGTGAGTGGACAAGCCGGGCGTGAGCGGCGAGTCCGAGGAGGAGGAACTGCCCGGAAGCTGGTGTCACTCTACCGCGCCCGCCAGCGGCTTGAGTCCCGGAAGCGCTTCGTGCGTGCGGCGGAGCTGATATAGAGAAGCATGCGCAAGAGCTCAAGAGTCAGAACCAGAGGCCCTCCGGTCCATTGCCGAGGAGAGGGCGCAGCGGACGAAGCGAAGAAGGCGTTCATCTGGAGAAGGCCGGCCGAAGAGCAGCAGAGGCTTGCCGCCGAGGAGCTGTCCAAGCGGACGGCGAGCTGATAAAGGAAGGCGTACTTGGACAGCCACGACGAGGAGCTCGCCGGCCGGGAACAGTCACTTGGCGGGGCGCTCAAGGAGGCGAAAGACGCCGCCGCGGCCGCTGAGGCCGCCAAGAAGGAGTTGGAGGAAAAAGTTACGCGGCTGGAGGCGGACACGACGAGGAAGAACGAGGAGCTTGCCGCACTCCAGCGCGATCGTGAGGAGGATGCGCGCGCCCACGGCGATCTGCATGCCCAACTCTCCGAGAAGATCAAAGAGTTGAACGCTGCCAAGGACTCGAGCGCTGATCTGGAGCTGAAACTGGCCACCTTGACGGAGACGCTGGACGCCGCCAAGAAACGGGAAGATACCCTGAGGAAAGACCTCAAGGACAACGAGGAGCTATTGACGAGGGCCGCCGAGGCTCGTAACACCCTCAAAACCACAAAGGGAGCTCTAGGCGGAAGGCCTCGCCAACATCGCCAAGGCCATTGATGAGGAGTTGACGGAGCTGGACTTGACGGGCTTCGGTATTCCATGAAGCGAATGTCCAGCCAGCGCCAAGCTCACGCTTTTCTTCAAGGATGTGGTAACGGCGCACGGCAGCTCCGGACAGATCCCGGCAGCTGGCCGCCGAAGTCGGCGCCGTCTGCCGGGTCCCGGAGAAGGTGTTGGTGAAGGTCCTCTTCCGCAACCCGGGCATCGACCTCTCCCGCGTCACCAAGAAGCTGCCGGAGGGTGCTGATGTTGAGGAGCTCAAGGCCATCGCCGCACCCATCGTGGATAAAGTGAACGACGTCGAGGCTCGATGGCGGCGCGTGGATTAGGCTACTCCTCTTCTCCCTTTTCTTCTGCTGCCATTTTAATTATGGGAACAATTTCAATTAGCGCCATAATAAGACATTCTTGTAATATAACTTAATTATGGATATTTGTTGTCGCGCTTACTCCCTTTATTCTGTTGCATCCTTGTATGCTTTTTACCCCACGCATTGAGGGACCTTGCTGTAGCGAGCACACTTTGCCGAGTCGCGGAACATCAGCAGTTTGTGGTGATCTTTGCTTCCGGCAAGAAATCTTGTCGGGACCAGTTGCAGTCCACTCGTACTGTTGAGCGGGCTCAGAAACAACGCAAGGGTGCAACTTGGTCGCGAGTCGATTCCTCCGCGCATAGGTTTTCCATACAGGGCACGAACGTCCAAGGGAAATAACTTGAGAATTTTAAAATTGACTAGGTTCAATATTTGGCTACTTAGCTTTTCTGTCTTCTGTGTCCCGGCAAGGCTAGATTCCTTTGAACGTCGCTTGTTCCATACTTCTACCTTCCCTTCCCCCCGGTGAACTTGTGGGCGGAGGAATCTTCTGCCTATGAGAAGAAAGAAGAGAAAATGATCGTATGGAACCTTAAGGTTTGCTATTGCTTACCGGGGCGGTGTGCTGCACAGAGTGTCAGATACAGATGCAAAAATGAAGATAATGCATTAAATTTGACAAGATGTGCGAAGCACGCGGACTTTATTTACGCATGGGGGCTGCGCCCGGCTTTGTACAAAGGGTTACATGCGACAGCAGCAATGCTTGTACAAAAGAAAGTGGTTGCCGGAATGGTCCGCAACATATATGGGTAAAACTTGCGAAGATGTTCTATGTTCCGTGAGTTGCTCACTTGAACGCCATCTTCGTCTCAAAGCCATGACAGCGCGGGCCTAGTGACTCGTTTCACCCGGTAAGGGCCTTCCCACTTTGGCGTCAACTTGTTTGAATTCTTGGCGGATTGAACTCGCCGAAGAACAAGGTCGCCTTCCTTGAAGCTTCTGGCGTTAACTTTGCGGCTGTGATAGCGGCGCAAAGCTTGTCGGTAACGAGCAGCTCGCCTGGCTCAAGACGCGATCCTCCTCGAGGAGCAGCAGCGTCATCTCGTCGCAGCTGCTCTTGCTCAAGCTCATCATAAGCGAGCACTCGTGGTGACCCGTGATACGAAGTTCCGTGGGAGAATCGCCTGCGCTCCGTGAACGAGAGCAAAGGGTGTCGGTTGGTGGCTCGATTTGGCGTCGTCTGATCGACCAAAGAACCACGGCATTTGCTCGATCAATTTCTTCCGCACTTGTGCAGCCTATCGGAAGTTCTGGTCTTGAGCCCACGCAACATTTCAGCGTTAGCCCTCTCCGCTTGACCGTTGCTCCTCGGGTGAGCAAAGCAAAGCAAATCTTGGTGCCAAGATCTTGGGCGATCGCATGAAGGTGTGGCTCGTGAATTGTGTGCCATTGTCGGTGATGATCCTGCTGGGGATTACAAAGCGGCAAACAATTGACCAAGAACTTGATCACGATCGTGTCGTCACCTTCCTCATGGTTCCACTTCGGCCACTTTGTGAACTTGTCGATTGCAACGCATAAGTACTCAAAGCCCCGACGGCTCGGGAAAAGGGCCGAGGATGTCGAGCCCCGGACCGAAAATGGCGGGATAAAGGGATTGTTTGGAGAGCTTGAGCTGGTTGGTGAATCTGTTTGGAGTGGAACTGGCACGCTTCACACTTGGTTACTTGTGCAGTTGCATCCTGGAGGGCTGTCGGCCAGAAGAAGCCTTGCCGGCAAGTGCTCTTGCGCCAATGTGGTGACCACATATGCCTCCATGTATCTCCGCCAACAGCTGCCGTCCATCTTCCCGGGAAATGCACTTTAATTTCACTCCGTTGAATCTTCTTCTATACAATGTGTCATCGACAAACTGGTACATACTTGATTGCCGGGCTACTCTCTCTGCTTCTTCTTGTTCCTCGGGAAGTTCCCCTGTTTGAAGGAAATGGACGATCTGCTGTGCCCATGTCGGAGCCTGAGGCTCGACGACAAGGACTAAGGGCGCAAATGCTGCTGCGGGAACATCCGCTTCCACGGCAAGGATCTGGGATCCGGCCAGAGCGTGATGTTCCCCGGCAAGCGTGCCGACACAACTTGTCGGGGCGCTTTGCCTCAACGAAACAGGCCACAGGGCTTGTCGGAGTAGATCGCCTCAGCACTTTACGTGTTGATTCTGGGACCTTCTTGGCGGCGGCTTCGAAGCTGTGCGGGAAGTGGTCGTCGGTAACCAACTTTCTTTTCTTGCTTTGTCTAGTTGATGGTGTTACGGACGGCTGAGTTAGTTTGAGCACAAAATCCCTGGTTCCATTGTGCAATTTGAGTCTGGCGCACTTGACAAAGCTATCCGCAATGTCATTACGAGCTCTAACGCGTGTTCCATTTGCAGACCGTCAAAATGCTCTTCTAGCTTCCTCACTTCATCAACGTACGCCGCCATCAACGGACTCTGATAATCTTTGTTAACTTGGCGGACGACAAGCTGTGAGTCACCCCTTACAATGAGCTTCCTGACCCCAAGTTCTGCCGCGATCCTGAGTCCGGCAAGCAAGCCCTCGTATTCTGCAGTATTGTTGGTTGCTTGCTCCTTGGGAAAGTGCATCTGGACCATGTACTTGAGGTGCTCTCCGGTGGGTGCGACAAGTAGTACGCCCGCGCCGGCGCCTTGCAGCGAGAAGGCACCATCAAAGTACATGATCCATTCTTTGTCTGCTTCCTTGACGGGAGGCTCCCCTCCGGAGTTTCTTCGTCGGGTGTTGGCGTCCATTCTGCTATAAATTCTGCCAATGCTCGGCTCTGAATGGCTGAAGTACTTTCAAACTTGAGGCCGAAGCTTGATAATTCCAAAGGCCCACTCGACAATCCTGCCTGCCGCTTCGGATTCTGCGAAGATCCTCTTGACGGAAAGCGAGTGACCACTGTGATCTCATGTGCTTGAAAGTAATGGCGCAGCTTCCTCGAGGCCATGAGGAGGCCAAAAAGCAACCACGCACAGTAGTACCTTGATCTAGCCCCTCAGAAGGGAACCGACAAGGTAAACCGGACGCTGCACCATCTTCTTCTTTTTCTTCTTGTAGCTCTTGGCGCATCCTTGCCGGAACCGAACTTGCGGATTGGGGCTTGTCGGGCCAGCCTGCCGGGAAGCCCCGCTTGTCCTGGACTTGCTTGCCGCGGCTGCTGGCTCGTCATATGCCTCTCTCTCCGCCACCAACGCAGCACTAACCACTTGATTAGTCGCCGCTAGATATAGCAGCAACTTCTCTTGTGGCTTAGGCGCGACGAGTGTTGGAGTGGAGGACAAATATTTCTTCAAGTCCTGCAGTGCAGCCTCTGCTTCCGGAGTCCATTTCATTGGGCCTGCCTTTTTCAAGATTTTGAAAAACGGCAGGGCGCGTTCAGCGGACTTGGAAATGAACCTGCTGAGGGCAGCAACGCAGCCGGCAAGCTTTCGTACGTCTTTGACCCGCTTTGGCGCTTCGATTTGCTCGATGGCCCTGATCTTGTCGGGATTGGCTTCAATCCCCCTCTGTGACACAAAGAATCCGAGAAGTTTGCCGGAAGGAACTCCGAACACGCACTTCTCGGGATTCAACTTGAGGTTGATCTTGCGCATATTTGCGAAAGTCTCGTCCAAATCTTGGATCAAAGTTTCTTTGTCCCTGCTCTTGACCACTATGTCATCCATGTAAGCTTCTACATTTCTGTGCAGTTGTGGCTCAAAAGCATGACTGACCACTCTCGCAAATGTCGAACCAGCATTCTTTAGTCCGAAAGGCATCCGTACAAAACAATACGTGCCACATGGAGTAATGAATGCGGTCTTCTCTTCGTCCTCTTCATCCATGAAGATCTGATGATATCCCGAGTAGGCATCAAGAAATGAGAGCAGATCACATCCTGCCGTGGAGTCTACTATCCGGTCGATCGTGGCAAAGGAATGGATCTTTGGGATAGGCTTTATTAACATCGGTGAAGTCGATGCAAAGCCTCCACTTCCCGTTAAGCGCCTTTGCGTCATTTACTCTTTGGTTAGCTAACCACGTTGGATGCACTCCTCGGACCAGCCTGCCGCTTCCAACTTCCCGATCTCCTCGCTATGAACTCTTGACGCTCTATCGCTTGCTTTCGACTTTTTGCTTGACGGGCCGCGTGTGGGCGAGGGCAAGGCGGCGCCGATTACTTCCACAGGAACACCGGGATGTCGATGGTTGCCATGCAAACACATCGACATTCGCCCAGGAGAAAGCACGCGGCGCTTTCCTATTTAGGATCAAGTGCGGCACTAATGGTGAAAGTACCACCAGGTGCCGTCTTCCTTGGCGGCCACCTTCTTGGTCTCCCATGAGGTTATCTTTGCCTTCTTGGACTTGCCGTGGAGCTCGATGGTGCGTCCTCAGCGGCAGCAAAGCACCCCGGAGGTGCGCTTGCGAAGTGGGCATCGAGCTATCCTTGCGGCCTTGGCTTTCTTCTTCCCCGGGAGCTTCAGCGCAAGTGGCTCGCGCTCTACTACAGCTGCTGCTTCCCAGAGATCTTGTCGGCGCAGATGAGCGCATCCTCTTGTCGCCTTGGACAGAGATAACACTCACCGGACCGGGCATCTTGAGCACATTGTATGCATAGTGAGAGGCCGCCATGAACTTGGCGAAAGCGGTCGGCCGAGTATCCCGTTGTAGGGCAAGGGATATCAGCCACATCGAACGTGACCCTCTCAGTCCCGGTTCAGCCATGCCAACGCCACCGGCAATGTGATCTTCCCTTAGGCTTGCTCCTTCCGGATTTATTCCTTCAAAGGCACCAGCTTTCTTGAGCTCATTGTCGGGATCCGAGCTTCTTGCACCGCGGAGGAAATCAAGTTCAGCCGGCCTCGCCGTCTACCAGCATCTTCGTGACCTCGAGGTTGCGGATTGTTGGTGAAACCAGCATCGGCAAGCACCCGACCGCAGATGACACGATCAGGGTGGTCTCAACATCGAAGACGATGGGCGTGCGGACCACTTGAGGCTGCGTGCCTCGACGGACGGCTCCGCTGCATTCACTTCGCACCCATTGTTTGAGTTGGCGGTGCGAGGTGTGCAGAGGCGCCGCCATCGATGCACAACACTTGCATGCCTTACGAAACTCCTGATCATCGGTCTCATCTTCCTCCATCTCTTCATCTTCATCTTCACCTTCGTCCTTGTCGCGCCGCTGGAGGCTGTCTCCTTGCAGCTGCTTAGCCTTGTCAAGAAGCCCCCTCAGGGGAAGCTTGCTAGATCCTCCACCACCTCCCTAGGTTTCTCCTTATCGCGTCGCTCATACTCACTTTTGCAGCTCGCCATCTGCTCTACTTTTTGCAGGTTTGGAGGTCATGGCCTTTGGTGCGGTGGATCTTGCAATAACGCCGCCGAGCTGCCCCGCTTGTCGGCGATCGCTACAGCCTCACCGAATCGTCGGTCTTGGCCTTGTCGGAGCCGCCTCCGTGCGGAATGCTCAACAGCTAGCACATCCTTAGCTTTCTCTTCCTATTACTCCGCCTCCGGTTCTTCCTTGCCGGGCGGCATCCTCATTGTCCGATCCTTCGCTCCGCAATCTCTCGGGATTTTCCTCCTCCTCACCTCGCACACTTGTCGCCGAGCATAAAGCTCACGACATCTCGATCTTGCACATCGCCATCTCCTCCTCATCCTGCGATACGCGACGTTTCGATGAAACGCGCTAATAACCGCGGCGGGGGTGGATGTCCAGGATGTTGCATTGCACTGGCTGAATCTTTGTATATACTTGCTAGGGCTCTCCTTACGGGCGAGCAAGTGGAGGTCACTTTCCTGGCCATGAGGCTTGTGGCCACCCGTGAAGGCACCGACAAACTGATGGCACAGGTCCGCCCATGAGGAGATGGAGCCGTCCGGCAAGTGCATGAGCCAAGATCTGACGTTGGGCTTGGGTACCAGCGGGAAGTAGTTGGCGAGGATCTTCTCGTCGCGCCCTCCGGCCTGCACCACGATGGTGTAGATGCCGAGGAACTCCGACGGTGTATCCTGCCGTCATACTTCTCGAACACGTCGGCTTGAAATTCTTGGTTTTGGGCCCTTTGGACTTGCCGCAACTCGCGGGTGAGCGCGGGGCAACCTGCGCGTCGGCAAGTCGCTGGTTCTCCGGCTGCGTGTGCGTCGACAATGGGCCAGCGCTGGTCGATTGACGTCGTGCTTCCCTCCGGCTTCGATCGGGTACGCAGCGTCTTCGTGTTGCCGTTCTTGGAGGACGTGGCGTTGATCGCGGCGTAGTTCGCGAGTCCGGCGACGCGTGGAGTCGGCGCCAAGGTTGGTCCGGCGAGTTAGCGATCTCGCCTTTGGGGTTGGGAGTGCAGGAGGCACCCCAGCGGTCCTGCCGGTGCCGGCCTGCGCTGGGCGTCCCGCCGGCCCTCGGCGCGCTTCGATCGCGGGGCTTGTCGCCGTTAAGCGGCCGATGAGGCTGTGTATGGCCATCCTCCGCCGCCGATCTTGTGCGGCGCCGAGAGAAGTCTAGAAGCAGCCGGGCCCGCCGCCAGCCTTCCTGCTGTCTTGGGTGGCGGTGGTGATGAACGGCGCGAAGAGCGGAGGTGCTTGGACCCCAACTGGATTGGGAGGCACCACACCCCGCCTGGGCGATCAGATCTCGCCAAGGCCAAAGATGCGGCGTGCATGCTGACCTCGGGCGTCCCGCGACCCACCATGTTGGCCTTGTTCCAACGTGAGTACGGTGCTAGGAGCACCGGGGCGTTGTTGACCTTGCACCTCCTGGGAGGGGTGCGGCGTCTGCTCGGTCACCGACGCTTGCGGGGCCTTGTTTTTGGATCTAGTGACGACACGAGACCCACCGGCGGCGCCCGCTCCTCCGCCGGCGTCCGTCCCGCCGCCCGTTTGCTCCGGCGGTGGTGGCAGAAACGACGTAGACGGCGCGACACCTCCGAAGGCTTCTTCTTCGGTGGCATGTTGACGATGACGTTGATGCAGCGTGCGTGGAGACCGGATCAGATGCTCACGACCTCGACGCGCCCCCTGCCTGGCGCGCCAAAGATGTCGGGGCGCTTTCTTCTGCGGCCTCGTGCACCTATGGGGCACTGGGGGCCCCTTCTGGTTCGGAAAGGGAGCGGGGGTCACGCGCAGAGCAGATCGAGGTCGGGCGCACGCGGGGAGACGGGCAATCTTTACCCAGCTTCGGGGCTCTCCGGAGAGATAATACCCCTACTGCTGCTTTGTGTTGTTATTGGATCTAGCTCGAGCGTGCGAGCATATGGTGGTGCTGCGGGTGTCGAATGGACCGAACCCCTTCTACGCTTGCGCCGCCCCTTTATAGTCGAAGGGGTACCCACAGTTGCAGCGTGGGAAGAGGGGTAGAAACGTAAAAGCGCAGGTTGGTACAACAGTACTGCAAAGCCCTACCTAATTCGACGGCAGGGGACAAGGGCATTAAATGCCCATCCGGTCGCCTTGAACAAAGGCGGGAGGGGTGACCGTTAAGTGAGCCACCGGTTGCCACGATGGCGCCTCTGTCGACTCCGTTAAGCCACCTCGCTCCGCATGGCTGTGGCGCCACGCGCTGCCTTGGGATGGCCTTGCGACGACACGTCGCTGGGTGCGCTGGAGTCTGGTGGCAGCCTTGCCGTGGCAAGTGCCTTGCCGCCCTGTTCTTGCTTTGTCTTGCAAGTTTGCGGCCGCCGGTGCCTTGCCGGGCGCTGGGCGCCAAGGCAAGTCTTCCGATGTTGCCCTGGCTGGCCTTCCCGGCAAGCTCCTCTTGCCGGGGCCTTCGTGTTCTTGGCTAGTACTTTGTTCTTGAATGGCAGTAATGAGTGGTGGAGGGCCTTGCCGGGCGACCGGCAAGCCTTGCCACGGGGGTGCTGTGACTGCCCGTGCACAAGTTCGGGGTACTAAGGTACCCCCTACTTTAGTACACCGACATACCCATATCATCAATATTAATCAAGCAGGACGTAGGGTTTTACCTCCATCGAGAGGGCCCGAACCTGGGTAAATACATCGTGTCCCTCGTTCCTGTTACCATCCGCCTAGACGCACAGTTCGGGACCCCCTACCCGAGATCCGCCGGTTTTGACACAGACAGGGGGCGGCGGCCAAGGGGGTGGCTTGCCCCCCAAGGCAAGTGGAGGCGCTCCCCACCCCTAGGGTTTCCAATCCTAGGCGCAGGGGGGGCCCAAGGGGGGGCGCACCAGCCCACCAGGGGCTGGTTCCCCTCCCACTTCAGCCCACGGGGCCCTCCGGGATAGGTGGCCCCAGCCGGTGGACCCCCGGGACCCTTCCGGTGGTCCCGGTACAATACCGGTGACCCCCAAAACTTTCCCGATGGCCGAAACTGCACTTCCTATATATAATTCTTCACCTTTGGACCATTCCGGAACTCCTCGTGACGTTCGGGATCTCATACGGGACTCCGAACAACTTTCGGGTTACTGCATACTCATATCTATACAACCCTAGCGTCACCGAACCTTAAGTGTGTAGACCCTACGGGTTTGGGAGACATGTAGACATGACCGAGACGCCTCTCCGGTCAATAACCAATAGCGGGATCAGAATACCCATGTTGGCTCCCACATGCTCCTCGATGATCTCATCAGATGAACCACGATGTCGATGATTCAATCAATCCCGTATACAATTCCCTTTGTCAATCGGTACGTTACTTGCCCGAGACTCGATCGTCGGTATCCCAATACCTCGTTCAATCTCGTTACCGGCAAGTCACTTTACTCGTACCGTAATGCATGATCCCGTGACAAGACACTTGGTCACATTGAGCTCATTATGATGATGCATTACCGAGTGGGCCCAGAGATACCTCTCCGTCATACGGAGTGACAAATCCCAGTCTCGATTCGTGCCAACCCAACAGACACTTTCGGAGATACCCTTAGTGCACCTTTATAGTCACCCAGTTACGTTGTGACGTTTGGCACACCCAAAGCACTCCTACGGTATCTGGGAATTGCACAACCTCATGGTCTAAGGAAATGATACTTGACATTTGGAAAAGCTCTAGCGAAACGAACTACACGATCTTTGTGCTATGCTTATAATTGGGTCTTGTCCATCACATCATTCTCCTATGATCTGATCCCGTTATCAATGACATCCAATGTCCATAGTCAGGAAACCATGACTATCTATTGATCAACGAGCTAGTCAACTAGAGGCTCACTAGGGACTTGTTGTGGTCTATGTATTCACACATGTATTACGATTTCCGGATAATACAATTATAGCATGAACAATAGATAATTATCATGAACAAAGAAATATAATAATAACCATTTTATTATTGCCTCTAGGGCATATTTCCAACAAGTCATTCTACCAGTTCTAGTAGCCACTCTAACACCAAAGTCATATTTATTATTTAATTCATCGAGCAAATCACTTTGAGCTTTAAGTACTTGCTCAGCTTGAGTGGTAACCATAGAATCATATTTGCTAACGAGTTTAAGTTCACCTTTAACTCTAGCCATATAATCACTCAAGCGTCCTATTTCGAAAGCATTATTCTTTGATTCTCTACCAACATAAGCATTAAAACTTTCTTGTCTAGCCATAAAGTCATCAACATCTAAGCCTGGGCTATGAAATTTAGTAAACGGGATTTCAACTTTATCATATCTACCTGTGTCGGGTTATCAAGACAATGTGTTTCTTCGATAGGCGGTATATTAAGACCATGTATTTCTTCAATAGGTGGTAAATTCTAAACACCTTCAGCTTTTATACATTTTTCTTTCATTGATTTCTTTGCCTCTTGCATATCTTAAGGACTGAGAAATAGAACACCTCTCTTCTTAGGAGTGGGTTTAGGAATAGGCTTAGGAGTTGGCTCAAATGGTTTAGGAATTGCCTCAGGAATTGGCTCAGGGAGAGCCAATTATTTTCATTAGTCAACATATTATTCAATAGTAATTCAGCTTGGTCGATTGTTCTTTCCCTGAAAACACAACCAGCACAACTATCCAAGTAGTCCTTGGAAGCATCGGTTAGTCCATTATAAAAGATATCAAGTATTTCATTTTTCTTAAGAGGATGATTAGGCAAAGCATTAAGTAATCGGAGAAGCCTCCCCCAAGCTTGTGGGATACTCTCTTGTTTGATTTGCAAAAAATTATATATTTCCCGCAAGGCAGCTTGTTTCTTATGAGTAAGGAAATATTTAGCAAGGAAGTAATAAATCATATTCTGGAGACTATGCACAGAACCAGGATCAAGAGAATTAAACCAAGTCTTAGCATCACCCTTTAATCAGAACAGAAATATCTTAAGGATATAATAATAGCAAGACTTCTGATCACTGGTAAACAGGGTGGCTATATCATTTAACTTGGTAAGATGTGCCACAACAGTTTCAGATTCAAGGCCATAAAAAGGATCAGATTCAACCAAAGTAATTATTTCGGGATCAACAGAGAATTCATAATCCTTATCAGTAACACAGATAGGTGAAGTAGCAAAAGCAGGGTCAGGTTTCATTCTAGCATTAAGAGATTGCTGCTTCCATTTAGCTAATAGCTTTTTAAGATCATATCTATCTTTGCAAGCAAAGATAGCTCTAGCAGCTTCCTCATTCATAACATAACCTTCAGGAACAACAGGTAATTCGTAATCAGGGGGAGAACTTTCATCATCACTATCATTAATAATAGCATCTTCAATAATTTCATTCTCTCTAACCCTAGCAAGTTGTTCATCAAGAAATTCACCTAATGGCAAAGTAGTATCATGCACAGAAGTAGTTTCATCATAAGTATCATGCATAGCAGAAGTAGCATCATCAATAACAAGCTACATATCGGAATTCAAAGTAGTAGCAGGTTTGGATGTCGCAAGCTTACTCAAAACAGAAGGAGAATCTAGTGCAGAGCTAGATGGCAGTTCCTTACCTCCCCTCGTAGTTCAGGGAAAAATCTTGGTTCTTTCGTCTTTCAAGTTCCTCATAGTGATCAACAGATATAAATCCCAACTGACTCAAAGAATAGAGCTATGCTCCCCAGCAACGGCGCCAGAAATTAGTCTTGATAACCCACAAGTGTAGGGGATCGCAAAAGCTTTCGAGTGTAGAGTATTCAACCCAAATTTATCAATTCGACACAAGGGGAGCCAAAGAATATTATTAAGTATTAGCATTTGAGTTGTCAAGTCAACCACACCTGGATAAATCAGTATCTACAGCAAAGTATTTAGTAGCAAAGTAGTATGATAGTAATGGTAACAGTGGCAAAAGTAAAGATAAAAGTTTTGTAGTAGTTGTAACAGTAGCAACGGGAAAGTAAATAAGCGAAACACAAGATGTGAAAATCTCGTAGGCATTGGATCAGTGATGGATAATTATGTCAGATGCGATTCCTCATGTAATAGCTATAACATAGGGTGACACAGAACTAGCTCCAGTTCATCAATGTAATGTAGGCATGTATTCCGAATATAGTCATATGTGCTTATGGAAAAGAACTTGTATGACATCTTTTGTCCTACCCTCTCGTGGCAGCGGGGTCCTAGCGGAAACTAAGGGATATTAAGGCCTCCTTTTAATAGAGAACCGGAACAAAGCATTAGCACACAGTGAATACATGAAATCCTCAAACTATGGTCATCATCGAGAAGTATCCTGATTATTGTCACTTCGGGGTTGTCGGATCATAACACATAATAGGTGACTATAGACTTGCAAGATAGGATCAAGAACACACATATATTCATGAAAACATAATAGGTTCAGATATGAAATCATGGCACTCGGGCCCTAGTGACAAGCATTAAGCATAGCAAAGTCATAGCAACATCAGTCTCAGAACATAGTGGATACTAGGTATCAAACCCTAACAAAACTAACTTGATTACATGGTAAGTCTCATCCAACCCATCACCGTCCAGCAAGCCTATGATGGAATTACTCACGCACGGCGGTGAGCATCATGAAACTGGTGATGGAGGATGGTTGATGATGACGACGGTGATGAATCCCCCTCTCCGGAGCCCCGAACGGACTCCAGATCAGCCCTCGTGAGAGAGATTAGGGCTTGGCCGCGGCTCCGTATGGTAAAACGCGATGAAACTTTTCCCCTGATTTTTTTCTCCATGAAACGGAATATATGGAGTTGTAGTTGAGGTCGGTGGAGCATCAGGGGGCCCACGAGACAGGGGGCGTGCCCAGGGGGGTGGGCGCGCCCTCCACCCTCGAGGACAGGGTGTGGGCCCCCTGGTCTTGATTCTTTTGCCAGTATTTTTTATATTTTCCAAAACTTATCTCCGTGGATTTTTAGGTCATTCCAAGAACTGATGTTTTCTACACATAAAACAACATCATGGCAGTTCTGCTTAAAACAGTGTGAGTCCGTGTTAGTTTCATTCAAATCATGCAAGTTAGAGTCCAAAACAAGGGCAAAAGTGTTTGGAAAAGTAGATACGTTGGAGACATATTAGTCGTCGAGGGGCTGAGGGTTCGAGGGTCGTTTAGGGGTCGAGGGCCGATGGTCGCCGAGGGGTCGAGGGTCGCCAAGGGGTCGAGGGTCGCCGAGGGTTCGAGGGTCGAGGGTCGTCGAGGGGTCGAGGGATCGAGGGGTCGAGGGTCGCCGAGGGGTATAGGGTTGCCGAGGGTTCGAGGGACGAGGGTCGAGGGTCGTCGAGGGGTCGAGGGTCACCGAGGGTTTGAGGGTCGAGGGTCGAGGTCGTAGAGGGGTCGAGGATCGCTGAGGGGTCAAGAGGTTACCTAGTGTCAAAGTATTGAAGAAATCCATGGCTTTATCGTTAGCCGGAAGTAACCAGGGCATGAAGGTATGAAGTTCTCCAAAGTTATTCTGGAACGGAGTTCTGGATAGGATAATCCACCATTCGGTACAAATTTTAGCACATGCCTTCCAAATAGCGATATTCGGAAGGCTCTTGCTGTACTTTGTACCAAAAAGAGAATTATCCTATCTGGGATTCCGTTACAAAATAACTTTGGAGAGCTTCATACCATCATGCGCCTGTTACTTTCGCCTAATGATGAAGACATGGTTTTGTTTGAATCCTTTGACACTACACAAACGTCGGACAATCATGAGAGAGAGGCGGTCGATATACCTCCTCTCAGATGACTTCAACAAGAGGGGGGTTGATATATATATACCCCCTCCCCGATAAATTTTTTTTTCTATGTATATGTCGTCGTTGTCAATATACCCCCTCCCCGATAACTTTGATATATCCATCTCTCATGTTTGTATATTAATTGTCATGTTGTAATATTTGCAGAAACTATGGATCATCAAAGAGACTTCGATCAAGAAGAGATATTGGGGGACATAATCCGTGACGGAGGTGATGTAGTCGCGTCATTTCTCAAGGACATCGAAGAAGGTCTGCAAGGAGAGGAAGCAGGATGCGTTGATCAAAAAATGGAGGAGGGTCATGATCGTGATGGTGGCTCCGGCGACCGTGATGACGGCTCCGGTGACCGAACGGTGTCGGGATCAGCTGTTGCAAAGTCCGGCGAGATATATATTAAGCCTATGCTGACTAGCTAATTGTGCATTAATTGTTTTGGTATGTACATATATTAACTCTTCTTTCTTCTTTTATGTAGCCCTCCGGGTCAAGAAATACTTCAGTAAAGAAACAAGGCCCGAAGAAAAAGTTGCGCCAGGATGAAAGGTTCACGATCACAGAAATCGCGCGCGATGGCCAACTGATTAACCCCTCCGGACCAAGGAAGCATTTTCTGCTCAGTGCGGGGTTCTTGTTAGGGACATGATCCCGATCAACATCGAGCTATGGAATGAGGCTAAGAAGGAAGAGCTTCTTCAAGTTACTTTTGTCGAAGATAGACAGAAAGTAGATCTTTGGAAAGTGCTGAAGGTAAATTTCACCCTACCAGAAGAGGAGGATCTGGAGAATCCAGTTATAGAGCCATTGATCAAGTCCTATGCTCTCAAGAAGATGGCAGATCTATTCAGGACATGGAAGAATGAGTTGAAAACAACGTATGTCGACCAAGACAAGACTCCAGAATTCACTGGCCGATTTGAGAAGATAAGAGATCACTGGCCCGCATTTGTGGCCAACAAGACATCAGAGAGGAGTAAGAAGATGTCAGCGAGTAACAAGATAAATGCTGCAAAGAAGGAGCATTACCATCGCATGGGGTCATGTGGCTATCTAAAAGCCCAGCCGTTGTGGGACAAGGCTGAGCAGGACCTGATTGCTAAAGGGGTCGAACCAGAGACTTGCACTGGCCAGACCGTTGTAGGACTTGGTTCTTCGGGGCTGGTGGAACATTGGACCCTGAAACAGGGAAGTGCTACTGGACGGACGAGCAACGTGCAACACCCATCACGAAGCTTCGAAAAGCAATCAACGAAGTGCGGGAAGGGAAGTTCGTTCCCGACAGAGAGAAAGACGAGCTCACAAGGGTCCTCGGGAATCCTGAGCATCCTGGACGAACACGAGGCACGCTAGGCTCCATTCCATGGAAGGTTGGGTTTCCCGACGTAGGCGGTTACAAAAACCAAGAGAGGAGGAGGAAAGTGGAGCAGAGCGAACTGCAGGAGCTTAAGGCAAGGGTATGAAAGCTAGAGGAACGAGATGCTGAGAACCAGCAGCTGCGATATCCTGCCCAAGATGCTACCCCAGAAGCTACCCCGCCATCTCAGCGGAGAAGCAGCATGGCTTCCACCGAGCTTGTTCACCAGCCGACTTGTTGACGAGTCCTAGCTACCCCATGGATTTTATCAGGGATTCACACCAGTGCCCCCTTATGATGCAAATGGGATCAGCTCAAAGTCAAGGCGGCTGTCGGCTCTGTGTTCCCTCCTTCACCCGGAGAAACTTTTCACTGTCGTCCGATTCCACAAGGCTATGTTGTTGTGATGGTGGACGAAATAACAGAGGGATTTGAGGAGCTCCAGCTTAACCACCCTATAGGTGAGGGGGAGACTCAGCTGGGTCTTTCTATGCGTACTCCGTGTCTATGGCGGAAGGAGCACATCAAGCTTCTGAACTTCATGGCTCCTGCTAGTCAGCTAGGCACTCCGCCTCCTCCGCCTCCTCCTCCTCCTCCTCTGGCGAGTGATCTGCCTCCTCCGCCTCCTCCTCCTCCGGCGAGTGATCCGCCTCCTCCGCCTCCTGCTCCAGCACGTGAGGGAGGCAATACTCTCCCTCCTTCTTCGCCTGCTCCGGCCCGTCCGAGCAGCCCGTCTCCTCCTTCGCCGCCTCGTAAGTGACGGCGGAACACAGACGCCGCCGCTCCGGCTGCTCCGGCGCATCGTAGCAGTCCGCCTTCGGCTGCTCCGCCTCTTAACGAACGAAAGAAGACAGCCGCAGCCGCTCCGGCTGATTCGGCGCCTAGTAGTACAGCCAGAGGTGGGAGGCAAAACAGATACGGTCCATCGTCTGTCAAGCCTCTAGAACGGGAGGCAGTAGAGCCAGAAGCAGAACAAAGAAAACGGAAACAAATTCTGTAGCTCGGTGAACAAGTGAAGCAATCGTGCCGCCCGCTCAATGTGTCTAGCAATATCGTCGCTAATCTTCCGAGGGTGCTGCCCGGTACCAACCCTGGAGATTACATGGCCGACGAGGATGCAATAATTTTTGGAACAATGGAGGAGGTGGACATATTCAGATTCGAGCACGGGAAGCCTCTCGTCAGACCTGATACTTCCCTAACAACGGTGATGCAAAGATTCCATGATTGGTACATGGACATCTGCAAGAATTCTGGGGAAAATACTTTTTCACTATGGGTTAAAGAGGAGCACGACCTCGTTGTAATTGATCTATTGTCAGTTCCATTTGAGGAGTTCTTCCAGTTCTGCAATCAAATGGCCCTCGATAAAACAATCATCACTTGTTACTGTCTGTAAGTACTATTTCTCTGTAATTAGTTAAGTCTCTATATATAGCTCAGCTCTTTCATTGCATGTATATATAATTATCCTCACTATATTATGCAGATTGAAGATCGCCGAGTTGAAGAAAAGACAAGTAGGTGATATTGGGTTCATTAACACAAATCTCATGGATGAATGGAATGTTAAGCATGATGCCACACAAACCGAGGCCAAGTTGCTTGCATCGTTACTTCGAAATCAAATACTCTTTCCTTACGAATACAAGTGAGTGTTACTGTCTTGTGCATATACAGTTTCCCTTATTACTCGAGTTTATAGTAATGTAATTGATGAGTTATGCATGCATGCGCAAGTACCACTTTATTCTGCTAGAGATTAAGCTTGAGCAGGGACTAGTAACCATCATAGACTCCAAACGAAAAAATCTGGAGGAGTATGCGACCATGACTAAAATGCTCGAGAAGTGAGTTCAGTTGATCACTATTGCACCATATCGGCAACTTTGTTCATTTCCTGATATCAAGTAATTGTTTTCTTTGTCTGGAAGGGTTTGGAAAAAGTTCACCGCACAAGCTCTGGGACTGTCGGCGCAACTGCGATTTAACCACCCGAAAGTAAGTACTAGCTACTGGCTAGTTCCGCGCATCTCCCATTGATTCTATCTAGTTTCATCAATAACATTTAGCATGCTTGCTTACAGTTTGATTGACCTCTATTTCTTGTAAAGTGGTTATGGCAGGAACCCGGGAATGATTTGTGTGGATACTACATTTGCGAGTTCATCCACCAAACCCCTGTGAGCGGGGCTACTCTAAACAACAATATGATGTGCGTAAGCAATAATATTTAAAAAAAATTATTACCACCATTTGTGTTCAGTTTCATTCATATATATGTATTGACCCCATTCTTGAAATTAGATGTGGCAGACGCGGGATGAACTACTACCACAAGATCGCATATGAGCAATTCAAGAGGAATTGGCGGGATTCTTTCTTGACCATGTCATCGACAAACACGGAGAATACCATGTGGAAGTTGAGTTCAGATGTTAGGGGACGTAAGAGATCTTATATTGTATATATATATGTAGCCAGTAGCGTCTGATAGATATACGAAAACTTGTTGTTCGACCAATCTATCGGAGAAGGAGAGGTCGATCACTTCTCTATGTTCATGACGATCTTCTGTACTTATTGGTTTCCTTCATTTGCTTACTAGCTAGCTAGCGTGTCGAGTCCTCTCTATACGTAGCGTCGACCAAGCACGAAGATAAGAGAGGACACTCCTCTCTAATAGCTAATTAACACAATATATGAAACCCCTAAATAACCCTACAAAACCCCCCAACCCCCCCCCCCCCCTTTAGAAAAAAACAAACCCAGCCCCTGAACTACTGACGCGTGGAGGCCTTTTGGTCCCGGTTGGTGGTACCAACCAGGAAAAAAGGTCCCCCCTGCCTGGCAAGCCGCTACGGCCACGTGGATCCCTATCTGTACTGGTTCTCGATAGAACCCGGACTAAAGGTTGAGGGCTTTAGTTACGACCCTTTAGTCCCGGTTCGTGAACCGGGACAAATGGCCCTCACGAACCGGTTCGAATGGCCCTTTTTCTAATAGTGCTTTGGTCCGCGGTCTCATATTCTATAACGGGCTAGATTTCCATGACCTAGCCCCAAACTCATTCCTCCACATATCTCTGTTTATCGTCGTGTGCGAGGCGCTCCTGCACATCCCCCCGCCCCACTTCGGCCTTTGGCTCAAAGTGTTCAGCATGAAGCCAAAGGTGGTGTATGGGGAGCACGTGGACTGCGGAGGCGCGATGGTGAGAAAGCTTCCCAACGTCTCCTGGCCCAAAGGGGCTTTCGTGGAGACTGTAAAAATATGGCAACAGGAGTGGTTCTACATCACCGAACCTCATGGCGCCAACTGGGCGGACACTCCTGAATTTAGATCCGGACCCCCAACGCGGCTAGTGTCATGGATCAACAAAGGCTTGGACTGGGGGTCAGCGAACGAGGTGATGATGCTGCAAAATCGCATCAAAAACATCATAAAGAGGGACACCGACCTCCCCGACGTGGTCCAGGTGATGCTATTCCACCGGATCCTCCCCTGCCAACACCGGCCTCTCAATATGTGGGAGTTTAATCCGGAAGGGCCACGGAACCTACAACGATTCTTTGGCATGATGCATTAAGACATCTGGAGGCTGCTTTTCAAGGCCCAAAAGCAAATGTCGTGGCCGGAGACGACCGACGACATCAGCCTCGACTGTGCTCACCCAGCGACTCCGGTAAATCTTTAGTTTACGAACATGACTCAATCCGAATATTACATGGGTGTATTGAAACTCTCATATTTGAAACAGGGTTGGACGAAGAAGGCGGAGTGGATCAAGTGTCCGGCTCCGCTGCCCGAAAGCCTTGCTGATCCTCTGTTAATGAGGATGTTGGTTCCAGCGCCTTACCAGGCGCCGGAAAAGAAGTCCAAGAAGAAGGGCAAGGAGGCCAAAGATGGCCCCCACTGAAAAGGTCCCTCGGATACTATGTCCGGGTTGTCCGAAGCCCTCTCCTCCCATGAGGGAGATGAAGATGAGAAGGAGAAGGAGGAAGAGAGCAACTCTCTCCCTAAGGGGAGGAGGAAGAAAAGGGCGGCCTCCGTAGACCCAGAAGCGGAGGCGTCAAAAAGGGGGAGAGTATCCCGCACGGACGACTCAGATTCGGACGCCGAAGTCATCCCCGAGCACTGCCCCAGGTCAAAGCCCCCAGCCGAATCGTGAGTATCTCCCGATGCCTTACATACATCGGCTTTTCCAATTATTGTTTTTAACATATTGTGTTGTATGTTTCAGCCCGGCCTGCGAGCTCCCTCAGACATCGCCTCCGGGAAATTCGTTGGAGCCAGGGGCAGTGGAGAGCGAGACGCCTCCGCGGGCTTCCCCGCTTATCACTCCGGACGATACCGTAGTTGTGTCTCGAAGAGCCTCCCTAGGTCACGAAGAGGTGCCGGAGGACGTCAAGACGGTGCTAGAGGGTAATGACTCGGTTGCCGAAGACATGGGGGGCAACCACCATGGAAACTGAGGACGGGGGCCATGACCAGTCCGGCCCCCAGTCGCACACTGTTCCGGAAAGCCATATGGTTCTGGAATCCAGCGAGCAACCCCCTTTAAAGGAGGGGGGAGCATCGAATCCACCGGTGACCTCCATGAATCCAGAAGCGCCAGATAATTTGGCGGAAGCACTTCATCGTGCTTCCATCATGGAGGAGCACCGCACCCTTATGGGTGTGGTGGCTGAGAAGATTCAGTCCGCCAAAAGCGGGCTGAGCGAAGCCTTTACCAGCCTGTTAGCGGGCTTGAGGTATGTGATGTAATTTTCTTACTGATTTCAATAAAGAGATATACCTGTCTGTAGATAGTAACCCCTGAGACTGTCAGGTTTCGATGAAACCGGACAGAGGATCACATAGTGTTCGGGAGAGGTGACATTCTATTATCCAATAGGCTTCCCTGCTGGCGGTGAGCGCCCAGTCCACCGAAGTCTCCGAACTTACTCGGAAGTTGTGGCTTGCCGAAGAAGAGATTGTCCGCATCAATAAGAGGTTTGAGGAGACGCAAGGTATGCGTACCTTGAGTATAAGTCTCCAAGCGTAGATATTTTAATTGTTTGATGACGAACTAAGAAGTGCTTTAACTGTGCTCGCAGTCGGTGCCGATGAGATCGAGTCCCTCAAACGCGCCCTTGCCGAAGCCAAGAAGGAGGCAGAGGCAAGCAAGGTGGCCGCAGACAAGGCGGCTGAATGCTTAGAGGAGGAGAAGACCACCCGCCAGCAACACGAGGCGCGAGTTGGTGAGGTTGAAACAGGGCTCAAGGACGCCATTTCTAGATGTGAGTCCTTGGAGCGGACGAGCTCGGAACAGGCCTCCGAGCTCGCCAAAGCCCGTGAGAGCCTGAAGGAAGCCCGGGATAATGCCCAGGACGCTCGCCAGGAAATCCAGGAGGCATGGCATATTGCGGCTGGTAAGGCCTTTAATATGCAGAGTAGGTATACAAATAGAAGATATATTTTACTGACCCGAGTTCGGAGTTCTCCAGGCACCTTTGCCGATCTGCCAAGAAGCATTGCAGATGCCGACGCATTCTTCCGAGCCGAAGAGGGCAGCTCCACGGAGTAACTGTTTTGGTCACAGTACCTAGCTCCGGAGCTTCCAGTATCCCTGAGCGACCATATGAAGCAGTTGTCCGAGCTGTATAGGATGGCTGGTCTGGCCATTAAGGACGTGGTAGTCCGTCTGTGGCCGGCCAAAGCCGTACCCAGCAGCCACTTTGGGCTCATGAAGAAACTGGTGGAGGCGCTCCCTCAGATTGAAGCCCTTAAGCGGTCATCCTGTATTGAGGGTGCTCGGATGGCCTTTGCCCGCATGAAGGTTCAGTGGGAAAAGATGAGAGCCACGCGGTTGCAACCGCAGGGCCACCTGAGGGCAAGGAACACCATCGGCCAGAGAGGTACTTCAACGAGGTCCTCGATAGAGCCTGTATTGTAGAGGGCCTGTGTTCCAAGGACATAATGTTTGAGTAGTTGTGTCTGGCTTGTAAGAGCGATGTGATGAACTCGTGATGTATGATAAACATGATTATGCTTTATTGTGAGTTTATCCTCCTATCAGCTGTTGTTATATCTAAAAGTTTACCAGTCGTCGGCTTCAGCCCCCACGTAGATGCTACACGGGTGTTCAGGAATGACAGTCAGTTTTTGGCTTTCTCTACTGACGTACTTGACCGGATGAACTAGAAATACAATCGCAGCAGTTCTCCCTTTACTACCTTAGCCGAACTTGCGGAACGTAAGGTGGCAAATATAGGAGCCTGGCAACCCAACTATAGAACAAAGACATGATTCAGAGCAGATGCATATAATGCAATATCCGGGATGCCAAAGAGTTCCCTAAGGGAGTTCAGACTTAAGAATGAGGGTCAAAGATAGCCCCTTGTATGAAGATCGTGTCAAGCCACGTAAGCCTGTCGACCATAAGGGGAAGGGCGGATAATAAGGAGAAATCCAAAGAAGCCAACCAAAAAGGTGATAAGCGTCTGTGCCCTTCATATCTTTATTGATGTATCGACTATAGGCAATGTCGCTCAATATGAAGGTTATGTTACATGCCCGGAAAAAGGGGAAGATTTAACATAAGGGAAAGTCCATCACAGGGCCTAAAAAACGTAGTTCGGGAAAGGAACTCCAATGATGCCCTACCACACGTGTGTGCCTTTCCTCCGTAGTAGTGGGTCCTTTGAGAGGATCGTTGGATAGTTGGCCTTAAAGGGATCTCTGGTAACAACCATCTTGTAGGTAGGGCTCTTCATGAACCTGTGTCAAAAGGAAGAAGATGTATGCGGTCCAATTATGGTCAAGCCGTGTAATGGACCTATTCTGCAGTGCGCCTCTAGCACCTCCCAAGGTATTTTTAGTGCATAGTTATGTACGCGCGATACGTAAACCGCGTCCTGATGGGACGGTCGGTGGAGGTCGAACTGCTAATTAATCGATGTCTGTATCCGTTGATTTATCGCTGTTATACATGGACCGTACTCATTTGGCTGCATCGTTGGCTTTATTGCTCAGCGGGTTGTTTGGCTTGATAAGGCCACTGTACACTTCGGCTGCGAGGGCTGCAGTGTGCTCTTTGGTATGGAGTGAGCGCTCCATATTACCATTGACTGTAATGACGCCACGAGGTCCAGGCATTTTGAGCTTCAAGTAAGCATAGTGCAGAACTGCGTTAAAGTGGGCAAAGGCAGTTCGTCCGAGCACTGCATGGTAGCCACTGCGGAGAGGGACGATGTCGAAGATTAACTTCTCATGGCGAAGATTAACTGCTAATCAAGTAAGCATAGTGCGGAATACTACCTCCAGAGTGATTGAGCCCATGCAATGAGCCTCCACTCCTGGTATCACACCTTTAAAGGTAGTGGTACTAGGCTTGATTCGTGATGGGTCAATCCCCATCTTTGAATAGTAGTATCTTGATGATCAAGTTGAGACTGCTTCCTCCATCCATCAGGACTCTAGTGAGGTGGTATCCATCGACTATTGGATCTAGAACCAAGGCAGCTGAACCCTCGTGATGGATACTAGTTAGGTGGTCCATGTGCTCAAAAGTGATCGAACAGGCTGACCATGGGTTAAACTTGGGGGCGACGGGCTCTACGGCATAGACGTCCCTTAATGCGCATTTGCACTCCCTTTTAGGGATGTGAGTGACATATATCATATTCACTGTCCTCGCCTCGGGGGGAAACTGCTTTTGACCGCCAGTGTTTGGCTGACGGGGCTCATCCTCGTCTTCACTTGGAGGCCCTTTTCCCTTGTTTTCGGTATTTAACTTACTGGTCTGCTTGAAGACCCAAGAGTCCCTGTTGGTATGGTTTCCAGGTTTATCGGGTGTGCCATGAATCTGACAAGGCCTCTCAAGGATTTTGTCTAAGTTGGATGGCCCATCCTTGCTACCTTTAAAAGGTTTCTTCCGATGCCCGGACTTAGGACCGTGGAATCCAACATTGACTGTTGTATTGTCGGTGTCGTCGTTGTTGCTATTCCGACGTTTGCTTTTATTGCGGCAAGGTTTATCGTCGCCGTCCCGCACGTTGGAGGTGCCGGCGTCACTTGAGATGTTGCTTCTACGAGCCAACTAGCTGTCTTCGCCCGCGCAAAAGCGGGTCATGAGTGCCATTAAGGCTGCCCTGGTCTTCGGCTTTTCATGCCCGAGGTGTCGGGCGAGCCATTCGTCACAAACGCTGCGTTTAAAAGCCGCTAAGGCTTCGGCGTCTGTACATTCTACAATCTAGTAGTTTTTAGTTAAGAACTGATTCCAAAGCTTGCGGGCTGATTTGCCTGGCTGCTGGATTATGTAACTCAAGTCGTCAGCGTCCGGTGGCCGGACATAAGTACCCTGGAAATTAGCCCTAAAGGCATCTTCGAAGTCTTCCCAGGTTCCAATGGAGTTTTTTGGGAGGTTGTTTAGCCAATGCCGTGCTGGCCCCTTCAGCTTTAGGGGAAGATATTTACTAACATGGAGATCATCTCCTCGAGCCATATGAATTTGCAGAAGGAATTCTTCAATTCAGACAGTCGGATCCTTCGTTCCATCGTATGGTTCGATGTTTACAGGTTTAAACCCTTCCGGAAACAAATGTTCCATAACCTCATCAGTGAAGCATAGGGGGTGTGCGGCTCCTCTATATCTAGTGATGTCATGGCGGATGTCGGCTGGCATATGGGTTTGGTACTGATACGAACACAATGGCGATCGTCATGCTGGGCTTCATAGCCATTATCTCGTGCCGGGGCTGTTGGGGAACACAGTAATTTCAAAAAAAAAATCCTATGGTCATGCAAGATCTATCTAGGTGATGCATAGCAACAAGAGGGCAGAGTGTTGTCTATGCACCCTAATAGACTGAAAGCGGAAGTGTTATGACAACGCGGTTGATGTAGTCGTACGTCTTCACGATCTGACCGATCCAAGCACCGAAGATACAACACCAACGTGATTTGCACACGTTCAGCTCGGGGATGTCCCACGAACTCTACATCCACCTGAGGTCGAGGGAGAGTTTCGTCAGCATGACGGCGTGGTGACGGTGATGATGAATTTACTGGCGCAGGGCTTCGCCTAAGCACCACGACGATATGACCGAGGTGGAAATCTGTGGAGGGGGGCACCACACACAGCTAAAAGATCAACTTGTGTGTCTATGGGGTGCCCCCTCCCCCGTATATAAAGGAGGAGAGGGGAGGCCGTCCGACCCTCCTTGGCGCTCCCCCAAGAGGGGAATCCTACTAGGACTCCAAGTCCTAGTAGGTTTCCACCTAAAGGGAGAGGGGGGCAGGAAGGAGAGGGAGAGGGGAAAGGAAAGGGGGGCGCCACCCCCCCTTCCTTGTCATATTCGGACTCAAGGGGGAGGGGCGCACGGCCTGCCCTGGCCGCCTCTCTCTCTCTCCACTAAGGCTCATCGAGGCCCATTAGTTCCCCCGGGATTTCCGATAACCCTCCGGCACTCCGGTTTGATCCGAAACTTCTCCGGAACATTTCCGGTGTCCGAATATAGTCGTCCATTATATCAATCTTTATGTCTCGACCATTTCGAGACTTCTCGTTATGTTAGTGATCACATCCGGGACTCCAAACAATCTTTGGTACATAATATCACATAAACTCATAATATCACATAAACTCATAATATCAATCGTCATTGAACGTTAAGCGTGCGGACCCTACGGGTTCGAGAACTATGTAGACATGTCCAAGACACGTCTCCGGTCAATAACCAATAGCGGAACCTAGATGCTCATATTGGTTCCTATATACTCTAAGAAGATCTTTATCGGTCAAACCGCATAACAACATACGTTGTTCCCTTTGTCATCGGTATTTTACTTGCCTGAGATTCGATCATCGGTATCATCATACCTAGTTCAATCTTGTTACCGGAAAGACTCTTTACTCGTTCCGTAATACTTCATCCCACAACTGACTCATTAGTCACAATGCTTGCGAGGTTTATAGTGATGAGTATTACCGACAGGGCCCAGAGATACCTCTCCGAAATATGGAGTGACAAATTCTAATCTCGATCTATGCCAACCCAACAAACACCTTCGGAGACACCTATAGAGCACCATTATAATCATACATTAACGTTGTGACGTTTGGTATCACACAAAGTGTTCCTCCGGTATTCAGGAGTTGAATAATCTCATAGTCTAAGGAACTTGTATAAGTCATGAAGTAAGCAGTAGCAATGAAACTAACACGGTCATAATGCTAAGCTAACGGATGGGTCATGTCCATCACATCATTCTCCTAATGATGTGATCCCGTTCATCAAATGACAACTCATGTCTATGGTTAAGAAACATAACCATCTTTGATTAATGAGCTAGTAAAGTAGAGGCATACTATGGACTATATGTTTTGTCTATGTATTCACACATGTACTAAGTTTCGGTTAATACAATTCTAGCATGAATAATAAACATTTATCATGAATTAAGGAAATAAATAATAACTTTATTAGGTCCTCTAGGGCATATTTTCTTTAGTCTCCCACTTGCACTAGAGTCAGTAATCTAGATTACATAGTAATGATTCTAACACCCATGGAGCTTTGGTGTTGATCATGTTTTGCTCGAGGGAGAGGCTTAGTCAACTGGTGTGCAACATTCAGATCCATGTGTATCTTGCAAATCTCTATGTCCCCCTCCGACACTTGATGACAGATGGAATTGAAGCGTCTCTTGATGTGCTTGGTTCTCTTGTGAAATCTGGATTCCTTTGCCAAGGCAATTGCACCAGTATTGTCACAAAAGATTTTCATTGGACCAGATGCACTAGGTATGACACCTAGATCGGATATGAACTCCTTCATCCAAACTCCTTCATTTGCTGCTTCCGAAGCAGTGATGTACTCTGCTTCACATGTAGATACCGCCACGACGCTCTGCTTGGAATTGCACCAACTAACAGCTCCTCCATTCAATAAAAATATGTATCCGGTTTCTGACTTAGAGTCATCCGGATCAGTGTCAAAGCTTGCATCGACGTAACCGTTTACGATGAGCTCTTTTCACCTCCATAAAAGAGAAACATATCCTTAGTCCTTTTCAGGTATTTCAGGATGTTCTTGACCGCTGTCCAGTGCTCCATTCCGGGATTACTTTGGTACCTCCCTGCTATGCTTATAACAAGGCACACATCAGGTCTGGTACACAACATTGCATACATGATAGAACCTATGGCTGAAGCATAGGGAATGACTTTCATTTTCTCTCTATCTTCTATAGTGGTCGGGCATTGAGTCTGACTCAACTTTACACCTTGTAACATAGGCAAGAACCCTTTCTTTGACTGATCCATTTTGAACTTCTTCAAAACTTTATCAAGGTATGTGCTTTGTGAAAGTCCAATTAAGTGTCTTGATCTATCTCTATAGATCTTGATGCCCAATATGTAAGTAGCTTCTCCGAGGTCTTTCATAGAAAAACTCTTATTCAGGTATCCCTTTATGCTATCCAGAAATTCTATATCATTTCCAATCAACAGTATGTCATCCACATATAATATCAGAAATTCTACAGAGCTCCCACTCACTTTCTTGTAAATACAGGCTTCTCTAAAAGTCTGCATAAAACCATATGTTTTGATCACACTATCAAAGCATTTATTCCAACTCCGAGGGGCTTGCACCAGTCCATAAATGGATCATTGGAGCTTACACACTTTGTTAGCACCCTTTGGATCGATAAAACCTTCTTGTTGCATCATATACAACTCTTGTTCCAGAAATACATTAAGGAATGCAGTTTTAACATCCATATGCCAAATTTCATAATCATAAAATGCAAAAATTGCTAGCATGATTTGGACCGACTTAAGCACCGCTACAGGTGAGAAAGTCTCATCATAGTCAACTCCTTGAACTTGTCGAAAACCTTTCGCAACAAGTCGAGCTTTGTAAACAGTAACATTACCATCTGTGTCGGTCTTCTTCTTAAAGATCCATTTATTTTCTATGGCTTGCCAGTCATCGGGCAAGACCACCAAAGTCCACACTTTGTTCTCATACATGGATCCCATCTCAGATTTCATGGCCTCAAGTCATTTCCTGGAATCTGGGCTCATCATCGCTTCCTTATAGTTCGTAGGTTCATCATGGTCTAGTAACATGACTTCCAGAACATGATTATCATACCACTATGGCGAGGATCTTACTCTGGAAGACCTACGAGGTTCGGTAGTAACTTGATCTGAAGCTTAATGATCATTATCATTTGCTTCCTCACTAATTGGTGTAGGAATCACGGGAACTGATTTCTATGGTGAACTACTTTCCAATAAGGGAGAAGGTACAACTACCTCATCAAGTTCTACTTTCCTCCCACTCACTTCTTTCGAGAGAAACTCCTTCTCTGGAAAGGATCCATTCTTAGCAACAATAACTTTGCCTTCGGATCTGTGATACAAGGTGTGCCCAACAGTTTCCTTTGGGTATCCTATGAAGTCGCACTTCTCCGATTTGGGTTCGAGCTTATCAGGTTGAAGCCTTTTCACATAAGCATCGCAGCCCCAAACTTTAAGAAACGACAACTTTGGTTTCTTGCCAAACCACAGTTCATAAGGCGTCATCTCAACGGATTTTGATGGTGCCATATTTAAAGTGAATGCACCCGTCTCTAAAGCATAACCCCAAAACAATAGCGGTAAATCAGTAAGAGACATCATAGATTGCACCATATCTAATAAAGTACGATTATGATGTTCGGACACATCATTTTGCTGTGGTGTTCCAGGTGGCGTTAATTGTGAAACTATCCCATGTTGTTTCAAATGAAGACCAAACTCGTAACTCAAATATTCTCCTCCATGATCAGATCGTAGAAACTTTATTTTCTTGTTACGATGATTTTCCACTTCACTCTGAAATTCTATGAACTTTTCAAATGTTTCAGACTTGTGCTTCATTAAGTCGATATAACCATATCTGCTCAAATCATCTGTGAAGGTAAGAAAATAACGATACCCATCACGAGCCGCAATAATCATTGGACCACATACATCGGTATGTATTATTTCCAACAAGTCAGTAGCTCATTCCATTGCTCCGAAGAATGGAGTTTTAGTCATCTTGCCCATAAGGCACGGTTTGCAAGCACCAAGTGATTCATAATCAAGTGATTCCAAAAGTCCATCAGCATGGAGTTTCTTCATGCACTTTACACCGATATGACCCAAAGGGTAGTGCCACAAATAAGTTGCACTAGCATTATTGCATCTTTTGGCTTCAATACTATGAATATATGTATCATCACGATCGAGATTCAACAAAAATAGACCACTGAACAAGGGTGCATGACCATAAAAGATATTACTCATATAAATAGAACAACCATTATTCTCTGATTTAAATGAATAACCGTCTCGCATTAAACAAGATCCAGATATAATGTTCATGCTCAATGCTGGCACCAAAGAACAATTATTCAGGTCTAAAACTAATCCCAAAGGTAGATGTAGAGGTAGCGTGCCGACCGCGATCACATCGACTTTGGAACCATTTCCCACGCGCATCGTCACCTTGTCCTTAGCCAATCTTCGCTTAATCCGTAGCTCCTGTTTCGAGTTGCAAATATGAGCAACAAAACCAGTATCAAATATCGAGGTGCTACTGCGAGCATTAATTAAGTACACATCAATAACATGTATATCAAATATACCTTTCACTTTGCCATCCTTCTTATCCGCTAAATACTTGGGGAAATTCCGCTTCCAGTGACCAGTCCCTTTGCAGTAGAAGCACTCAGTTTCAGGCTTAGGTCCAGACTTGGGTTTCTTCTCTTGAGCAGCAACCTTTTTGCCGTTCTTCTTGAAGTTCCCCTTCTTCCCCTTGCCCTTTTTCTTGAAACTAGTGGTCTTGTTGACCATCAATAGTTGATGCTCCTTTTTGATTTCTACCTCCGCAGCCTTTAGCATTGCAAAGCTCGGGAATAGTCTTGTTCATTCGTTGCATATTATAGTTCATCAAGAATCTTTTGTAGCTTGGTGGCTGATACGTCTCCAACGTATATATAATTTTTGATTGTTCCATGCTATTATATTAACCCTCTTGGATGTTTATGGGCTTTATTTTACACATTTATATCATTTTTGGGACTAAGCTACTAACCGGAGGCCCAGCCCATATTGCTGTTTTTTTGCCTATTTCAGTATTTCGAAGAAAAGCAATATCAAACGGAGTCCAAACGGAATGAAACCTTCGGGAGCGTGATTTTTGGAACGAACGTGATCCAGAGGACATGGAGTGCAAGCCAAGAAGCAGTCGAGGCGGCCACGAGGGTGGAGGGCGCGCCCCCTATCTCGTGGGCCCCTCGGGCGGCCACCGACCTACTTCTTCCTCCTATATATACCACAAGCCAACGGAAAAACAATTTCCACCGTCGTAACCTTCTGTATCCGTGAGATCCCATCTTGCAGCCTTTGCCGGTGCTCCGCCGGAGGGGGAATCGACCATGGAGGGCTTCTACATCAACACCATAGCCCCTCCGATGAGTTGTGAGTAGTTTACCATAGACCTTCGGGTTCATAGTTATTAGCTAGATGGCTTCTTCTCTCTTTTTGGATCTCAATACCATGTTCTCCCCCTCTCTTGTGGAGATCTATTTGATGTAACTCTTTTTGCGATGTGTTTGTCGAGATCCGATGAATTGTGGGTTTATGATCAAGTTTATCTATGGGAAATATTTGAATCTCCTCTGAATTCTTTTATGTATGATTGAGTTATCTTTGCAAGTCTCTTCGAATTATCAGTTTGGTTTGGCCTACCAGATTGATCCTTCTTGCAATGGGAGAAGTGCTTAGCTTTGGGTTCAATCTTGCGGTGTCCTTACGCAGTGACAGCAGGGGTTGCAAGGCACGTGTTGTATTGTTGCCATCGAGGATAAAAAGATGGGGTTTATATCATATTGCATGAGTTTATCCCTCTACATCATGTCATCTTTCTTAATGCGTTACTCTGTTCTTATGAACTTAATACTCTAGATGCATGCGGGATAGCGGTCGATGTGTGGAGTAATAGTAGTAGATGCAGGCAGGAGTCGGTCTACTTGTCACGGACGTGATGCCTATATGCATGATCATGCCTAGATAATCTCATAATTATTCGCTTTTCTATCAATTGCTCGACGGTAATTTGTTCACCCACCGTAATACTTATGGTATCTCGAGAGAAGCCACTAGTGAAACCTATGGCCCCCGGGTCTATCTTTTATCATATAAGCTTTCAATCTACTTTTATTTGCATCTTTACTTTTCCAATCTATATTATAAAATACCAAAATATATTTATCTTATCATACTATCTCTATCGATCTCACTTTCATGAAGTGGCCGTGAAGGGATTGACAACCCCTTTATTGTGTTGGTTGCGAGTTCTTTGTTTGTTTGTGTAGGTAGGTGGGACTTTTGAGGAGCCTCCTACTGGATTGATACCTTGGTTCTCAAAAACTGAGGGAAATACTTACGCTACTATTGCTGCATCACCCTTTCCTCTTCAAGGAAAACCAACGCAAGCTCAATATGTAGCAAGAAGGATTTCTGGCGCCGTTGCCAGGGAGGTCTTCGCTCAAGTCAAGACATACCAAGTACCCATCACAAACTCATCTCCCTCGCATTTAGATTATTTGCCATTTGCTTCTCGTTTTCCTCTCCCCCACTTCACCATTGCCGTTTTATTCGCCCTCTCTTTCCCGATCTTCTCCTCTCTTTTTCGCTTGTTTTTTCCTGCTTGTGTGTTAGATCGTTTACCTTGTCGTTATGGCTAGTCCTCCTATCCTTGTTATTACTTCCGAACATGAAATTCTCAATTTTAATCAAAGGGAGGGAGAAAATTTAAAAGATGCTTGGCATAGAATTTGCAATGCTCAAAATAAATCTACTAGGAAGCTTTCTACTTCCGTACTTCTTCGCAATTTTTATGTAGGCATTACTCCTTGGAATAGATGTGTTCTTGATACCGTAAACGGAGGGGATTTCTTGAGTAGTCATACGTTTGATGCTTATAATGCTATGTTAGATTTGTTTGGCCCACCACCTCTTTTGGTTAATGGAACTGTTTTAACTTTAGAACATGTGATGCAACGGCTTGAAATTATTGAAAATAAAGTTGCCACTATTGAATTGATTGAAAATTTGGATAAAAAGATTCATAATCAGATTACCCAATAAGGATCTAGGGTTGAAGTTACTTTGAAAAATCTTAAAGAGAAAGAACCTATAGTTAATGAAAAAATAGATCTAGATTCTGCAAGAATCGGTAAACTTGAGGATATCATTACCAACTTAGGTTCGGCGTTTTCTTCCATCAAAAACACTCCAAAAACCTCCTACCAAAACTGCCAAATTTATTTATGTTCCTAAAAATAAGGGTGAAACTTCTAGTAAGGGAGACGCGGATCTCAAATCAATAAGTGTTCATCCCAATTATCTCTCTATCATTAAGGAACATTTTGCTACAAATGAATTTCTTGAATTTTTGCCTAAAGGTTTAGTCATTGCTAAAAAGGGAGAAACCCCTAAAGATTATAAGTGCTCTATTGAGGATTTGAGTGCCAAAGATTGCACTACTTAGATCCATCTTCGCTTTTATGCCTAGCTAGGGGCGTTAAACGATAGCGCTAGTTGGGAGGCAACCCAATTTTATATGTGTTTTATATTTTTGTTTCTGTTTAGTAATAAATTTTGCATCTACCTTCTCTTTAGATGTGTTTTTATGTTTTAATTAGTGTTTGTGCCAAGTAGAACCTATAGGATAACCTATGGTGATAGTTAATTTGATTCTGCTGAAAAACAGAAACTTTGCGCGCACGAAATTAGTTTTGTTAAATCACAGAAACGTGATTTTCATTGATTCTTTTTGCTGATGATGAACAGAAAAATTTCCCAGGACTTCCTATTTTTTTAGGATTTTTAGAGTTCCAGAAGTTTGCGATAGTTACAGATTGCTACAGAATGTTCTGTTTTGACAGAATCTGTTTTTCATGTGTTGTTTGCTTATTTTGATGCATCTATGGCTAGTATCAAGTGGTATGAACCATAGAGAACTTGAAATACAGTAGGTTGAACACCAATATAAATAAATAATGAGTTCATTACATTACCTTATGTGGTGGTTTTGCTTTCTTTCACTAACGGAGCTTATGAGATTTCCTGTTGAGTTTTGTGTTGTGAAGTTTTCAAGTTTTGGGTAAAGATTTGATGGACTATGGAATAAGGAGTGGCAAAAGCCTAAGCTTGGGGATGCCCATGGAACCCCAAGATATTCAAGAATAGCCAAAGTTTAAGCTTGGGGATGCCCGGAAGGCATCCCTCTTTAAATCTTCGCATTGGTAACTTTACTTGGAGCTATATTTTTATTCGCCACATGATTTGTGTTTTGCTTGGAGCTTCGTGTATGATATTAGTATTTGCTTTTTAGTTTACCACAATCATCCTTTCTGTACACACCTTTTGGGAGAAGCCTACTTGATTGAAATTTATTAGAATACTCTACGTGCTTCACTTATATCTTTTGAGCTAGATAGTTTTTGCTCTAGTGCTTCACTTGTATCTTTTAGAGCACGGCGGTGGCTTAATTTTGTAGAAATTGCTATTCTCTCATGCTTCACTTATATCATTTTGAGAGTCTTTTAGAACATCATGGTATTTGCTATGGTTATAAAATTGGTCCTAGAATGGTAGGCATCCAAGTTGGATACAATAAAAACTATCATAGGAAGTGAATTGGATGCTATGATCAATTTGATACTTGATAATTGTTTTGAGATATGGAGGTAGTGATATTAAAGTCATGCTAGTTGGGTGATTAAGAATTTAAAGAATGCTTGTGTTGAAGTTAGCAAGTCCCATAGCATCCACATATGGTTAAAGTTGTGTAACAAATTTGAAACATGAAGTGTCCTTGGATTGTGCATCTTTATGAGTGGCGGTCGAGGATGAGCGATGGTCTTTTCCTACCAATCTATCCCTCTTGGAGCATGCAAGTAGTGCTTGGTTTTTGATGACTTCTAAAATTTTGCAATAAGTATATGAGTTCTTTTGACTAATGTTGAGTCCATGGATTATACACACTTTTACCTTTCCATCATTGCTAGCCTCTTCGGTACCGTGCATTGGCCTTTCTCACCTTGAGAGTTGGTGCAAACTTAGCCGGTGCATCCAAACCCCGTGATATGATACGCTCTATCACACATAAACCACCTTATATCTTCCTCAAAACAGCCACCATACCTACCATTATGGCATTTCCATAGCCATTCCGAGATATATTGCCATGCAACTTTCCACCGTTCCGTTTATCATCATGACACGCATTACTTTTGTCATATTTCCATTACATGATCATGTAGTTGACATCATATTTGTGGCAAAGCCACCATGCATAATTTTTCATACATGTCACTCTTGATTCATTGCACCATCCCGGTACACCGCCGGAGGCATTCATATAGTCATATCTTGTTCTAGTTTTGAGTTGTAATCATATGTTGTAATCAATAAAAGTGGGATCATCATCATTATTAGCGCTTTGTCCCCAAAAGGAAAAAAAGAAAGGCCAAAATAAAAAAAAAGGCCAAAGAAAAAAAATAAAAAAAGAAAAAAAAAGAAAAGAAAAGGAATAAAAATGGGCAATGTTACTATCTCCTTTTCCACACTTGCGCTTCAAAGTAGCACCATGTTCTTCATATAGCGAGTCACATATACTGTGCTTCAAAGTAGCACCATGTTCTTCATATAGAGAGTCTCATATGTTGTCACTTTCATATACTAGTGGGAATTTTTCATTATAGAACTTGGCTTGTATATTCCTACGATGGGATTCCTCAAATGCCCTAGGTCTTCGTGAGCAAGCAAGTTGGATGCACACCCACTAGTTTTTTTTGTTGAGATTTCATTCATTTATAGCTCTAGTGCATCTGTTGCATGGCAATCCCTACTCCTCATGTTGACATCAATTGATGGGCATCTCCATAACCCGTTGATTATCCTCGTCAATGTGAGACTTTCTCCTTTTTTGTCTTCTCCACACAATCCCCATCATCATATTCTATTCCACCCATAGTGCTATATCCATGGCTCACGCTCATGTATTGCGTGAAAATTGAAAAAGTTTGAGATTATTTAAGTACAAAACAATTGCTTGGCTTGTCATCGGGGGTGTAGAATTTGGGAACATTTTTGTGTGACAAAAATGAAGCATAGCCTAACTATATGATTTTGTAGGGATGAACTTTCTTTAGCCATGTTATTTTGAGAAGACATAATTGCTTTGATTAGTATGCTTGAAGTATTACTATTTCTTGTATCAATATGAACTTTTATTTTGAATCATTTTTATCTGAACATTCATGCCACAATAAAGAAAATTACATTGAGAATTATGCTAGGTAGCATTCCACATCAAAAATTCTGTTTTTATCATTTACCTACTCGAGGACGAGCAGGAATTAAGCTTGGGGATGCTTGATACGTCTCCAACATATCTATAATTTTTTATTGTTCCATGCTATTATATTTCCCCTTTTGGATGTTTATGGGCTTTATTTTACACATTTATATCATTTTTGGGACTAACCTACAAACCGGAGGCCCAGCCCGTATTGCTGTTTTTTTGCCTATTTCAGTATTTCGAAGAAAAGGAATATCAAACAGAGTCCAAACGGAATGAAACCTTCGAGAGCGTGATTTTTGGAACGAACGTGATCCAGAGGACTTGGAGTGCAAGCCAAGAAGCAGCCGAGGCGGCCATGAGGGTGGAGGGCGCGCCCACCCCTACAGGGCACGCCCCCTGTCTCATTGGCCCCTCGGGTGGCCACCGACCTACTTCTTCTTCCTATATATACCCACGTACCCCGAAAGCATCCAGGGAGCCAACGAAAAACAATTTGCACCGTTGTAACCTTCTGTATCCGCGAGATCCCATCTTGGAGCTTTCGTCGGTGCTTCGCCGGAGGGGCAATCGACCATGGAGGGCTTCTAAATCAACACCATAGCCCCTCCGATGAGTTGTGAGTAGTTTACCACAGACCTTCGGGTCCATAGTTATTAGCTAGATGGCTTCTTCTCTCTTTTTGGATCTCAATACCATGTTCTCCCCTTCTCTTGTGGAGATCTATTCGATGTCACTCTTTTTGTGGTGTGTTTGTCGAGATCCGATGAATTGTGGGTTTATGATCAAGTTTGTCTATGAAAAATATTTGAATCTCCTCTGAATTCTTTTATGTATGATTGAGTTATATTTGCAAGTCGCTTCGAATTATTAGTTTGGTTTGGCCTACTCGATTGATCTTTCTTGCAATGAGAGAAGTGCTTAGCTTTGGGTTCAATCTTGCGGTGTCCTTACCCAGTGACAGCAGGGGTTCCAAGGCACGTATTGTATTGTTGCCATCGAGGATAAAAAGTTGGGGTTTATATCATATTGCATGAGTTTATCCCTCTACATCATGTCATCTTTCTTAATGCGTTACTCTATTCGTATGAACTTAATACTCTAGATGCATGCTGGATAGCGGTCGATGTGTGGAGTAATAGTAGTAGATGCAGGCAGGAGTCGGTCTACTTGTCACGGACGTGATGCCTATATGCATGATCATGCCTAGATAATCTCATAATTATTCGCTTTTCTATCAATTGCTCGACAGTAATTTGTTCACCCACCGTAATACTTATGGTATCTCAAGAGAAGCCACTAGTGAAACCTATGGCCCCCGGGTCTATCTTTTATCATATAAGCTTTCAATCTACTTTTATTTGCATCTTTACTTTTCCAATCTATGTTATAAAATACCAAAAAATATATTTATCTTATCATACTATCTCTATCAGATCTCACTTTCGCAAGTGGCCGTGAAGGGATTGACAACCTCTTTATTGCGTTGGTTGCGAGTTCTTTGTTTGTTTGTGTAGGTGTGTGGGACTTTTGAGGAGCCTCCTACTGGATTGATACCTTGGTTCTCAAAAACTGAGGGACGTACTTACGCTACTATTGCTGCATCACCCTTTCCTCTTCAAGGAAAACCAACGCAAGCTCAAGACGTAGAAGTGGCAGTGATTGAAGAACTCTGGCAATGACACTATCATCAGGAAGATTAAATCCTAGTTGAGTCAAGTGGTTGTGGTACCTAGACATTCTGAGTATACGTTCACTAACAGAACAATTCTCCTCCATTTTACAGTTGTAGAACTTATTGGAGACTTCATATCTCTCAATCCGGGAATTTGCTTGAAATATTTACTTCAACTCCTGGAACATCTCATATGCTCCATGACGTTCAAAATGTCGTTGAAGTCCCGGTTCTAAGTCGTAAAGCATGGCACACTGAACTACCGAGTAGTCATCAGCTTTGCTCCGCCAAACATTCTTAACTTCATCAGTAGCATCTGCAGCAGGCCTAGCACCCAACGGATGTTCCAGGACGTAATTCTTTTGTGCAGCAGTGAGGATAATCCTCAAGTTACGGACCCAGTCCATGTAGTTGTTGCCATCATCTTTCAACTTAGCTTTCTCTAGGAACGCATTAAAATTAAATAAAACGGTAGCACGGGCCATTGATCTACAACAACATAGACAAGCAAAATACTATCAGGTACTAAGTTCATGATAAATTAAAGTTCAATTAATCATATTACTTAAGAACTCCCACTTAGATAGACATCCCTCTAATCATCTAAGTGATCACGTGATCCAAATCAACCATGTCCGATCATCACGTGAGATGGAGTAGTTTTCAATGGTGAACATCACTATGTTGATCCTATCTACTATATGATTCCTGTTTGACCTTTCAGTCTTAGTGTTCCAAGGCCATATCTGCATATGCTAGGCTCGTCAAGTTTAACCCGAGTATTCTGCGTGTGCAAAATAGGCTTGCACCCGTTGTATGCGAACGTAAGGCTTATCACACCCAATCATCACATGGTGTCTTGGCACGAGAACTGTAGCAACGGTGCATACTCAGGGAGAACACTTGTACTTTGAAATTTAGTAAGGGGTCATCTTATAATGCTACCGCCGTACTAAGCAAAATAAGATGCATAAAAGATAAACATCGCATGCAATCAAAATATGTGACATGATATGGCCATCATCATCTTGTGCTCATGATTTCCATCACCAAAGCATCGTCATGATCTCCATCGTCACCGGCACAACACCTTGATCTCCATCGTAGCATCATTGTCGTCTCGCCAACTATTGTTACTACGACTATCGCTATCGCTTAGTGATAAAGTACAACAATTACATGGCAATTGCATTGCATACAATAAAGTGAAAACCATATGGCTCCTGCCAGTTGCCGATAACTTTGTTACAAAACATGATCATCTCATACAACAATTCATATCACATCATGCCTTGCCATATCACATCACAGCAATCCCTGCAAAAACAAGTTAGACGTCCTCTACTTTTTTGTTGCAAGTTTTACATGGATGCTATGTGCTTCTAGCAAGAACCGTTCTTACCTAGGCAACAAAACCACAATGATTTTTTATCAAGTGTGTTGTTTTAACATTCAACAAGGACCGGGCGTAGCCACACTCGATTCAACTAAAGTTGGAGAAACAGTCACTCACTAGCCACCTGTGTGTGAAGCACGTCGGTAGAACCAGTCTCACGTAAGCATACGCTTAATGTCGGTCTGAGCCGCTTCATCCAACAATGCCACTGAATCAAAGTATGACATGCTGGTAAGCAGTATGACTATTATCGCCCACAACTCTTTGTGTTCTACTGGTGCATATAATATCTACGCATAGACCTGTCTCGGATGCCACTGTTGGGGAACGCAGTAATTTCCAAAAATTTCCTACGATCACGCAGATCTATCTAGGTGATGCAATGCAACGAGAGGGGAGAGTATTGTCTACGTACCCTCGTAGACTGAAAGCGGAAGCGTTATGACAATGTCATTGATGTAGTTGTATGTCTTCACGATCCGACCGATCCTAGCACCAAAGATACGGCACCTCCGCGATTTGCACACGTTCAGCTTGGTGACGTCCCATGAACTCTAGATCCAGCTGAGGTCAAGGGAGAGTTTCGTCAGCACGACGGCATGGTGACGGTGATGATGAAGTTACTGGCGCAGGGCTTCGCATAAGCACTATGACGATATGACCAAGGTGGAAATCTGTGGAGCGGGGAACCACACACGGCTGAAAGATCAACTTGATCAACTTGTGTGTCTATAGGGTGCCCCCTCCCCCGTATATAAAGGAGGAGAGGGGAGGCCAGCCGGCCCTCCTTGGCGCGCCCCCAAGAGGGGAATCCTACTAGGATTCCAAGTTCTAGTAGGTTTCCACCTAAAGGGAGAGAAGGGGAAGGAAGGAGAGGGAGAGGGGAAAGCAAAGGGGGGCGCCGCCCCCCCTTCCTTGTCCTATTCGGACTCAAGGGGGAGGGGCGTGCAGCCTGCCCTGGCCGCCCCTCTCTCTCTCCAATAAGGCCCATCGAAGCACATTAGGTCCCCCGGGGTTTTCGATAACCCTTTGGCACTCCGGTTTTATTCGAAACTTCTCCGGAACATTTCCGGTGTCCGAATATAATTATCCAATATATCATGTCTCGACTATTTCGAGACTCCTTGTCATGTCCGTGATCACATCCTAGACTTTGAACAATCTTCAGTACATCATATCACATAAACTCATCATACCAATCGTCATCGAATGTTAAGCATGCGGACCCTACGGGTTCGAGAACTATGTAGACATGACCGAGACACGTCTCCGGTCAATAACCAATAGCGGAACCTGAATGATCATATTGGTTCCTACATATTGGACGAAGATCTTTATCAGTCAAACCGCATAACAACATACGTTGTTCCCTATGTCATCGGTATGTTACTTTCCCGAGATTCAATCATCGGTATCATCATACCTAGTTCAATCTCGTTACCGGTAAGTCTCTTTACTCGTTCCTAATACTTCATCCCACAACTAACTCGTTAGCCTCAATGCTTGCAAGGCTTATAGTGATAAGTATTACCGAGAGGGCCCAGAGATACCTCTCCGAAACACGGAGTGACAAATTCTAATCTTGATCTATGTCAACCCAACAAACACCTTCGGAGACACCTGTAGAGCACCTTTATAATCACCCATTTACGTTGTGATGTTTGGTAGCACGCAAAGTGTTCCTCCGGTATTCGGGAGTTGCATAATCTCATAGTCTGAGGAACTTGTATAAGTCATGAAGAAAGCAGTAGCAATGAAACTAACATGATCATAATGCTAAGCTAACGGATGGGTCATGTCCATCACATCATTCTCCTAATGATGTGATCCCATTCATCAAATGACAACTCATGTCTATAGTTAGGAAACATAACCATCTTTGATTAACGAGCTAGTCAAGTAGAGGCATACTAGGGACTATATGTTTTGTCTATGTATTCACACATGTACTAAGTTTCCGGTTAATACAATTCTAGCATGAATAATTAACATTTATCATGAATTAAGGAAATAAATAATAACTTTATTATTGCCTCTAGGTCATATTTCCTTCAGGGGCACGCCCTCTTGATCCATAGATGGATCGAGTCTGACTAGCTTTATAGGTAGGTCGTGTTGAAAGTCGTATGTATAGCCCGCGGCTGCACTCTCCCTCTTCAGCAAGGGGGCACGGGTTGGTATTCGGCATGATATGCCGCTTTATCCCGTCCACGTGGTGGTCGGTCTGGTTGGTCTGCCTGGTTGTATTTCGACGATATCGGTTCAAGGACTTCATCATCGAATTGAGGCAACAGCTTACGCCTAGGGTAACTTTTGACAGGTCGCTCTTGGCCGTATTCCTTAGCAGCCAGGACCTTAGTCCATCTTTCCTTCAGCATGTCTTGCTCTTCTTTGAGCTGATGTTGCTTTCTCTTCAGGCTCCAGGCTATAGCAATAAGCTGTCGCTTGAAGCATTCTTGGTCGAGGGGTTCCTCTGGGACAATGAAGTCCTCGTCACCGAGGCTGACCTCCTCTTCGGATTCTAGCATATAGTTGCTATCTTCCGTGTCTTCCTTGTCAGCGCGTCCAGGGCTGTATTCCCCTTATTCCCATTCGTCCTATTCGGATGTGGGCTTGATAAGGTGTTCATTATCTTCGGCACCATCCGGAGTCTCGTTGTCTCCGCTGCCGGTGTTACTGTCCTTCTCTCGACGCGATCAGGAGCGACGCTGCTGACGTTGGTGCTTTGGTGGTTTGTCGACGGTTCTGTCCTCATCTGGGCTTGTGTTTTCCTCATCGTTCTTCGGAATGTCCACCATGTATACATCATATGTTGAGGTGGCCATCCAACGCCCCATAACGGGTGGGACTTGGCTTGGTTCCACGTCGGCATCGTCGTCCATGCCGTCGATGTCTTCGAACGCATAATCTAGCATGTCGGTTAAGTCCTTGACAGTGGCTATCAAGTGGGTGGTGGGCGGGGCGTAAAATTCCCCTCTCTTAGTGTCGGCGTTCTGGGAATGGGGGTCCCCAGACTTGCCTGCCTGCGGCCTGCGGCGTGGCTCGAAGGAGGCCTAGCACAGCCCATCTTCATCAACGCAAGCTCAAGACCCTCGCGAGGGGCCAAGCCTCACGGGGCGGACGACAAGGAGCTTCCTCAGGCACGGCCTCGTTAGGGTGGCTCATGAGGAGGCGGAGATTTCAAGGCAGGGTACCTCGCGAGGTGCCCATGATGCAAGCCATGACGACCAGGGGCGCCAGTCGGGCGCCAGCCCACGCAGTGTCCTCCTTTCCTCTTTGGTGCAAAGGGAGCAAGCGCAGGTGAGAGCATCAAGCAAAGGCGTCCACTTCGGTGCAACAAGACCAAGACCAGCCCAACGTCCAGAAGGAAGTCATTGTGGAGCCCGAGCCGGCGTCACCACCAGAGCCTTTGGCAGGCGAGGACCAACTTTAGTCAGGATAAGTGTACCCGTTGTTCCCCTTCAAAATGGCCAATTGTTGGCGCTCTTCCCGCTCAATATTTGGGAAGAGGCCCAGGGCCTTTGCCTATAAATAGGACTAGCCACCCCAAGGGAGAGAGGGGAGAGACAGAGAGAAGGAAGAGGCATCGAGAGAACAAGGATAGGAATACACACACAGAGAGAGAGAGGCGACTGAACTCCCCCTAGCAGTTCATCGCGCCAGCCAAGAATAGACCCTCGCGAGGCTGTTCTCCCTTTGTATTGTTCATCATCAAGCCCAAGAGGGAATCCACCACACCACACACTGGAGTAGGGTATTACACCATAATGGTGGCCTGAACCAGCATAAATCTTGTGTCTCTTGTGCTGTTCAGTTTGGTAGTTTAGGTCCTAGCGATTCGGCGAGGAGCGAGCCGGTAGAGGGTTGAATCTCCACGCGCACCCCAGTGTTCGAACCTCAGGGGTCTGCTGCAACCCGAAATCCGACATTTGGCGCGCCAGGTAGGGGTGCGCCGGAATTTGGCTTCCGCCGTCTTGTTCTTCCCCGACCACCGCAACCATGTCTGACGCTCGTCGGGCTCACGCCGAGCGCCGAGCCGCCCTCGCTTCCCATGTCGCCCAGACGGCTCCCATCGGCCTGCGCCCTCGTCATTCCCCGTCACCTGTTGTCAATGCCGCCACCGGCCCAGCGGGCAACGAGCAGCAAGCATCGTCCCAGCATCCGTCCATGAGGCGGGACGGCCGCCCGGCCACGCCCTCGCTCACCCCCGCTGGTTCTTCGTCACGCGCTTCGCGCCATGGAGGCCCGAAGGCGCTTCATCGTGCCAAACGAGCTCCTGCGCTACCGCCCCATCGACGATGTCTACGAAGAATGGCTCGACCGAGTCGTCGAGCTTGTCCGTGCCGTAGGAGGCGCCCCCGCACCATCCTTCTCACTACACGGCACCCCGCCCTGCACGGGCGATGAAGCTGCTGGGGCGCCTCAGCCACCTCCTCCTCAAGAAGGCGCCCTGGCCCCAAGGCGCGCGGCCCCTGGGCGGAACCCGCTCCGCCAGGCGCCAGCGCGGCAAGAGCAGAGCTGCCAAGAAGTCCCTCGCCCTCGAGAAGCTGCCCGAGCGCTCCCTGCTCCGGCACGTCAAGACCCTGCGCTACCCCCAGCCATGGCGCATGGGGACCCGCAGGACCAAGCTCTCCGTCGCCCAAGGCCCCCCGTGGCCACGGCGGGCTACCGCGCCTTCAACTCCGAGCTGCGCAGCGTCGCGTGGCCCGGCAAGTTCAAGCCAGACCTGCCCCCTCGCTACAACGGCACGGCTGACCCTGCGGAGTTCCTCCAACTCTACGAGTTGGGCATCGTGGCTGCCAACAGAGACGAAAAGGTCATGGCGAACTGGTTTCCCACGGTGCTCAAGGACAGAGCCCGCACCTGGCTCCTGAACCTAGCCCCAGGCACGATCTCTTCCTGGGAGGAGAGCGCAGCCGCTTCATCGCCAACTTCCAGGGCACTCGCGACTGGCCACCCGCCGTGAGGGACATGCCCCGTATCAAGCAACAGCCAGGGGAAACCCTGCAGAAGTACATCCAGCGCTTCAACAACGCGCGCCTCAAGATCCCCAGGGTAACGGAGGAGGCCATCATCTCGCCTTCTCCGACGGTGTGCGCGACGTCAAGATGAAGGAGGAGCTGGCGATGCATGAAGACCTGCACCTCCTTGAGCTGTTCAACTTGGCGACCAAGTGCGCCAGGGCTGAGGAGGGCGATCTCCTCCTCGAGTTGCTGCCGGACCTCAAGAGAAGAAGCCCAAGGCCAAGGACGTGAAGCGCAAGGGGGCTGTCATGCTCGCGGCCGAGCCAGACACCAAGCGGGGTGGAGATCAACCCGAATCCTCCAAGGGCAGTCGGTACTGCGTGTACCATGACCTCCACACTCACAAAACAAATGAATGTCAAGAGCTCCGGGCCGTGCGTGAAGGAAGGGTCAGCAGACGTCCCGACCACAGCGACCGGGGCTACGGCCGAGGAGGAGGAAGGAATGTAGGACGCTGGGAAGACCGCGGCCCGTGCCAAGGGTGGCGCGACCAACCTCGCGAGGACCACTGGCAGGACCCGCCTCGCGAGGGAGGCTGGAGGGATCAGCCTCGTGAGGATCGCCCGCAAGGGAACGCAGGCCTCCCTCCGCTGCCGCCAGCAGCCAAGGAGAAATGAAGACCGTCATCAGGACAAGGGGGCTTGGGGCTTCCAGGAACCGCGTGCAGTCGCCTGCATCCTGGGCGGAGCTCAAGCCCCAGCCTCTTAGCGCGTCTTCAAGCAGTTCGCCCGCGAAGTGAATGCAGTCCTCCCCAAGCTCAAGGCCACGCGCCCTCTTAGGTGGTCAGCATGCGCCATCACGTTCAGCTCAGCGAATCAGCTCAAGGGCGCGGCCACAGCTGGAGTCCTCCCGATGCTTTGTTCCCCAATCATCAGCAACATGCTAGTCACCAGGACCCTCATCGACGGCGGGGCAGGGCTCAACGTCCTGTCCGTGGAAACATTCAACAATCTTCAAGTGCCTTACAGTTAGCTTCAGTGAACCAAGCCCTTCTCCGGAGTCACCGACGGCTCCACGGTCCCGATAGGGCAGGTCCGCCTTCCTGTCACCTTCACCTTAACTACCGCACCGAGCTCATCAACTTCGACGTCGCACACATTCGCTTGCCGTACAACGCCATCCTCGGGTACCCGGTGCTGGCCAAGTTCATGGCCGTAACCCACCACGGCTACAACATCCTCAAGATGCCAGGAAGCGGCGGGGTCATCACGGTGCCTGAGGGAGTCCTGGACTAGGGGGTGTCCGGACAGCCGGACTATCATTATCCGCCGGACTCCAAGACTACGAAGATACAAGATTGAAGACTCCGTCCCGTGTCCGGATGGGACTTTCCCTGGCGTGGAAGGCAAGCTTGGCGATGCGGATATGTAGATCTCCTACCATTGTAACCGACTCTGTGTAACCCTAGCCTCCTCCGGTGTCTATATAAACCGGAGGGCTTTAGTCTGTAGGACAACATACATTACAACAATCATACCATAGGCTAGCTTTAGGGTTTAGCCTCCTTGATCTCTTCGTAGATCCACTCTTGTACTATCCATATCATCAATATTAATCAAGCAGGACGTAGGGTTTTACCTCCATCGACAGGGCCCAAACCTGGGTAAAACATCGTGTCCCTCGTCTCCTGTTACCATCCGCCTAGACGCACAGTTCGGGACCCCCTACCCGAGATCCGCCGGTTTTGACACCGACATTGGTGCTTTCATTGAGAGTTCCTCTGTGTCGTCACCGATAGGCTTGATGGCATCTGCAAACAACGACGCTGTCGAGGTGAGACTTTTCTCCCGGACAGATCTTCAGATTCGGCGGCCGCAAGACTACGGGCTAATTAAGCAGGCCATCCGGAGCAGATCGAAGCTACGCCCTGGCCGTCGGTCAGATTCAAAAGCCTAAACCTCACGGCCGATGTCCGCGGAGACTTGATCTTCGACGGACTCGAGCCACAGCCAAGCGCGCCGCACTGTGTCGATGGGCATGATCTAGCTCTACCACCGAATAGTGCCTTGGTGGCAGCACACGAATCCCCTTCGGCCATTAGTCTGGAGCCGATTGCCCAGATAGAGGATCGGTGGATGGACACCGCCTCGGGGGCTTCAACTTCCACGGTGATGGAGCCGAACACTAATCTTGTCCCTTGCAAAACTCGTGATTCCGAGGTGCCGGACTCCTTGCCGGACTCCGAACCTCCCACGCCCCTACCAACCGACTCGGATTGGGCGCCGGTTATGGAATTCACCGCCGCGGACATCTTCCAATACTCGCCTTTTGGCGACATCCTGAATTCACTAAAGCATCTCTCGTTATCAGGAGAGCCCTGGCCGGACTATGGCCACGATGGTTGGGATACGGACGACGAAGAAATTCAGAGCCCACCCACCACCCACTTTGTAGCCACTGTCGATGATCTAACCGACATGCTAGACTACAACTCCGAAGACATCGACGCTGTGGATGACGATGCCGGAGACGAACAGGAACCAGCGCCTACAGGGCACTGGAAGACCACCTCGTCATATGACATATACATGGTGGATACCCCAAAAGACGGGGACGGCGAAGAAACAGTGGAGGCAGATTCTTTAAAGAAACAGCCCAAGCGCCGGCGTCAGCGACGCCGCTCTAAATCCCGCCACAGCAAGAATGGAGATTCCGGCACAGGAGATAATAATACCCCAGAAAGTGCCGAAGACAACCCCCTCCAGCAAGACTCAGCGCAGGAGGATGCAGAAGCAAGCCCTCATGAGAGGGCGGCAGATGAAGAGGTTGAGGACTACAACTATATGCCTCCCTCTGAAGACGAGGCAAGCCTCAACGATGACGAATTCGTCGTGCCCGAGGATCCCGTCGAACAAGAGCGTTTTAAATGCAGGCTTATCGCCACGGCAAACAGCCTAAAGAAAAAGCAGCAGCAGCTTCAAGCTGATCAGGACCTACTGGCCGATCGATGGACCGAGGTCCTCGCGGCCGAAGAGTATAAACTCGAACGCCCCTCCAAAAGCTATCGAAGACGCAAGTTGCTCCCCCGATTAGAGGAGGAAGCATACATACCTCCATCACCAGTGCACGATACGGCTGACCGACCACCCCGCGGTCGTGATAGAGAGGCATCCAGGCCCCCAACCAAGAACGTACACTGGCATCGCTCCAAAAGTACGAAGCCAAGAGGGAACGTGCCGGACTTGTGAGATATATTGGAGGACAAAGCAAGGCAATCCAGATCCATCTACGGATCACGTGGGCGCCCCACGACCCATGACGAACACCGTCGCATCGGATATAATACCCCCGGCCGGGCCGAACACGGCAAACAGCGTACATCGTGATATTGCTCAATACAGAGGCGCCGCACACCCGCTATGCTTCACTGACGAAGTAATGGATCATCAAATCCCTGAAGGGTTTAAACCCGTAAACATTGAATCCTACGATGGCACAACAGACCCCACGGTTTGGATCGAAGATTATATTCTCCACATCCATATGGCCCGCGGCGACGATCTCCACGCCATCAAGTATCTCCCACTCAAGCTTAAAGGACCAGCTCGGCATTGGCTTAACAGCTTGCCCACAGAGTCAATTGGGTGTTGGGAAGACCTAGAAGCCGCATTCCTTGATAACTTCCAGGGCACGTATGTGCGACCACCAGACGCCGATGACCTAAGCCACATCATTCAGCAGCCAGACGAATCGGCCAGACAATTCTGGACACGGTTCTTGACGAAGAAAAATCAAATCGTCGACTGTCCGGATGCAGAGGCCCTTGCAGCCTTCAAGCATAACATCCGCGACGAATGGCTAGACCGGCACTTGGGACAGGAAAAGCCGAAATCTATGGCAGCCCTTACATCATTAATGACCCGCTTCTGCACGGGAGAGGATAGCTGGCTAGCTCGCAACAACAATCTCCGTAAAAATTCTAGCAGTCCGGATACTAAGGACAACAACGGCAGGCCACGTCGAAACAAAAACAAACGCCGCATTAACGACGATGACAAGGAGGATACGGCAGTCAACGCCGGATTCCGAGGCTCTAAACCCGGTCAACGGAAGAAGCCATTCAAAAGAACCACTCCGGGTCCGTCCAATTTGGACCGAATACTCGACCGCTTATGCCAGATACATGGCACCCCTGAAAAACCAGCCAATCACACTAATAGAGATTGCCGGGTGTTCAAGCAGGCAGGCAAGTTAATTGCCGAAAACAACGACAAGGGGCTAAATAGCGACGACGAGGAGGAGACCCGACTGCCGAACAATAGAGGACAGAAGGGTTTTCCCCCACAAGTGCGGACGGTGAACATGATTTACGCGACCCATATACCCAAGAGGGAGAGGAAGCGCGCACTAAGGGACGTCTACGCGATGGAGCCAATCGCCCCGAAGTTCAATCCATGGTCCTCTTGTCCGATCACTTTCGATCGAAGAGACCATCCGACCAGCATACGCCATGGCGGATTCGCCGCATTGGTTTTAAACCCAATCGTCGATGGATTTCACCTCATGAGAGTCCCGATGGGCGGCGGTAGTAGCTGAACCTGCTTTATCGGGATACAAAGGCGCAAAATGGGCATAGACCCCTCAAGGATTAAACCTACAAAGACAGCCTTTAAAGGTGTCATACCAGGTGTGGAAGCCAACTATACAGGCTCAGTAACACTGGAAGTGGTCTTCGGATCCCCGGACAATTTCCGGAGCAAGGAGTTAATCTTCGACATAGTCCCGTTTCGCAGCGGCTATCACGCTCAGCTCGGACGAACCGCATTTGCAAAATTCAACGCAGTGCCGCATTATGCATACCTCAAGCTCAAGATGCCAGGCCCTCGTGGAGTCATCACGGTCAACGGGAATACGGAACCCTCCCTCCGAACGAAGGAACATACAGCGGCTCTCGCGGCAGAAGTACAGAGCAGCCTCTTAAGGCAATTCTCGTGTCCGGCCGTTAAACGGCCGGATACAGCAAAATGCGCCCGAAGCAATACCAACCAAGACCACCTGGCGCGATCAGAGCACGCGTAGCAAGAATAACACTCCGCGTACATCATTACGCTTTGGAGATACCATGGGCGCAGGGGAAGGGGCACGATCACAATGGACCCAGAGTGCGGTTCGACCACACCAGGGGCTCGCAAGTGTGCCCCCTTTTTTTATTTATTATTTTCCTTCTTTGTGTACACAGACTCCGGTAACAGAGGCCTGTCCGTGGCGAACCCGCCGAACTCGTGATGCAACAGCTTAGGGGCGAAAGAAGGTTGCGGCGAACACTCGTGTGGTCTCAATTACGAGCATTAAATTCGATTGTATACACCAAGTCCGCAGCTCACCTCGAAGGGGACACGCCATTTAGTCCAAATCCCTTGCTTACCAAGACTATTTGTATCACCGCACTCATAGCGCATTTCCTTTAATAAATAATGCAGCACTTTTCATTGCAATTACATTACCTTTTATATATATGTTCATTACATGACATATTGCACCCATATATTTTGGTACGGCCGATACACCAGGGCTTATGTTCCCCACATTGTGGTGTGATAAGTCCTAACACTTTCATAAGTGCGGCACCCGAACTTATAGCATTATAAGAATCAGCTCGAATCATGTCTTGGGTCAATTGTTGGGTTTGCCTGCTCCCACGTTTTGGTGCCTTACGTTCCGCTCTGTCGGCTAAGGTGGCACTGGGAGAACCACTGCGATTGCGCCCGGTTGAGCAGGCGGCGCCTCGATGGAGAAAGCTAAACTGACCCGGCATGATAAGGCGAGAGACTGGTCGCTGTTCGAGAGGTTTCTTGGTCCTTAAAGACTCACGCTTGACGAAGTTCGGACCATGTCCGACGAAGGCGTGGATAGCGCCTCAATTCGCCTTCCGAATACCGGGGGCTTCACCGAAATTTAAAATTATAGAATTCTATGGCTAAGTGAGAGTGTTCAAGCATTATAAGTCCGGTCGCCTTGTTCGTCAGTGTTGAGCGCCTCCTAGATGGACCCAAAATGGGAACAAGAGTGCTCAAGGTTATCCGAACACCCCAAACTGTGTGGCTCGGGGTGAAGCCAACGACTTGCCATCTCTCAGATTTTATAAACGGTCGAACAGAAGGTAATATTTTAAATTAAAACAAGTGTTGCTCAAGGCGCATATGAACGCAATTTTCAGCGCACAGGATAATACACAACGAGTTCACTCAAAGATTACATTTCTGGGGCACTCATCCGCAATATCGCGGGCTCCCTTCAGGACAGGTTTATAATACATTTCAGGCGTGCGATACTCCTTGCCCGGTGGCGGTGGGTCCGTGAGAAGCTTCTCCGCATCCAACTTGCCCCAATGCACCTTTGTGCGGGCAAGGGCCCGATGAGCACCTTCAATACAGGCGGAGTGCTTGACGACCTCCACCCAGGGGCATGCATCCACCAGCCGCCGCACGAGGCCAAAGTAGCTCCCAGGCATGGCCTGTCCAAGCCACAGCCGGACTATAAGGCCCTTCATGGCCTCCTTAGCTACCTTGTGGAGTTCGACCAGCTGCTTCAGCTGGTCGCTTGGGGCACTGGTGTCCGCCTCAGCGCATTGAGACCGAAGACTTTCTCCATCGAGCTCCCTCCTCGCCACGATAGAATGCGGCGGCATCGGGCGCCTCTGGCGCAGATCTGCAAACGCCCCTGGAGATCTCCGAATGCGGGTAAGTGTCAGGTATTTTACATTAACATGCCTGCTTTGCATGAAAAATGCCTTACCCGCCGCTACCTTCTTCACATCTTCAACCTCCTGAAGGTCCTTACGGGCCTCGGCCTTGGCGGACTTGGCACTTTCGAGAGCCGAGGCAAGCTCGGACTCTCGAGTCTTGGAGTCACGCTCCAAACTCTCATGCTTCTCCATGAGAGCCTGGAGCTCTTGCCATACTTCCGCCACCCGTGCCTCCTGCTTCTCTCGCTCTTCCCGCTCCATGTCAAGATCTGCTCGGCCGGGACACAGCCTCCTTCAGGGCTGCCACCTCGTTCGTGGCCCCTGCAATACCCATATTATCCTTGTTAATTTTATTGCAACCAAAATCCTTTTATGTAAGGTAACTATTCAAAGTGGTGTTACTCACATTCTTTGTCCTCGAGCTGCTTCTTGGCATGGCCGAGCTCTTGCTCGGACCGCTCGAGATCCTTCTTCAACACATCAACCTCCGCCAATAGTGCGGCAGAGGTCAGCAGAGCAGCCTGCAAACCCATATTAACATATTTTAAGCAACCCTGCGTATATCTTGTTAGATCCTCAGTCCGGCTTTTCTTTCCGAACACCGAACTGAGCATCGAAACTCTTATGCATGCGGTATTACATTACATAATTTTAACTTCTTACCTCTAAGCCTGTTAGAAGGCTGCTGCAGGCTTCGGTCAGCCCGCTTTTGGCAAGCTGAACCTTTTGAATCACCGCACTCATGATAGTGCGGTGTTCTTCATCGATGGAAGCGCCTTTAAGCGCCTCCAACAAGTTATCCGGCGCCTTCGGTTGGATGGAGGTCGCCGGTGTCACGGTCTTGCCCTTCTTTCGAAAGGACCACCCGCCGGACTCTGGAACCACTGCGGGTTCCGATGTAGAGTCCGGCACAAAGTCCGGGAGGCAGCCTGACGGCGCCTCCGGAGCCTCCTCCTGATGGGTCCTTCTCTGGGATCCCACCTCGGCGTCCTCGTTGGCGCGGGGGGTAGAGGCGGTCGGAAGTGAATCCACATTCGACGGGGCCAATGACCCGCTCGATGAAGCGGGGAGATCATCATCGGCCGGGCTACGGACAGAACGCGGCATTAGAAGGACACTACGCGACACGAAAGAAATTGCACATCAAGGATCCGGATACTTACGATCTTGCCGGACGTCTGGCCCTTGGAGGCCACTCATCCTCGCCAATGGTGGTGTTGGCGAAACTGTCCGGGGGGATAGTCCTCCCCCTCTTGGACCCTTCGACCTCCCCTATTGGGGAAGCCTTCCTCTTCTTCTCTCCCTCCTCCGGGAGAGAGTCCTCCTCCTCCTCGTCTTCGGGGGAGGAGTCCGCCTCGTCGTCGGACGCCTGATTGCGGGAACTCTTTCGAGTCCCCGCGGCCACCTTCTTGGCCTTCTTCTCCGGCACCACGCGGTGCGGAACTAGCAGCCCGCTAAACGGGCGCTCGGGTCTTCGGCATGGGAGCCGGGCTGATGAGCTGCTTGGCCTTCTCCATCCACTCTGTCAAAGGAAAAGAGAGATTGAAACCCTCTTGGAATCGGTTTAATTACCACAAGTGTCCCGTGAACGGGTTGAATCACTTACCTCGTCGGCTGGATGTGCGAGCGAAATCATGATCTTCCTTCGGCGGATCGCGGGCTTCGGCGCCTTAAACAGCACCTCGCAGACGCCTTCAGATGTCATATCAAGAGCTCGCTCAGCGCTGGTGCTGTTCTCGATTGAACTCCACAGCATTGAATGCTCGTTTGGCATGGGAGAATCCGGCGGATGAGCATGACTTGGACGCCGACGAGCCCGAGCTTATTGCTCACCAGCTTCTAGATGCAGGCTCGAGTCCCGTCACCTCCTTGGATTGCCCCACAGAAGCCCTTCTCTTTCCAGAGGTGAGCTGCGTGGGGCGCTTAGATCTAAACTTGGGGCCGCTGCCCATGTGGGCTTGCGCGCTCGGTGATGTAGAACCACCCCGATTGCCACCCCTTGACGGAGTCCACGAAGGCACCTTCGAGCCAAAGGACGTTGGGCAACTTACCCAACATGGCGCCTCTGCATTCCGCTTGCGTGCCCTTCACAACCATCGGCTTGACGTTGAAGGTCTTGAGCCAGCGGCCGAAGTGGGGCCGGATGCAGAGGAAAGCCTCGCACACGACGATAAACGCCGAGATATTGAGGATGAAGTTCGGCGCCAGATCGTGGAAATCCAGGCCGTAGTAAAGATCGTGGAAATCCAGGCCATAGTAAAACATGATCCCCCGGACGAATGGATGCTGTGGAAAGCCCTGTCCGCGGAGGAAGTGGGGAAGGAAGACGACCCTCTCATGGAGCCCAGGGGTAGGGATGAGCTGCCCCTCGTCGAGCAGCCGATGCACGATATCGCCGGAAAGGTATCCGGCGCTGCGCAGTTTGGTGATGTGCTCCTCCTTAACGGTGGAGGACAACCACTTGCCTCTCGCTCCGGACATATTCGGAGAATGTCGGGGCGAGATGCGCGAGCTTGGGCGTTGGAACTTGAGTACGCGGAGATGGATAAGCAAAGGAGGAAGAAGGCGTAGGTGAGAAAGTAAACTTATCCCTTATATATAGGCGGATTTAAAACTATGCGCCCTCGCCGCCCGATAAAACTCGCTTATCTCCCAAGCGCTACCATCAATGGCGCGTTGTTACCCACGTCCGTATTGATGAGAATCCCGGAATAAGGGGAACACGATCTCGCTTCGACAAGACGTGCCAAGGAAACCGCCGCTAAACGCTCGAGGTGCTATAGTAAAAACGATTCAAACAAAGGCTTGGTAGCGGTGTGATGTCACGCCGCATAATACGCCGCCAGATTGGACTGGTGTACATTTTATTCTCTCTACGGTAGAATGTGGAATTTATTTTGCGAGCGGACACTATCCTGGTGTTCATGATCTTCTCTGGATTATTCAAGGGAGGAACCCGCCTTGCAATGCCGAACATTATGCGCGCCGGACTTATCGTCATTGAAGCCTGGTTCAAGGGCTACTGAGGGAGTCCTGGACTAGGGGGTGTCCGGACAGCTGGACAATCATTATCCGCCGGACTCCAAGACTACGAATATACAAGATTGAAGACTCCGTACCGTGTCCGGATGGGACTTTCCCTGGCATGGAAGACAAGCTTGGCGATGCGGATATGTAGATCTCCTACCATTGTAACCGACTCTGTGTAACCCTAGCCTCCTCCTGTGTCTATATAAACCGGAGGGCTTTAGTCCGTAGGACAACATACATTACAACAATCATACCATAGGCTAGCTTTAGGGTTTAGCCTCCTTGATCTCGTGGTAGATCCACTCTTGTACTACCCATATCATCAATATTAATCAAGCAGGACGTAGGGTTTTACCTCCATCGAGAGGGCCCGAACTCAGGTAAAACATCGTGTCCCTCGTCTCCTGTTACGATCCTCCTAGACGCACAGTTCGGGACCCCCTACCCGAGATCCGCCGGTTTTGACACCGACAGTGCCCTGCGAAGAGAGACACGCAGTGTGCTCCCTGGAGCGAGCCTTTCAGGCCGCATCACTGGAAGACCCAGACCGCAGAGGCAGGAGGCTTCCCGAGGACGCCCCCAAGAAGAAGAAGACATCAACCGGCCCGGCCCCTCAAGAGGCAGGCCCCTTAGGGCCCGCGCCTGGCCAGGAGGAGCCTCCTTCCATCGCATAGGGAAGCGCGCCCGGAGCCCTCCTCAGGCAGGGCTTGGGGGCTCTTCCCTGGAGGACCGCCGACCTCGCCAAGGTCACGAGGGAGGTGCTTGGGCACCATGTCGAGGCGTGCTTCGAAGCACGTTTCCCTCAAGAAGGAGCAAGGCAAGGAGGGCAAACCTCGGGGAGTTCGTCGCAAGGCCATTCAGAGTTACAGAGTCAAGGGTCATGAGAGGCAGCCGCCACTGCTGTGGCCCCCATCCAGGCAAGGATGGCGGGCTGCGCGTTTGCATCGACATACCAGGGCTCAACCGAGCCGCGTCTCAAGAGCGCCTCTGGCCCTCTAGAGCGGGACGTTGCGAGGGTCCGCCCCACAGCTACGTGCGCATGCCATACGGCCTGCCGAGCGCGGCTGCTGCGCACCAGCGTCTCATGAGGGCCATCTTGGAGGCTCAGGAGGTCAGGCGTACCGCAGCCCTGACGGAGATGGAGATGGCCCGCAAGGAGCCACCAGCGCCTCCGGAGCCTCCAGACACCCCTGGGCCTGGGGGCTCATGAGGATCGGCTCCTGCAGCCCACCGAGTCTGCTACACCAACACCCCTTCGTCCCCAACATCATCAGGTGACATCTTTTAAGTTTCGCTCTGGCCGGAGTGCCTTCAGGCCGTGATTATTCCTGTGCCGTGTGGGTCCGCCCTCATGCATGTATCCCCTTTATTTCATGTCCTTAGCTTATTTTATTGGGGGCACCCCTCGGGCTGCATCATCCCCAAGCCGCTCGGGCCTGTCCCAGCAGCATGTATCCTTCTTGCGTTTATCTTAGGACTATGCTTTCGATCCACCATGCTTGTTATTTGGTGCCGTTTTCTCCTGGGTGTTGGAATCTTGCACGTTAAAGGGGGTGCTCGAGCATCGCGACTCGTGGCTCCTCTGACAGCTCTCCGCCCTCACCCTCCGGTCTTGTCCATGGCATCGTGACTGGCAAGCCAACGACGGCCGGGACCAGCCCGAGAGCCGGGACCCGAGGACGTAGAGTTTCGTCATCTAACCCAGCTTGCGCGTTAAAGGGGGGTTCATGAGTATCGCGACTCAGGGCTCCTACCGGCTCTCCGGCCCTCACCCTCTGGTCTTGTCCATGGCATCGCGACCTGGCAAGCCAGCGATGGCTGAGACCAGCCCGAGATCCGGGACCCGAGGACGTAGAGTTTCTTCATCTAACCCAGCTTGCGCGATAGAGGGGAGGGTGCCTGAGCATCGCGACTCAGGGCTCCTACCGGCTCTCCGGCCCTCACCCTCTGATCTTGTCCATGGCATCGCGACCTGGCATGCCAGCCGACGGCTGAGACCAGCCCGAGAGCGGACCAAGACGAGAGCACCGCATCCGCCAAATTTGCAGTGAACACACCCCAAGATAAGGCCCGAGCCAGCGCAACCCGCCTTTGAGGTAGGGCCTCAGAGTCCATGCTGGCTCACGGGTGCCCAGATACACCTCGCCAGCCTTTCACGCCCCCTTGAGCAACTAACGGCTAATCTGCCGATTGTCGCGACAAACCCTCGTTCCTTTTGTGATGAGCTTGCAGGGTCCCTCCAAGGAGCATTGCCAAGCAACCTCGCGACGGCCAAGGCTAGCGCCGCACCAGGAAGCATTTTTCTGACCCTCGAGATAAGTCACCCTCCGGACACACTAGTTATCGCAGCACCATCCTCAAGACTCAATGCAATCCCGTGTAGCAACGCCGCCTCCTTTCTCACCGAACGATGGCTGCTTGAGCGCTTAAGGGGCCCCGAGCATCGCGACTCGGGCTCTTACGGACCTCGGCCGCCACCTCCCCGCCTTGACCACGGCATCGCGACCTGGCATACCAGCAACGGCTGAAGCCGCCTTGGGACTAGGACCTGTCGGCACAGAGCATCAAGCCCTCGCGAGGTCTGAAAGGAGGGAACTAAGCTAAAACGGAATAAGCATCTCGCACCGCTCCACAATAGGCATCATATTGACAGACGGAGCTACAAACATCTTACAAGCCCCCGTGGGGTATATTCTTGGCCCCTCGCAGGGACAAAAGGCGCGAGTCCTAAGGAGTCCTAACTACAGGGGGCATCACGGCAGACGCCATCATCAACAGTGGGCCGCCCAGCACCGATGCCAACCCCATCCAGATCAGGGGCGGCGACGACCTGACGAGCCCGCCCTGCTCCGGGAATGGCGCAGGCTCGGGGGGTCGTAGCTGTCGTCGCTCGTCTCCGGCATCATGAAAATCTTGGCGGAATCACTGGATTCTCCGACACCTCCGTCGCCTGAGGAGCGGCCAAGGGAGCGGACGGCCGGCCTCTGTCTCGCCGCAGCAGGGTCCCGACCGCCTCTCTCGGGGCAGCACTCCAGCCAACGACCCTCCGCATCGAAGACCTTGAAGGACATCACCGAAGCACCGTCGTACTCCAGATGGATCGTGAGGGCGCCCCTCATCCTGCAAACCCGAGCGACCTCGCCCCAGCCTTGAGTTATGAAGACCTCGCTCGGGGCAACGACCGCGACCTTTGCCCCGGTCGCAAGGGTGCCGCAGCCGGCGTGCTGTAGCCAGAGCCCCAGGGGTTCCCCCTGCCGGACAACGGAGGCGAGGAAAGAGGGGAGATGAATCCAAGACTTAGGAGGCGTGGCGGCGTGAAGCAGGAACTCTCGGCAGGAGCCCTCGGCGTGGACTCCAGCGGGGAAGACGCACACCTTCATGACCCGCCCGGCGTTGGCGGGCGCGCCCTCAGTGGCGTTGGCCGACTCCTTCAGCCGCTTAGTGTGTGCATACAAGGAAGAGGGAACCCTGGTGGCGGCCGCCACACGAGGTCTTGACGCTTCTGGCGAAAGTGCCTCGCCGGACACCGAAGGGCAAGCCGCTTTCTTGGGAAGCGGATCAGGATCCTCTTGGGGAGCCTTTCCCTTCTCTTCCGTGGAGAACCGGCGGATCGGAGCCATTGCAGCGAGATGGAGCAAAGCCCAGGAAGGAGGAGAAGCAGAAGGATAGACTGGAAGGGCGCGCGCCATTCCGTACTTATAGCCGGTGAAGGCCAACCGTCGGCCTCCACGATCACAGGTATTCATGACCCCCTTTGCATGCAGGGACTTGTCGAATGCGGGCGGTTACCGAGGCGTCATGGGGAAGCAGTGCCGCCCACGTCCAATCAACTGCCACGCGGCACCCAAGACCGCAGGCTGTTAGGGCCCGCGACGCTTCGCACTTTCCCTTTCGCCTCTTTGCTCAGGCAAGTCCGGGCGCGCCGTGGGCCCGGGGGCTACTGTCGATGTTCTAGGAATGGGTTCCCCAGACTTGCCTGCCTGCGGCCTACGGCGTGGCTCGAAGGAGGCCCAGCACAGCCCATCTTCATCAATGCAAGCTCAAGACCCTCGCGAGGGGCCAAGCCTCGCAGGGCGGACGACTAGGAGCTTCCTCAGGCACGGCCTCGTTAGGCTGGCTCATAAGGAGGCAGAGAGTTCAAGGCAGGGTACCTCGCGAGGTGCCCATGACGCAAGCCATGACGACTAGGGGCGCCAGTCGAGGCGCCAGCCCACAGATGTCCTCCTTTCCTCTTTGGTGCAAAGGGAGCAGGCGCAGGCTAGAGCATCAAGCAAAGGCGTCCATTTCGGTGCAACAAGACCAAGACCAGCCCAACGGCCAGAAGGAAGTCATTGTGGAGCCTAAGCCGGCGTCACCACCAGAGCCTTTGGCAGGCGAGGACCAACTTTAGTCAGATAAGTGTACCCACTGCTCCCCTTCAAATGGCTAATTTTGGCGCCCTTCCCGCCAATATTTGGGAAGAGGCCCAGGGCCTTTGCCTATAAATAGGACTAGCCACCCCAAGGGAGAGAGGGGAGAGACAGAGAGAAGGAAGAGGCATCGAGAGAACAAGGATAGGAATACACACGCACACACACACACACACACAGAGAGAGAGAGAGAGAGAGAGAGAGAGAGAGGCGAATGAACTCCCCCTAGCAGTTCATCGCGCCAGCCAAGAACAGACCCTCGCGAGGTTGTCTCCCTTTGTATTGTTCATCATCAAGCCCAAGAGGCAATCCACCACACCACACACTTGAGTAGGGTATTACACCACAATGGTGGCCTGAACCAGTATAAATCTTGTGTCTCTTGCGCTGTTCAGTTTGGTAGTTTAGGTCCTAGCAATTCTGAGAGGAGCGAGTCGGTAGAGGGTTGAATCTCCGCGCGCACCCCAGTGTTCGAACCACAGGGGTCTGCCGGAACCCAAAATCCGACACTCAGCCACTAGTCCGAGCTGGGTGCAGTTCGGAGGTAAGGCCTCCGTGATGGCGAGTGTCGGTGTCAAACCGCGGATCTCGGTAGGGGGTCCCGATCTCGTGCGTCTAGGCGGATGGTAACAGGAGACAAGGGACACGATGTTTTACCCGTGTTCGGCCCTCTCGATGGAGGTAAAACCCTACTCCGCTTGATTGATATTGATGATATGGGTAGTACAAGAGTGGATCTACCACGAGATCAAAGAGGCTAAACCCTAGAAGCTAGCCTATGGTATGATTGTTGTTCTTCCTATGGACTAAAACCCTTCGGTTTATATAGACACCGGAGAGGGCTAGGGTTACACAGAGTCGGTTACAATGGTAGGAGATCTACATATCCAGATTGCCAAGCTTGCCTTCCACGCCAAGGAAAGTCCCATCCGGACACGGGACAAAGTCTTCAATCTTGTATCTTCATAGTCTTGGAGTCCGCCGATGATGATAGTCCGCTATCCGGACACCCCTAGTCCAGACTCCTCAAGTAGCTCTTTAACCAGGCTTCAATGACAATGAGTCCGGCGCGCGACATTGTCTTCGGCGTAAGGCGGTTCTCCTCCAAATTCGTGTGTTTGCCAATAGTGTCCGCTTCCTTATAAATGTTGCGCCCTTGGCTTCCACACCCAATAATGGCCCTCTTCCACGGTCGCATTTAATGCGAAAGGCCGGGTATTTTTACATTTTACCCCCTAGCTGCGCGAATAAGCTGCCTATAAGAGAGGCAAGAATCCAGATCCAAATCACACCATCCTCCTTCCGCGAGTACTCATCGGAGCGCTTCCGACCAAAATCCATTCCATCATGGACCATCGACGTGGCTCCTCCTCTCGCGCTCCCAGCCCTCAGCCAGGAGATTGGAGGAGATGTTCAGTCCCGCACAGCGAGCTGGTGATGCTCCAAGCGGAGGGATACCTTCCTCCGGCCTTAATGGTCCCGGTTCGAGCCGGGCTGGCCACTTACAAAGGTGTAAAGCAGGCGGAGAACACCCCCAGTCCCTCCAAAGGAGATCGGGTGTGTTTAGTCCCTTATCTAATAAGGTTGCTCGGATTTCCCATAAATCCGTTTCTCCGGGGGCTTCTAGAGTTCTACGGACTCCAGCTCCATCACCTTACGCCTGCCTCCATTCTGCACATTGCGGGCTTTGTAGCTCTTTGCGAGCTGTTCCTGGGCATCGAGCCCCATTTTGCGTTGTGGAAGATACTGTTTTGCCTCGTACCCCGTTCTCATGAGGGGTCGATATATCAAGTGGGCGGAGCCGAAATATGGCGCATCGCCGGGACCGGATATCTATCCGGAACCCCAAATAAGGCATCCGAAGACTGGCCCTCGGAATGGTTTTATGTGGAAGATGCTCCACTGCCGGACCCAGTTCGGATCGGCCTCCCGGAGTTCAACAATGCTCCTCTGAAGAAACGCCTGAGTTGGCGCCCGCGGAGCCCTCAACAGGAGGATGACAGGAGCGTCCACTATCTGATGGGCCGGATAAGGTTGCTGGCTCATTCCAGATTGACCATGATTGGAGTCATGGCCATGTGCATTATGCGAGGGGTGCAGCCGCTCCAATATAGGGGCCACCCCATGTGGGATTTCAACGGGGAGAATGACGCCACCCGTCATGGCCGCAAAGGGCCGGGATCGGCCGCAGATCTGGTGAAGATCTTGTCTGGCTTGTACAAGGGGGAGAAGGAGGACTTCCTCCAAACGAGCCCATTGAACGGATTCTCCATGAATAACCCTCGGAGCTGATTAAGCTGACGTTTATCCATCCGATCTGTGCTTTCATAGTTAAGTGTCTTACTTTATGATTTTGACGCAGGAACTGCGCCGGGATGTGGAGGGCATACACAGTCCGGCTCCACAACCCGAGGATCCGGGAAGATCCCTTGATCTGGCCTCCGAAGAGGATCCGCACATAAAGGTGGAGCTGATTGACGAGGTGTTCCACCAACTTAGCATGGACAATGCTCTAGTCGCCATCACGGCTGACTACCCCGGTTTATCTCCGGCTTCCCAGGTAACTATGACCGGAGCCCTGACGCCATTACTTCGTCCGAGCTTATTTCCAACCGTTGTATACCGATGGTGTCTCGCAGGAGGTGCCTTCAAGGCGGGAAGCTGATCCCGCGGCGGCTGACCGACAAGGGTCAGTTCGGCCCGGCAGGCGGAAGAGGGGTGCGGTGCGAATTGAAACGTCGCCGCAAAGGTATGTCACGCTGCCGTTTTTTAGGAAAAAGACTCCTGTGAAGTACTTTAATGCTCATGACTCTTCCATGAGAAAGAGCGCTCGCCGGACTGTGCATGGAGAGGTTGCCAACCAAGCCTCCGCTAGCCAGGCCCCAACACCTGATCCGGAGGGGGAGGCGAGCGCAAGGCGCGGGCGGGAGGCTCCTCCAACGGAGGATGCCGACAGGCTGTCCGCCACTAGGTCAGACGTGGAGAGCGCCATGAATCACAGGCACCGCCGGACAGTTCTTCGTGATGCGTGTTTCTCCCCGGAGGCGTTGAATGCCTTTAACGCGGGAGACGCGCACCTCCGTGCCGCTCAAGATGGTTTAACCAGAGCCACGGAGCAGTATGTGAAAGACATACGGGTAAGGAATTTTAATAGTTATATATGCCTGTAGCCCCCGAGACATAAAGTAGTTAAAATAACTGATTTAAGGATAATTTGATATGCAGGATCTTACGGAGAAGAATACCCAATTGTCTCAAGAGCTTCAAGAGTGCAAGGCCCAACTTGAGGCCGCACTAGCCGCCGCACGGGGAGACACAGAGACTCCCTCCGGTAACACATATTTCAAAAAGATAAACGGTGTGCGGCGTGTGTATAAATCTGACGATAATTTTGCAGATGTTGCCGGACTTGATCCGGACAAGCAACAGCTACTGCGCCAGCTGAAGGCCGGCGAGAGGGTGCTTACGAAGGTGCAGCAGGAGAGGAACAAACTCCAAGATGCCCACACCCAGCTGGGAGAAGAGCTAAAGGGTGTTCGGGCCCAGCTGTCTGGCTCCGTGAAGGAGAATCAGCGGCTGCGTCGTGGCATTTATAGTAAGTGCTTGAGCAAACTCTTTTGAAAAGAAGAGTTCGGCAAGGAAGTCGATTGACAGAAATATGTCTGTAGGTGTGCTCACAAGTCGCCCTGCGGAGGAAATGCCCGGTTCAACGGGTGACCAACTTCCCAAGCTGGTGCAACTTCACGAACGTGTTCGGCAGGCGATGAGTGGCATCGCCCAGTCCTTATGGACGTCCGTCTCCCTACCCGAGGGTCTTGTAGGGCTTGCGGAGAAGCTTCAGGGAGCACGACAGCGCTTCCGTCTATGGAAGATATCGGCCTGTCGTCAAGGCGCCAGGGAGGCCTGGGCCATGGTGAAGACGCGGTACAAGAAGGCGGATCTGAACCACATGGCCGAGGTCGGACCTGTGGGGCCTAATGGGAAGGAGATCCCAGTGAGCTTAGTGTACGGCCAAGTAGAGTTGGTCGCTAAGTATTCCCAACGGGACTGTAAATTAGACAGCCTGTTAGATGGGATTGAAGAGGAGTACAATCAGTCAGTGTGACGATGTATTTTTCAAATGACATGTATAATGCCTTCTAGCCGGATTGGAAATCGTTTGTCGTTGCGGACCTTTTCGCTTCAACCTCGGGACCCTACAGTCCGGAGTGTGTCCGAATACCTTCGCGGTTATGCAAAAAACCGGGGCATGCATGGACACCAGGCGTAGGGTTCATTAGTGCTTTATAAGACAAGTGCCCAGCTAGTTATGTTATATTACATGGTTAGTAAGAAACATCTTCCAGGGAGAATAGTTCCATTAAGGGTTCCTTTCCTCGAGGCATGCCCTAAAGTGCATGTCCGACTGCGAAAAGAGCAGGAAAACATCACGGGGATGATAAATAAATAAATGAGAAATCATCTTTCAAGTCACCGACCGAATATTCCCTTAAAACGCTAGCTTTCGCTTCACCCGATCGAGGTACACATCTGGTGAATTCGGCAATAATAATCGCAGAGGTGCTCCCTTTACCTCCTAGCCGAACAATCGGGAACGTAGGGGTAAGCACAGGAGCCAGGCAACCCAGCTTGGCCAAAACTTAAGTCATATCGATGCATATAATGGTGAATAAAAGGTACATGCGGAAGTTTGACGCATGTGTTGGGCATAAAGCCCGTATAAATAAGCTTCTGTTAAAGAAGCCCCCAGGTATAATGAGTGCGAGTAGCACGTCAAGTGTGTGCGAACAATGCGCAAATCAGCCCTCAAGGGCTTTATGAAAAAGGTGGGAGAAAAGAGAGAAACAAAAGACAACTGAAGTATAAAATGTGGACGGAGGAAGGAGACGAACTCTGAGTCCGGCGCTAGGCATAGAATCTTCGGAGGCGGGCTGCGTTCCATGGGTTCGGCTCGAGTCGGTTGTCCGATGCGTTTCGCAGATGGTATGCTCCGCCGGTCAGGACTTGGTCAATGATGAAGGGACCTTCCCATTTGGGCTTGAGTTTGTCCTTTTTCTCGTCCGGCAGGCGTAGAACTAGTTCGCCAACATTGTAAGTTTTAGCCCGTACTTCTCTGCTTTGATATCTTCGAGCTTGCTGCTGATAGAATGCGGAACGAGCCTTTGCCACGTCGTGCTCCACCTCCAATGCGTCCAAGCTGTCCTGCCAATCCAACTCGGCTTCTCTGTGGTGAGCCATGAATTATATCGCAGGGCAAAACTGCCTCTGTGCCATATACCATAAAGAATGGTGTGAATCCGGTAGTACGGTTTGGCGTGGTCCGCAGCCCCCAGAGTACGGAGTCGAGCTCCACTACCTAGTGCGTGTTAGATTCCGTAAGGGACCGCACTAATCTGGTTTTGATGCCGCTCATGATTAGACCATTTGCTCGTTCAACTTGACCGTTGATTTGAGGGTGATAGATTGAAGCGTAGTCGAGCTTAATGCCCATATTCTTGCACCAGAGTTTAACCTCGTCGGCCATGAAGTTCATGCCATTATCGGTGATTATGCTGTGGGGGACGCCATAATGGTGTACTACCCCGGATATGAAGTCTATCACTGGTCCGGATTCGACCGTTTTAACTGGCTTGGCCTCTATCCATTTGGTGAATTTGTCCACCATGACCAATAGGTACTTTTGCTTGTGGTTTCCCCCTTTAAGGGTCCAACCATGTCAAGCCCCGCACCATGAACGGCCAGGTGATGGGTATAGTTTTGAGGGCGGTGGGTGGCATGTGGCTCTGATTAGCAAAGAGCTGGCAACCGACGCATCGTTGGACTAAGTCCTGAGCATCTGCCCGGGCCGTCGGCCAATAGAATCATGTACGGAAGGCCTTGCCTACAAGGGCCCGGGCTGCAGCGTGGTGCCCGCCGAGTCCGGCGTGAATTTCAGCCAGAAGATTTCGCCCTTCCTCTTCGGAGATGCTCCTTTGAAGGACTTCGGTTGTGCTTTTCTTATAAAGCTCTCCCTCATGGACCTTGTAGGCTTTAGATCGCCGTACTATACAGTGGGCCTCATTTTGGTGTTCGGGGAGTTCCTGCCTAATTAAGTAGGCTAGGAATGGTTCTGTCCACGGGGCAATGACTGCCATTATTTCGTGGGCTGAAGGTGTTATTTCATTGGCAGAGCCACCAGTTGTGTCAGAATGTTCGGTGTTAGGTGTTGCGGTTGGTTCCGGATTGTTATTTCCGGACACCTCTTCCCATACTATGGATGGCTTAAAGAGCCGCTCCAGGAAGATGTTTAGAGGGACGGCATCGCGTTTTGTGCCGATGCGTGCCAACATGTCGGCTGCCTGGTTATTATCCCGGGCTACATGGTGGAATTCGAGTTCTTCGAACCGAGCTGACATTTTTAAGACAGCATTACGATAGGCTGCCATTTTTGGATCCTTGGCGTCAAAGTCTCCATTTACTTGGGATATTGCGAGGTTTGAATCTCTGCGCACCTTTAGGCGTTGAATACCCATGGATATTGCCATCCGGAGACTATGTAGAAGGGCCTCATATTCGGTTGCGTTGTTGGAGTCCGTGTACATTATCTGAAGTACGTATTGGACTGTGTCTCCGGTTGGGGACGTCAATACGACGCCAGCCCCCAAGTCGGCCAACATTTTGGAGCCGTCAAAATGCATGATCCAATTTGAGTATGCGCCGTACTCTTTAGGGAGTTCGTCTTTGGTCCATTCAGTGATGAAGTCAACCAAAACTTGCGACTTTATAGCTCGCCTTGGTTTGTAGGTTATGTCGAATGGTAAGAGCTCGATGGCCCATTTTGCAATCCTGCCCGTCGCGCCGCGGTTGTTTATAATGTCGTTGAGAGGTACTTCGGAGTCAACTGTTATTGAACACTCTTGAAAGTAGTGTCGCAGCTTCCGGGATGCCATGAACACCGCGTATGCTATATTTTGATAATGTGGATACCGGGACTTGCATGGGGTTAAGACAGTGGATACGTAGTACACTGGTTTTTGAAGAGGGAATTTGTGTCCTTCGCTTTCGCTCGATGATTTAGTACCGCTACCGACAACTTGATGTGTTGCCGCGATATATAATAACATCGGTTCGCCTAGGTTAGGTGCGGCCAGGACCGGATTTGTTGCCAATATGGCCTTTATTTCTTCGAGTCCGGCTGTGGCAGCATCCGTCCATTCAAAGTGTTTGGTGCGCCTGAGGAGGCGATAGAGGGGCAATGCTTTTTCTCCCAAACGGGAGATGAAGCGGCTTAGGGCCGCCACGCATCTAGTCAATTTTTGTATTTGTTTGTGGTCTTTTGGGATATCCAGCTGTGACAGAGCTCGGATCTTGGCTGGGTTTGCTTCAATTCCTCTACCGGATACAATGAAGCCCAAGAGCTTTCCGGCTGGTACGCCGAAAATGCATTTTTCCGGGTTGAGCTTAATGTCATATGCTCGGAGGTTGTCGAATGTGAGCCTCAAGTCGTCTACTAAAGTTTTGACGTGTTTGGTCTTGACGACCACGTCGTCTACGTATGCCTCCACTGTTTTGCCGATCCGGGTGGCCAGACATGTCTGAATCATGCGCTGATATGTTGCGCCGGCGTTTTTGAGTCCGAAAGGCATTGTGTTGAAACAGAATGGTCTGTATGGAGTAATGAATGCCATTGCGGCTTGGTCTGCCTCCGCCATCTTGATTTGATGGTAGCCAGAGTATGCATCGAGGAAGCACAATGAATCGTGTCCTGCGGTAGCATCGATGATTTGATCGATACAGGGAAGGGGGAAAGGATCCTTTGGACAAGCCTTGTTAAGGTCTTTAAAATCGACACACAGGCGCCAGGATATGTCCTTTTTTGGTACCATTACTAGGTTCGCTAGCCAGTCCGGATGTTTGATGTCTCTGATGAATCCGGCTTCCAGTAGTTTGGCTAGCTCCTCTCCCATTGCCTGTCTTTTGGGTTCGGAAAATCGCCGAAGAGCCTGTTTGACTGGCTTGAATCCTTTTAGGATGTTTAGGCTGTGTTCTGCCAATCTGCATGGGATTCCTAGCATATCTGAAGGGTGCCAGGCAAAGATGTCCCAATTCTCCCGAAGGAATTCTCGGAGTGCAGCATCTACATCAGGGTTTAACTGTGCCCCAATGGAGGCCGTCTTTGTGGGGTCCGTTGGATGGACCTGGAATTTGACTATTTCGCCCGCTGGTTTAAAAGAGGTGGACTTGGATCTCTTATCGAGTATCACATCGTCCCTGTTTACCGTACAGCGCAACGCAGTGAGTTCCTCTGGAGCTAGGGCTTCGGATAGTGCCTCTAGGGCTAGTGCGGCTGTCTTGTTTTCGGCGCGAAGTGCTATGTCCGGATCACTAGCAAGAGTGATGTTTCCATTGGGCATGTGCATTTTAAGCTTCATGTACCCGTAATGGGGTATGGCTTGGAAAATTGTGAATGCCTCTCGCCCTAATAAAGCGTGATATCCGCTGCTGAACGGGGCCACATGGAACGTGACTTCCTCGGACCTGTAATTGTCCAGCGAGCCGAACACCACATCAAGTGTAATTTTTCCTGTGCAGCGTGCTTCCCGACCAGTGATTATTCCTCTAAAGGTTGTGCTGCTTCGCTCAATGCGGCTCCAGTCTATTTCCATTTTTCGAAGGGTTTCCTCGTAGATGAGGTTTAATCCGCTGCCGCCATCCAAGAGTACCTTGGTAAGGCAAGCCGTCCACTATTGGACCGAGGACCGTGCGGCTGGTGCTCGGGCTGTTGAATTTAGGTTCGCTCGTGGCGTTGAAGGTGATAACCGTGTCGCTCCATGGATTTGTTGTTGCTACTTGGTAGACTTCCGTGAGGCTGCGGGTTGTTCGTTTCGCATATTATTTGATCACGAAAGTCTCGAAGACTATTATCTTGTCTTGGTACTGTTGGGGTGGTTCTCGGGGCTAGAAGCTCTTCGCCACTTTTGGCCACTGCCGATATCCAACATGCTCGAAGGCTATGTGTTGGAGTGGCGCCCTCAGACTATGAATTTTCTGGGTCCATTGAGCCATCCCTCGATCTGGTTCCGTGCCCTTTATGGGGTTTTTGCTTTTTGTTTTTGTCCCGGGTGCTTGAGCATGATGCACCCTTTTGTTTCGGACTAGGGTTGTGTTCGGAGCCAGATTGTCCCAAAACTTAGTTTCGGTTTTCCGGACACTCTCCATCGCACAGTACTTTCGTACTATGGACGCCAGGTCGGTGAAGCGTGTAATTTCGCGACAACTTACGGCGTTCAAGACTCCCTTGTCCGTGCAATTGTTGCAGAAAATTGAAATTGTGTTTTCCTCACGGCAGTCCTTTATCCTGTCCATAACCAGGAGGAATCTGGCCCAGTAATGATGTACTGTTTCAGCGGGCTCTTGCCGGATTTGAGATAGATCACATATGTTTGGGTGGGTGGGTGGAATTGAGTCCGGAACCCTGCCCAACTTGAGGCTCAAGGGCCGAAAATTTCCGAATTTGGAAGCTTGGATTGCTAGACATTGTCCAACGAGTCTGGTCCGCTGCCTGACTTTGGGTTCAGTACTTGATCGACATCCGTCCCTCCGCGGGAATCCGTCATGGAGGGATCAAGAGTCCAGACATAACTGGTCTTTAATACAGAAAAAGAGTCGTCGTGTTGTTCCTCTACCACCGCAACATGGTGGGTAACCTGGGGGGAGTTAATCTCTATCAGATCGGTTTAAGCCCAATCTGATCATAGTCTGTAGAGACCCCCTGGGCGGCGATGCGATCCAAGAGCTCGTGTACAGAAGAGAGCTCAATCGGATCCAGCTGCTTGGTGAATTCCGAGCTGACGCGAAGATCGCTTTTGACGACCCGAGAGGTCATCGTCGAAGCGGCGGCCGAACAGGCGGTCATAAGAAAACCACCTAGCCGGATAGTTTGGCTGGCGGCCAAAGTTTCTTTGGCAATGGTACCGTCTTTAAAGACGGGAAGAGGCATCCTTCCTGATCGGAGTCAAAACCGGCGGATCACGGGTAGGGGGTCCCGAACTGTGCGTCTAGGCGGATGGTAACAGGAGACAAGGGACACGATGTTTTTACCCAGGTTCGGGCCCTCTCGATGGAGGTAAAACCCTACTCCTGCTTGATTGATATCGATGATATGGGTAGTACAAGAGTGGATCTACCACGAGATCAAAGAGGCTAAACCCTAGAAGCTAGCCTATGGTATGATTGTTGTTCGTCCTATGGACTAAAACCCTCCGGTTTATATAGACACCGGAGAGGGCTAGGGTTACACAGAGTCGGTTACAATGGTAGGAGATCTACATATCCATATTGCCAAGCTTGCCTTCCATGCCAAGGAAAGTCCCATCCGGACACGGGACGAAGTCTTCAATCTTGTATCTTCATAGTCTTGGAGTCCGGCCGATGATGATAGTCCGGCTATTCAGACACCCCCTAGTACAGGACTCCCTCAGCAAGAGACTGCATTAGGCCCAACACTTCATCTAAGAGATGGAGGGGACCGGACACTGCGGGTCTGCCGCTCTATGTTCAGCTTGGACATCCTCATCGGATCCGCTAAGTGCAGACGTCGGTAGTTCGGCATGGTTGCCCAGAGCCAGGTTTAAGCCTGCGTCTGGGTCTTCAAAAGGAAGTTCGATAAGGGGAAGAGGTCCAGTAGGGCTTATGCTCCCTTCATCGGACGATGAGACCTGCCCCGGATCTGAGGCCGAGGCGAGTGTTGACTGTCGTATCAAAACCGGCGGATCTCGGGTAGGGGGTCCCAAACTGTGCGTCTAAGGCTATGGTAACAGGAGGCAGGGGACACGATGTTTTACCCAGGTTCGGGCCCTCTCGATGGAGGTAATACCCTACTTCCTGCTTGATTGATCTTGATGATATGAGTATTACAAGGGTTGATCTACCACGAGATCGTAGAGGCTAAACCCTAGAAGCTATCCGATGATTATGATTGTTGTTGTCCTACGGACTAAACCCTCCGGTTTATATAGACACCGGAGGGGGCTAGGGTTACACAGAGTCGGTTACAGAGAAGGAAATCTACATATCCGAATATCCAAGCTTGCCTTCCACGCAAAGGAGAGTCCCATCCGGACACGGGGCGAAGTCTTCAATCTTGTATCTTCATAGTCCAACAGTCCGGCCAAAGTATATAGTCCAGTTGTCCAAGGACCCCTTAATCTAGGACTCCCTTAGTAGCCCCTGAACCAGGCTTCAATGACGATGAGTCCGGCGCGCAGATTGTCTTCGGCATTGCAAGGCAGGTTCCTTCTCCGAGTACTTCATAAAAGATTTAGAACACAAGGATCGTGTCCGGCTCTGCAAAACAAATTCCACATACCACCGTAGAGAGTATAATTTTCCACAAATCTAATCTGCTGACAGCTTTTTACATCATGACATCACACCATGGTCTGGTCATTATTCAAACCGTTTTCATAACCTGCCGACGCACATATCGCGAGGCGGTTTTATCAGCACGTCTTGTCGAAGCAGAGATCGTGTCCCCCAATTGCGGTATTTTCATTAATACGGGTGCTGGTAACCCAACCGTGCCATCAATCGTGGCACTTGCGGGAATAAGCATTTTTAGCGGGCAAGTGGGGAGGTGCGGGATCTTTGTTGCCTTTATAAGGGGATGAGAACCTTCCCTTTCACCCACGCCCTTCCATACTCATCCATTCCTTTCCGCTCGAGCCCTAGTGCCCTAGCGCTCCTCTTCTCCGCCCAAGAAGGCTTCCCGAAGATGTCCGGATCTGGAGCAGGAGGCAAGTGGATGGCCTCTACCGTCCGGGAGAAGGATATCAAAAAGCATCGGGGGGTGGGTATCTGGCCAAGAGAATTAGCACCGTCTTCCGATGGCGGGACAGATTGTCCCCACCCCGGAACCCCACGAGAGGGTGGTATTTCTCCCTCATTTTGTCCGCGGGCTAGGGTTTCCCCTCCAACCATTTGTTCGCGGCATCATGTACTACTATGGGATTGATTTCCATGATCTATCCCCAAATTCCTTCCTCAACATCTCAACATCATGTACTACTACGGGATTGATTTCCATGATCTATCCCCAAATTCCTTCCTCAACATCTCAACATTCATAGTCGTGTGCGAGGCCTTTCTCCACGTTTCGCCGCACTTCGGCTTATGGCTAAAGGTTTTTAATGTAAAGCCCAAGGTAGTGAGCGGCAAGCATGCCGAATGCGGAGGCGCCATGGTGAGCAAGATGCCCAATGTCACATGGCCGATAAGGACTTTCAACGATTCCGTCAAGGAGTGGCAGCAGCAGTGGTTCTACATCACCGAGCCGTGTGGCAAGGAGTGGACCGCCGTTCCGGAGTTCAGATCCGGTGCCCCCCTGCGACTTACGTCCTGGCACATGAAGGGCCTGAACTGGGCTTCGTCTGATGAGCTATCAGAGCTCCAAACGCACGTTCAAGACATGGAAGACAAGAGCGTCGAGCTCTTCAATGTAGTCCAGGTGATGTTGGTTCGCCGGATTCTACCATGTCAACACCGAGCTTGCAATCTATGGGAGTTCGACCCGGCCAAGCACGAAACCCTGCTAGGGCTCTTTGGCTCTACGAACAAGGACATATGGAAGGTGCTTTTCAAGTCCGGCAAACCGTGGCCGGACTCCACCGAGGACCGTGGGTACCAACTGTCCCGCCCCGCAAGTTCGGGAAGCAACTAAATGTTTGACAACTCATGTGTTCTGTCCGTACATCCTCAGGAAAATAGTTAACGTGTTTCCTATCATTTTCCTAGGGCTGGGCGAAGAAGGCAGGGCGGATCTACTATCCAGCCCCTTTGTCAGAAGAACCGGCTGGCCCACTTCTGATGAAGATGCTGGTCCCAGCGCCATATAAGGCGTCGAAGAAGAAGACCAAAAAGGAGGCCAAGCAGACCTGGGCGGCCTCCGTCGCCGTGGTGCCTCGGACACAAAATCCGAAGACTCTAATGCCCATTCTTCCTCTGAAGAGAACGAAGAGGAGGAGGACGAATCCCCCGCAGGGGGAAATAAGAAAATAACGGCCTCCAACTCCTTGGAGGCTGATTCACCTAAGTGGGGAAAAACTCCTCTTCAAGAGGAGTCCACCGGCGCCACCGATAGCAGCCCGGAGTGGTATCCCAGGGCCGAGCCCCTGGTGAACTCTTAAGTATAAAACCTGAACACACTCATGCATCTGGACTTTTCATGGCATCACATTCTAATCTGAGCCGTGCTTTCCTTTTTCAGTCCAGCGAAGCCCCGCGCCGAACAATCCTCGTCGGAACATCTGCTGGGTTCAGACGCTATGGAGAGCGGGACACCCCCGAAGGCCTCCTCCTCCAAACGTAGGAATGAAACTGTAACGCCCCGGATACAACTTTCCATATTCGCAACTCCAACTCTCACCTTTTCCGGAGATGCGATATGTTACTTCCTCCGTGATTGGGTTTTTGTCTATTGTTTTGTATTTTGTTCATGTCTTGCATTTCATCTCATGCCATCATTCGCATTGCATCGGCATCGCTTTCAAAAAACTTGCATTGGCTCGTAATTGCTGCGTCCCCCCTTGCCTTTTTATCCCTTTCGAGACTAACCATTCTTTTGTTGTCCGACCATTTGAACCTCTTGGCACCATGCATCGACCCCTCATCCGTGTCCGAAACTCTCCCGAACCCGAACCGGACTGTTGTCACCGTTGGGTCCGGATCATCCCCTAACGTCTACAAAACATCCCCGTTTTCTTATTTGGACTCCCTAGCCTATTTTTCTCGACCGTCCGATTTTTATCGGATGATCCAAACTCTCCTCCTTTCTATATATATAGTCTAACCCTAGCCTGTCTCATCCATTCCTCCCCTATCCTATCGCCGCCGCCGCCACTTCGTTTTCCTCGGGATCTTGCCCGATCCATTCGAGTCGCCCGACCACCCTCCTGGTTTTCAGCGCCGAGCCAACCCAGTCCCTTCCATCCATCGATCCGGCCGCAGCCTCCACCTCCCTTGGGATCCTTCCCGATCCGCTCCACCCGAGCCAACCCGCAGCACCACCCCAACCTTCCACTCACGCCGGCGTCCCAAGCCAACTCCTGTCCCAAGCGCCTCCTCCTCATCTCGTCTCCCTCGCGCCGGCCGACCACCAGAGCTACCTCCGCCTACGAGCAGCACCAGGTCGCGGTGCCCCTGCCCTCCATCTCCCCCTTCTGCTGCCTCCTCTCACATCTCTCCCTCTATCTTGGTTCGTCAACAGGAGGAACCCCCAGCTCCCGTCGCCGTTTTGTTCTGTACGTCGTCGTCTCCGTCCGGTCCGACGAGGCCCTGTGTCTCCGGCCTCGTCCCCGCCTCCAGGTCGCCGCGCCTCTGCTCGCCGCCATCTTCTTCCCGGAGCACACCCGCCGTACCTTGCCTCATCCGCACCAAGCCTCGGCGACCCCTCCTGGACCGAGCCTCCGCCGGCCACCTTCGCCTCGAGCTGCCGGAGATCGCGCCTGCCGCTTCAAGTCTCCTCTGCATCCCGCGCCGCCGCTCCTGCTTCATTCCGGTGAGGCTCCGCCCGGATCTGTTCGCCTCCACGCCGTCTGCAGCCATCGGCACCTGCATCCCCTGCTTCGTGAACGAGGAGACCAGCGCCGCGCCTTCGTTGACCTGTTCCACTGCCAGCGTGGACGAGACCACGTCGCCCGTTTGGGCCAGTCCAGCGCAAGTCCCGCAGCTCTCCCATCGCGCCATGGGCCACTTCTTGCGCCGAGGCCCAGCGCTGCCAGCTCCTCCGGCCCAGCTTCCACAGCTCCAGCCAGCAGTATCTCCACCGACCGGGCCTTGGCCCAGGGTGAGCAGACCCCGCCCCCTCTCCTGTGCACCTTGGCCTAGTCTGCCTCAGAATCGGCCCGTAGTGTTTTTTTTCCTGCTGCTGCGATTTTGCTAATTATCCAGTGATTTAACAGATTTGCAGAAAACCCCTCAAACATCATGCATTTAATAACTCACAATTGGTGCATCGGTTTAAAATGATTTAAACATGTAAAATGCTTAGGATTTTATCTAGTTTCACAATATGCCACTTTCATCCCATGTTAATATGTTTAAAATGTTGTTTACATTAAATTGCTCCTATGCCATGCTAAAATGCTTTAATTCATAACTAAATAACCGTAGCTCCATTTTAAATAAACTTTATATGTAAATGGGGTGGAAAATGCCTAGTTTAACATGGTGCACTTTATTTTCCTGTTTAACAACTCTAAAATTATGTAATAGGCAGAACAGTACCAAATCTAAATCTATGCACATGAGGATTTTCCGGAATTGTTGTTTGTTGTTCCGGCCTCATTTAAACTTGTCTAGATAGGTAGTTTTCCTGTGCTTCACCCCTTTCCATGTTTAATAACATTTAATGTTGTTGCGTACATAACCGAGATCAAACTAAATAATTGATGTGGTGTTTCGTCAATATGCAACTCGTTGCATATTAAGCTCCACTTAACTTGTAGTATGGTTTGTTGCACTTTGCCATGCCATGCCTCGTTAAACCGGACATGCATCATACTTGATTGTGCTTCATGCCATGTTTATGTGATGGTTGTTTATTATGTTGTTTGTTTCTTTCTGGGTTGCTTCTCTCGTTAGCTTCGGTTTCGTTCCGGAGTTGTGAGGATCCATTCGACTTCGTGTGTTTGTCTTCTTCATGGACTCGTTCTTCTTCCTTGCAGGATTTCAGGCAAGATGACCATACCCTCGAAATCACTACTATCTTTGCTATGCTAGTTTGCTCACTCTTTTGCTATGCCAATGCTACGATGCCTACCATTTGCTTGTCAGCCTCCCAAATTGCCATGTCAAACCTCTAACCCACCATGTCCTAGCAAACCGTTGCTTGGCTATGTTACCGCTTTGCTCAGCCCCTCTTATAGCGTTGCTAGTTGCAGGTGAAGTTGAAGATTTCTCCATGGTGGACAGGGTTATGTTGGGATATCGCAATATCTCTTATAGTATTAATGCATCTATATACTTGGTAAAGGGTGGAAGGCTCGGCCTTATGCACAGTGTTTTGTTCCACTCTTGCCGCCCTAGTTTCCGTCATCTTGGTGTTATGTTCCCGGATTTTGCGTTCCTTCTGCGGTCGGGTGATTTATGGGACCCCCGAGCGGTTATCTTTGAATAAAACTTGTCCAGAAGGCCCAACATTGGTTTTACCATTTGCCTCACCACCACCTATATTTCCCTTGGGAGTAATTAACCCAAGGGTCATCTTTATTTTAGCCCCGGGCGGTGCTTGTCTAAGTGCTGGTTCGAATCGAGTAGATCTATGGGGCCCCCTCGGGAAACTCGAGTCTGGTTTTACTCGTAGGATGTCTCATCCGGTGTTGCCACGAGCGAGATATGTGCAGCTCCTATCGGGATTGTCGGCGCGTCGGCGGCTTTGCTGGTCTTGTTTTACCATTGTCGAAATGTCTTGTAAACCGGATTCGAGACTAATCGGGTCTTCTGGGAGAAGGTCTATTCGCCGTTGATCGCGAGAGCTTGTCATGGGCTAAGTTGGGACACCCCTGCATGGTATAAACTTTCGAGAGCCGTGCCCGCGGTTATGTGGCAGATGGGAATTTGTTAATGTCCAGTTGTAGATAACTTGACACCAGATCCGAATTAAAATACATCAACCGTGTGTGTAACCGTGATGTTCTTTTTCCGGCGGAGTTCGGGAAGTGAACACGGTGTTGGAGTTATGCTTGACGCAGGTTGCTATAGGATCACTTCTTGATCATTTCTAGTTGTCGACCGTGCTTTGCCTTCTCTTCTCGCTCTCTTTTGCGTATGTTAGCCACCATATATGCTAGTCGCTTGCTGCAGCTCCACCTCATGCCTTTACCTTACCCATAAGCTTAAATAGTTTTGATCGCGAGGGTGCGAGATTGCTGAGTCCCCGTGGCTCACAGATACTTCCAAAACCAGTTTGCGGTGCCTATGTTACTGAAAGCAGGTGACGCAACCAAGCTCAAGGAGGAGCTCGATGAAGATCTTGCCCTTTGTGTTGTTTCGTTCTAGTAGATCAGTAGTGGAGCCCAGTTGGGGTCGATCGGGGACCTTTGTCGCATTTTGGGTTCTTCTTTTATTTTGGTTCCGTAGTCGGACCTTGATTGTATCTGTATGATGTAATGCTTTACTCATGTAATTGTGTGAAGTGGCAATTGTAAGCCAACTATGTATCTCTTTCCCTTATGTATTACAAGGGTTGTGTGAAGATTACCTCACTTGCGACATTGCTTTCAATGCGGTTATGCCTCTAAGTCGTGCTTCGACACGTGGGAGATATAGCCGCATCGAGGGCGTTACAAGTTGATATAAATCCAACGAAGAGATTGAAGTAATTCTCGGTTCTAGTGTTTCATCTATTCTTTTTCCGGAGTTCCAAGTTTTCCGCACTATCTCATCGCGAAGCTGCATCTAAATCATCGCAAGGTTTCACCTTGTGTTTTCAAGTTCTCTTTCTTTTTATCATCCTTTTATTACCGGAGTTCTTCATGGAGGCTCTACATGGTGGTTCATCAAGGATTCTTTTCATTCTTCAATTGTTTTTCAAGATTTCTCTCAAAGCTTTACTCAAAATTAAACATGCCGCTCAACACATGTATTGTTCTGAGAAGTTCAAGTATTCTTCTTCTTGCATTTCGAAGTGCAGTGCTCCTACCCTATATGTTGAGATGGTGTTATATCATTCTTGACAATTTCCTTCATGGTTCATGATTCATATTGTTATCAAGAATGAGGTATTTTAAATCCATCATTTTCTCTTCGTTCAAGAGATCTTTTCGACCAATCAACTTCTTCATTGGAGTTATCTTGTGTCAGATTTCACCTAAAGCCTTTCCGTAAGGGTTGTTGCTATTTATGGTGTTTATCAATGATCCAAGTTATCTCTCTATCATCTTGGTGGAAGAAGTTTTTCATCTCTTCGGTGTTCTCAATCAAAGCAATTGTTTCCGTTAGTGGTCGGTTGTCACCTCATAATTTTGAGATGTTTCTCATAAGCCCACTACAAGCTTATTCGTTTCGTTGTTGATTTTGCAACAACTCCGTTATAACCTTCTTGGAAGGGTGCTTTCCAAGCTCATTTGTGGCAGAAGTTGGCATTTTCTACTCCAGTATGTTATTCCAATGATCTATCTTCTATTCTTTCATTACAGAGGCATTGTGATGTTGTGCTCTTCACCCATCACCTCGTTTTGTGAGGATCGTGTTCTTTACATGCTTATCCATTTAACCGGAGTGTTGTGTCATCTCTTCAAGTGTTTTTCATCTTATCAAGTTTTCCTTCTTCTTTCAGTCGGAGTGCTGCCCAAATTATATCAGTCTTATTCCTCCTCTATCTAGTTTTAATCGGATTGGTTTCAATATCTATCGTATCACTAAACCTCTTGGTTCTCGTTGTGTTCCTTGTTCCTCTTTTCTAACGGATTGTTTGCAATCTCGTTCTTCTCTGTTGTGCTCTTTCTTTTAAATTGCTCAACCTCTCAAGATTCTTTGGTTTCACTTATTTGTCGAAGAAGCAACATAGTTTTACATCTTCTCTTCCTCTTCCGTTTCTCTCCGGTGCCATCCTAGATCTCGGGACGAGATCCTCTCGTAGTGGTGGAGTGTTGTAACGCCCCGGATACAACTTTCCATATTCGCCACTCCAACTCTCGCCTTTTCCGGAGATGCGATATGTTACTTCCTCCGTGGTTGGGTTTTTGTCTATTGTTTTGTATTTTGTTCATGTCTTGCATTTCATCTCATGCCATCATTCGCATTGCATCGGCATCGCTTTCATAAAACTTGCATCGGCTCGTAGTTGCCGCGTCCCCCCTTGCCTTTTTATCCCTTTCGAGACTAACCGTTCTTTTGTTGTCCGACCATTTGAACCTCTTGGCACCATGCATCGACCCCTCATCCGTGTCCGAAACTCCCCCGAACCCGAACCGGACTGTCGTCACCGTTGGGTCCGGATCATCCCCTAACGTCTACAAAACATCCCCGTTTTCTTATTTGGACTCCCTAGCCTATTTTTCTCGACCGTCCGATTTTTATCGGATGATCCAAACTCTCCTCCTTTCTATATATATAGTCTAACCCTAGCCTGTCTCATCCATTCCTCCCCTATCCTATCGCCGCCGCCGCCCTTTTCCTCGGGATCTTGCCCGATCCATTAGTCGCCCGACCACCCTCCTGGTTTTCAGCGCCGAGCCAACCCAGTCCCTTCCATCCATCGATCCGGCCGTAGCCTCCACCTCCCTTGGGATCCTTCCCGATCCGCTCCACCCGAGCCAACCCGCAGCACCACCCCAACCTCCCGCTCACGCCGGCGTCCCAAGCCCGCTCCTGTCCCGAGCGCCTCCTCCTCACCTCGTCTCCCTCGCGCCGGCCGACCACCGGAGCTACCTCCGCCTACGAGCAGCACCAGGTCGTGGTGCCCCTGCCCTCCATCTCTCCCTTCTGCTGCCTCCTCTCACATCTCTCCCTCTGTCTCGGTTCGTCAACAGGAGGAACCACCAGCTCCCGTCGCCGTTTTGTTCTGTACGTCCTCGTCTCCGTCCGGTCCGACGAGGCCCTGTGTCTCCGGCCTCGTCCCCGCCTCCAGGTCGCCGCGCCTCCGCCCGCCGCCATCTTCTTCCCGGAGCACACCCGTCGTACCTCGCCTCGTCCGCACCAAGCCTCGGCGACCCCTCCTAGACCGAGCCTCTGCCGGCCACCTCCGCCTCGAGCTGCCGGAGATCGCGCCTGCCGCTTCAAGTCTCCTCTGCGTCCCGCGCCGCCGCTCCTGCTTCATTCCGGCGAGGCTCCGCCCGGATCCGTTCGCCTCCACGCCGTCCGCGGCCATCGGTACCTGATCCCTGCCCGTGAACGAGGAGACCAGCGCCGCGCCTTCGTTGACCTATTCCACTGCCAGCGTGGACGAGACCACGTCGCCTGTTTGGGCCAGTCGAGCGCAAGTCCCGCAGCTCCCCCATCGCGCCATAGGCCACTTCTTGCGCCGAGGCCCAGCGCTGCCAGCTCCTCTGGCCCAGCTTCCACAGCTCCAGCCAGCAGCATCTCCACCGACCGGGCCTTGGCCCAGGGTGAGCAAACCCCGCCCCCTCTCCTGTGCACCTTGGCCCAGTCCGCCTCAGATTCGGCTCGTAGTGTTTTTTTCCTGCTGCTGCGATTTTGCTAATTATCCAGTGATTTAACAGATTTGTAGAAAACCCCTCAAACATCATGCATTTAATAACTCACAATTGGTGCATCGGTTTAAAATGATTTAAACATGTAAAATGCTTAGGATTTTATCTAGTTTCACAATATGCCACTTTCATCCATGTTAATATGTTTAAAATGTTGTTTACATTAATTAGCTCCTATGCCATGCTAAAATGCTTTAATTCATAACTAAATAACCGTAGCTCCATTTTAAATAAACTTTATATGTAAATGGGGTGGAAAAATGCCTAGTTTAACATGGTGCACTTTATTTTCCTGTTTAACAACTCTAAAATTATGTAATAGGCAGAACAGTACCAAATCTAAATCTATGCACATGAGGATTTTCCGGAATTGTTGTTTGTTGTTCCGGCCTCATTTAAACTTGTCTAGATAGGTAGTTTTCCTGTGCTTCACCCCTTGCCATGTTTAATAACATTTAATGTTGTTGGGTACATAACCGAGATCAAACTAAATAATTGATGTGGTGTTTCGTCAATATGCAACTCGTTGCATATTAAGCTCCACTTAACTTGTAGTATGGTTTGTTGCACTTTGCCATGCCATGCCTCATTAAACCGGACATGCATCATACTTGATTGTGCTTCATGACATGTTTATGTGATGGTTGTTTACTATGTTGTTTGTTTCTTTCCGGGTTGCTTCTCTCGTTAGCTTCGGTTTCATTCCGGAGTTGTGAGGATCCATTCGACTTCGTGCGTTTGTCTTCTTCATGGACTCGTTCTTCTTCCTTGCGGGATTTCAGGCAAGATGACCATACCCTCGAAATCACTACTATCTTTGCTATGCTAGTTTGCTTGCTCTTTTGCTATGCCAATGCTACGATGCCTACCATTTGCTTGTCAGCCTCCCAAATTGCCATGTCAAACCTCTAACCCACCATGTCCTAGCAAACCGTTGCTTGGCTATGTTACCGCTTTGCTCAGCCCTCTTATAGCGTTGCTAGTTGCGGTGAAGTTGAAGATTTCTCCATGGTGGACGTGGTTATGTTGGGATATCACAATATCTCTTATAGTATTAATGCATCTATATACTTGGTAAAGGGTGGAAGGCTCGGCCTTATGCAGTGTTTTGTTCCACTCTTGCCGCCCTAGTTTCCGTCATACCGGTGTTATGTTCCCGGATTTTGCGTTCCTTCGCTGTCGGGTGATTTATGGGACCCCCGACGGTTAAGCTTTGAATAAAACTTGTCCAAAGAAGGCCCAACATTGGTTTTACCATTTGCCTCACCACCACCTATATTTCCCTTGGGAGTAATTAACCCAAGGGTCATCTTTATTTTAGCCCCCCCGGGCCAGTGCTTGTCTAAGTGCTGGTTCGAACCGAGTAGACTGTGGGGCCCCCTCGGGGAAACTCGAGGTCTGGTTTTACTCGTAGGATTTCTCATCCGGTGTTGCCCTGAGAACGAGATATGTGTAGCTCCTATCGGGATTGGCGGCGCATCGGGCGGCTTTGCTGGTCTTGTTTTACCATTGTCGAAATGTCTTGTAAACCGGATTTGAGACTGATCGGTCTTCTGGGAGAAGGTCTATTCCTTCGTTGATCGCGAGAGCTTGTCATGGGCTAAGTTGGGACACCTGCGGGTATAAACTTTCGAGGCCATGCCATGATTTATGTGGCGATGGGAATTTGTTAATGTCCGGTTGTAGATAACTTGACACCAGATCCAATTAAAATACATCAACCGTGTGTGTAACCGTGATGGTCTCTTTCGTGGGAGTTCGGGAAGTGAACACGTGTTGGAGTTATGCTTGGCGCGGTTGCTATAGGATCACTTCTTGATCATTTCTAGTTGTCGACCGTGCTTTGCCTTCTCTTCTCACTCTCTTTTGCGTATGTTAGCCACCATATATGCTAGTCGCTTCTGCAGCTCCACCTCATGCCTTTACCTTACCCATAAGCTTAAATAGTTTTGATCGCGAGGGTGCGAGATTCTTGAGTCCCGTGGCTCACAGATACTTCCAAAACCAGTTTGCAGTGCCTATGTTACCGAAAGGTGTGCGCAACCAAGCTCAAGGAGGAGCTCGATGAAGATCTTGCCCTTTGTGTTGTTTCGTTCTAGTTGATCGGTAGTGGAGCCCGGTTAGGGTCGATCGGGGACCTTTATGCATTTGGGGTTCTTCTTTTATTTTGGTTCCGTAGTCGGACCTTGATTGTATCTGTATGATGTAATGCTTTACTCATGTAATTGTGTGAAGTGGCGATTGTAAGCCAACTATGTATCTCTTTCCCTTATGTATTACATGGGTTGTGTGAAGATTACCTCACTTGCGACATTGTTTTCAATGCGGTTATGCCTCTAAGTCGTGCTTCGACACGTGGGAGATATAGCCGCATCGACGGTGTTACAGAAACCCAGGTTTCATCCCAGAAGGACCTAGGCCACGGAGGAGGGGAGGAGGTCACAAAGGCGGTGCCAGGAGGCCATCCTTCTGGGGCCGTTTACATGGGAGAGAAAGCTCCCGTCGGTGTCGACGGCGGGGGTCATCTTGAATCCGGACCCAAGCCGGACACGATTCTAGAGACCCATAAGGTCCTCGAGTCAGACAGACAGCCTCCGCCAACTGGAGGAGGTATGCCTACTCCACCGGCCACCTCTGTCCAACCAGAGGTGCCGGATACTTTATTGGTGGCGCTGAAGGGTGCCTCCATCGTTGATGAACACCATGCCCTCATGGGTGCAGTGCTTGAGAAGATTCAGTCCGCTGAGAGTGGACTGAATGAATCCTGTATTAGCCTCATAAGAGGCTTTGAGGTATGTTTTATGAGTTTTTGGGAGAGTGTCATGGTATAGATAGTAGCCCCTGATACACTATTCGGTGAAGGAAAGAACCGGACAGAGGATCAAATTCATGTTCGCAGGAGACTCACTTGATTACATTTATCACTCTTTTTAACCAGCAGGCATCTGTAGCGACTACCGCCTCTCAAGCTGCGGAAGTATCCGGACTAAGGCATAGTCTGGAGCGGGCCGAAGGAGAACTTGGCCAAGTGAAGAGACAGCTGGAGGATAATCAAGGTATGTAGAAACCTTGTTTATGTAGCACAAAGGAATAAGTGTATATGATGAAAATATTTTTATAATGTGCTCTAGGAGCGACGGCCGAAATTGAGGCTCTCAGGAGGGTTGTGGCCGAAGCCAAGAAGAAGGCAGCCGCAGAGCAGGCTCTTCGTGAGAAACACGAGGCTAGAGTTTATGAGGCTGAGCGAGAGCTTCAAGAGGCCATGCAGAAATGCGAGACCTTGGAGCAGAGTTTAGCAGGGAAAGAACCCGAACTCTCCCAGGCTCGTCAAGCCGCAAGTGATGCCCGGGGAGAAGCCCAAGGTGCCCTGAAGGAAATCCAGGAGGCGAGGAAGATTGCGGCTGGTAAGGCTTTTTCTATACAAAGAAAATATTGGACATGAGAAAATCAAATTTGACAACTTAAGTTTTGATGTATACATGGGTATTTGCGGAGCTGTCGCGCAGCATATCTGATGCCGCCCAATTCTACTAAGCCAAAGGGGGGAATACTGCGGATAAGCTCTTCTGGATGCAGTATCTGGCACCGAATTATCCGGTGCATTTCTCTAATCAGCTGAAGCAGCTGGTCGAGCTACATAAGGCGGCCGAGTTAGCCATGAACTATTTAATTATCCGGTTGTGGCCTGCTGAGTCGATTCCAAGCAGCTACTTCGGACTCGTGAAGCGGCTTTTAACTGTCTGCCCTCAACTCGAAGTCATCAAGCGGTCGGTCTGCATAGAAGGTGCACGAATGGCCTTCACCCGTGCCAAGGTGCATTGGGGGAAGATGGATGCAGAAAAGCTGATGACCGAGGGAGCGCCGGAGGGAAAGGAGCACCGCAAGCCCGAACTGTATTATGAAGGTGTCTTGCAAGGAGCCCGCCTTGTGGCGGAGCAATGCACCAAGGACATTATATTTCCATAAATACGGTCATGTTCGTCCTTTGTAATATTTGAACAAGAGCATTCTTATCATCTATTGCTTGTTGTTTGAAAGTTTTCCTCCTGTGCGGCCATTTTATACATTAATCCTGAGAGTCGGCCAGTCGTCGGCTTCCGCCCCCACGTAGTGAGTACGGGGGTATTCGGGATAAACCTGAGCAGTCTTTATCCCAATTTTGGGTCCCTAAAGGAGGTGTTCAGCACAGCGAACCAGGCAATCAAACTATAGGGCTTTATCGCTCTCACTTAGCCATAGGAGTTGTTACGAGGAAGGTAGCCGCAGCCCCTGGTGTTTGGAAGACCTCACTAGGGGCTCTATAAGCTCCTGATCGGAAAAGGCCGATCCGTCGCACGCTGCATTGGTTATAGCATTATGCGGAAGGAATCCTTAAAGATTTTATAACCTCTCGAACAGCTGACCAGTTCTCGCTGCATCATGACAGTCAGTTTTCGGCTTTCTCTACTGAGGTGCTCGTCTGGAAGAACCGGGACACAATTGCAGTAGTTCTCCCAGTGCTACCTTAGCCGATGTAGAGGAACGTAAGTTACCAAAACATAGGAGCCGGGCAAACCCAACTATTGACCCAAGACATGATTCGCAGTTGATGCATATAATGCTATAAGTTCGGGGTGCCGGACTACCGTGAAGGTGTTCGGACTTCTTTGTCGTAGTATGGGCGTGACGAAGCCCCTGACATATTAAGGCATATCGCGATAAGTGGTCGCCTTTTAACAGAAGGGTTTTAAATAAGAAATAGCAGTAGGTGAGCATCACATAAATCCACATGTTGTATTTAAGTAATACGTCAATGCGTATGAGTACAGATGATGTGATAAAAAGAAATATGATTGCGGAACCTGCTGATACCGGGCGTGAGGAAGTTGTGTTCGGATCCAGGGTGTAGTCGGATGATTATAGGGGAATATCTAGAGATTCCCTGACGCGGTCGAACTGTTCCCACGCCCTCCATCATAGCCTACGTAAAGTTGAACCTGTAAACAAAACGTAAGAAATGGTGTTGCGCCACCTGGCGGTTGAGCCGTAGGATGTGGCTTGTATTATCCTTTTCCGGAGTTTTCTTAATTAATCTCCGGGCGGGCCGGGCTATCCTGTCGCGCAGTAGTTCGGACTCCTTTGATGGTGTCCGAGAGCTTGGTCTTCGACTCGAGGTTCGATTGTAAGGTGTCGTTTGTTGTTCTTGCTGTAAAAGCGGTGGTAGACTCTTCGGCCGCAAGGGGGAGTTTGGACCTGCCATTAACTGTGATGACGCCGCGTGGACCGGGCATCTTTAATTAATGGTAGGCATAATGTGGCACGGTTCGTCCGAGCAGTGCCTGATGGTCACTGCGAAAGGGGACGATGTCGAAGACAAAGTCTTCGGTACGGTGATTGTCCGGAGATCCGAAGACCACTTCCAGTGTGACTGAGCCCATGCAACAGGCCTCTACTCCTGTTATAATACCTTTAAAGGTGTTTTTTGTGGGCTTGATCCTTGAGGGGTTGATGCCCATTTTGCGCACTATATCCTGGTAAAGCAGGTTCAGGCTGCTGCCTCCGTCCATGAGGACTCGTGTGAGATGGAATCCGTCGATGATGGGGTCGAGGACCAATGCGGCCAAACCGCTATGACGGATACTGGTAGGGTGGTCCCTGCGATCGAAAGTGATCAGGCAAGAGGACTATGGGTTGAACTTTGGGTTGACTATATAAACCTCCCTGAGTGCACGTTTCCACTTGGGAATGTGGATTGCGCATATAATATTCACCATTTTCACCTGGGGAGGGAATTTCATCTGTCCTCCTGTATTTGGTGGTCGGGGCTCTTCGTTGTCGTCACTTTGAGACCCCTTCCCCTTGTTTTCGGCGTCTGACCTGCCGGTTTGTCTGAAGACCCAGCATTCTCTATTGGTGTGGTTGGCTGGTTTTCCAGGGGTGCCATGAATTTGGCATGGACGGTCGAGTATGCGGTCCAAACTAGATGAGCCCAGACTGTTTCTTTTGAATGGCTTTTTCCGCTGTCCAGATTTAAAGCCTCTGAATCCGGCATTGACTGTCATGTCTGCGGGATTATCACCATTTTTGCGGCGCTTGTGTTTGTTGCGCCGTGATTTGTTGTTGCTATCCTTGGCTTTCGATGTGCCGGGATTGCTTGATGTATTGTTGCTACGAGCCAACCTGCTATCCTTGCCCGCGCAAAAGCGGGTCATGAGTGTTGTGAGGGCTGCCATGGACTTTAGCTTTTCCTGGCCGAGATGTCGGGCAAGCCATTCGTCACGGATGTTATGCTTAAAGGCCGCTAGGGCTTCGGCATCCGGACAGTCGACAATTTGGTTCTTTTTGGTTAGGAACCGGGTCCAAAATTTCCTGGCTGACTCTCCGGGTTGTTGGGTTATGTGACTTAGATCATCAGCATCCGGTGGTCGCATGTAAGTGACCTGGAAGTTGTCAAGGAATGCGTCTGCCAGGTTCTCCCAACTCTCGATGGAGTTTGCCAGAAAGCTATTCAGCCAACCTCGAGCTGGTCCCTTTAGTTTTAGTGGGAGCTACTTGATGGCGTTTAGATCATCTCCTCGGGCCATGTGAATGTGGTGGAAAAAATCTTCTATCCATTCCGCGGGGTCTGTGGTACCATCGTATGATTCAATGTTCACGGGTTTAAACCCTTCTAGGAATTCATGATCCATTACTTCATCAGTGAAGCATAGGGGATGTGCGGCGCCTCTGTGCCGGGCTTCAATGTATTCGGCCCGGCCGGATTTGTTAGTGTATCCGGCGTGACGATCCTTGTCACGCGTTGTGGCACGTCCCCATGATCCGTAGATTCATCTTGACTGTCCTGCTTTGTTTTCCAATACATCTCCTAGGTCCTCCATGTAGCCCCGGGTTTTAGTGTTATTATTTGATTGGCCACGGGGTGCGGTCTAGACTTTGGGCTGGTACGCCGCTTTGTCGTGGCTACGGGGTGGCCGGTCGGCCGCATCATGTGCTGGTAGCGTGGGTTTTAAAGCCTCCTCCTCGAGTTGAGGTAGCAGCCTGCGCTTTGGGTAGCTTTTTCTGGGGCGCTCGAGTCTGTATTCCTCGGCAGCCAGGACCTCGGTCCATCTGTCAGTTAGCAGATCTTGTTCAGCTTGAAGCTGTTGCTGCTTTTTCTTCGGGCTTTTTGCAGTGGCTATAAGCCGGCGTTTGAAACGCTCCTGCTCGACGGGATCCTCAGGCATGATGAATTCTTCGTCGCCAAGGCTCACTTCATCTTTGGAGAGATGCATGTAATTATCGTCCTATGATTCTCCATCAGTTGCCTGTTCTTTAGGGCAAGCTTGCCCGTCATCTTGCTTGGCCTACTCGAAGCCTGGCTGGGCAGGATTGTCTTCGTCTTCGGCACCATTCGGATTGTTATCTCTTGTGCCGGCATCACTATTTTTGCCATGGCGGGGCTTGGAGCGGCACCGATGACGCCGGTGTCTAGATTGCTTCCCCAAGGGGTTATCTTTCGTTGCCTCATCGCCATTGTTTCATTTAGGGGTGTCCACCATATATATATATATATCATATGATGAGGTGGCGGTCCAGCGCCCTGTAGGTTGTGGTTCCTGTTCTTCTCCTGCATCGTTGTCCATACCGTCGATGTCTTCGGAGTCGAAGTCAAGCACGTCGGTTAAGTCATCGACAGTGGCTATAAAGTGGGTGGTGGGTGGGGGACGAATTTCTTCGTCGTCCGCTCCCCACTCGAGCCGAACATAGTTCGGCCAAGAATCTCTTGACAATGAAAGAGACCTTAATGAGTTTAGCACGTCACCCAAGGGTGAGTGCTGAAAAATATCCGCGGCGGTGAACTCCATGACCGGTGCCCAATCAGATTCGATAGGCACGGACGCACGCGGTTCGGATCCTATGGCCGGAGAAGAGTCCGAGGGTCCGATGGCACCACTTTCACAGGAGGTGGAATCAGTGCTCGGCTCCGACGCAAATGAGTGTGCGGCTTCCATGGCGGGGTCCATCCACCCGCCCTCAGAAGGCACGATCTGCTCCGGATTGATTCCCGGCGCCATCGCAGGCGCGATCTCCCGAATACTGTTCGACGGCAGATCAAAGTCATGCCCGTCGTGACCGTTCGGCGCACCTGGCATGGGCTCGAATACTTCGAAGACCAAGTCTCCGCGGATGTCGGCAGTATAGTTTAATCTTCCAAACCTGACCTAACGGCCAGGGGCATAGCTATAGATTTGCTCCAGATAGCCAAGCGAGTTGGCCTGCAGTACGAAACCGCCGAATACGAAGATCTGTCCAGGGAGGAAAACCTCCTCCTAGACCGCATCGTTTAAGATGATTGAAGGGGCCATCAAGTCTTACAACGATGGCACAGTGGAACTCTCAATGAAAGCACCAATGTCGGTGTCAAAACTGGCGGATCTCGGGTAGGGGGTCCCGAACTGTGCGTCTAAGGCTAGTGGTAACAGGAGGCAGGGGACACGATGTTTTACCCAGGTTCGGGCCCTCTCGATGGAGGTAATACCCTACTTCTTGCTTGATTTATCTTGATGATATGATTATTACAAGAGTTGATCTACCACGAGATCGTAGAGGCTAAAGCCTAGAAGCTAGCCTATGATTATGATTGTTGTTGTCCTACGGACTAAACCCTCCGGTTTATATAGACACCGAAGGGGGCTAGGGTTACAGAGTCGGTTACAGAGAAGGAAATCTACATATCTGAATATCCAAGCTCGCCATCCACGCAAAGGAGAGTCCCATCCGGGCACGGGGCGAAGTCTTCAATCTTGTATCTTCATAGTCCAACAGTCTGGCCAAAGTATATAGTCCGGCTGTCCGAGGACCCCTTAATCCAGGACTCCCTCATTGACACCTGGACGGGATCTGGCAGGGGATCCGAAAATTCTTCTTGGATGGGACACAGAGTGGTGGTCATGGTCGCAAACCCATCAAAAACTAGATCTCCTCGGATGTCAGTGATATAGCTCAGGTTTCCAAACCTGATCTGCTGGTCGAGGGTGTAACTGTCGACCTGCTCAAGGCGGCCGATCGAGTTGGCTCGAAGCACAAATCCACTGAACACAAAAACCTGCCTGGGAAGAAAAGTCTTCCTGGACGCAGCGTCATCGTTGACAAAGAGGTTAGCCATTGATCCTGCTATCGACGGTACTACAGAGCTCTCAATGAAAGGACCAATGTTGGTGTCAAAACCGGCAGATCTCGGGTAGGGGGGCCCAAGCTGTGCGTCTGAAGATCAATGGTAACACTGGAGAAGGGACACGATGTTTACCCAGGTTCGGGCCCTCTTAATGGAGGTAAAACCCTACTCCTACTAGATTATATTCGAGGGTACGGAGGTTACAAGTGTTTATCTACCACGAGATCGATTCGGCTAACCCTACATAGCTAGCCTAGCAATGTTGTGATCCTGCCTCCGCTCTACCCTCCGGTTTATATAGACACCGGAGGGGCTTAGGGTTTGTACAAAGTCGGTTTTACAAAAAGGAATAATATATCCAGACACATATACTTGCATCCATGCATGCAAGAGTCCCCACTGGACACGGGAGAGGATCTTTGGTCTTGTATCTTGACAGCCCATCAGTCCGGTCCACATCAGTAGATCGGACGCCCGAGGATCCCCTAATCCAGGACCCACAGTCATCCCTAGAAAATGTTAAGGCGGGAGATCAATTATTGGGAAAAAGAAAAGCACAACGCCGGCTAAAGGCTGATGAAAGGAAAATGAAACCCCCACGAGAGGGAAAAACTTTAAGAATCATGAAAAAAACGGATGGAGGCAATGGGGTAAAAATTAAATGCAACAAGTATATAATGCCTCACATTTTCTTCCTTTCGCTACCTGAGTGTGTTCCCACTTCTAAAAGGCTCGAAACCTCTTTCTTTTGTACACCCTCCATTTGAAAATACTTGACGTGATTTTAGTTCAAATTCTGAACTAAAACCACGTCAAGTATTTTTGAACGGTCTCGACTGTCTACCACAACAATGTTTGCCTGGCTCCGATGAGGGAGGGTTGATGATGGCGACTCACTTTCGACTCGCTTTAGTGCTTGTAGTCGTCGCTAGGTGGATTACGTGCCTAGATGTAAATTTTAATTTTTTTTACTTTTAGTGTTCTTTGTACTACCTTAACAATTGATAAATAGATCGAAAGTTTTTCACACACAAAAAAAAGAAATGCTGAACAAAGGTAGTAGATGGTAGCAGATGTGCTATGGTGGGTCGAGGTAATCATGCGATGACGTGCATGATGCTCGATATGGTTTGCATGTCTGGTTAGCCCACACCACGAATGCAAATCTCGCGGGCCGGACATAGAAACTGAGGGCTCTTAGCGATGAAGCACGTCGCTCCATAAGGCAATGATCTTTGGAGCCAGGATGTGAACATAATCGGTTCAACATATCTTTTGTGATGGTGAACCAATCTGTGGTTGGATGGTTAGAGGGACTATGATAACCCTAGCCCACCAGGGTTTAAATCCTGGTGCTCGCATTTATTCGTGGATTTATTTCAGGATTTCCAGCGATGCTCATTCAGTGGGAAGAGATATTTCCGTCGACGACGAGGTGCCTACAGTGACTTCGTAAATTTCAAGATGATATGCCAGCTCAGTCTTTCGAAGGTGCTCATAGGGATAGAGTGTGCGTGTGTGCGTTCATAGGGGTGAGTGTATGCGCGTGTATATGATCGCTTGCGTCTGTACTGTGTTAAAAAATATATGTTTTGTGATCTAGAAAGAAGTTGATAATCCAGCCAACTACTAATTTTACAGCTACATCTAGCCAGCAAGCAGTGCCCTTGCAGGAAGAGAAGCAGCGGGATGATAACTGATAACCCACAAGTATAGGGGATTGAGGGAGTCCTAGACTAAGGGGTCCTCGGACAGCCGGACTATATACTTTGGCCGGACTGTTGGACTATGAAGATACAAGATAGAAGACTTCGTCACGTGTCCGGATGGGACTCTCCTTGGCATGGAAGGCAAGCTTGGCGATTCGGATATGTAGATTTCTTTCTATGTAACCGACTTTGTACAACCCTAGCCCCTGCCGGTGTCTATATAAGTTGGAGGGTTTAGACTTCTAGGGTTCAGCCACAACCATCATAACTTCATAGGCTAGACTCCTAGGGTTTTGCCATTGCGATCTCATGGTAGATCAACTCTTGTAATACTCATATTCATCAAGATCAATCAAGCAGGAAGTAGGGTATTTCCTCCATAGAGAGGACCCGAACTTGGGTAAACATTGTGTCCCCCGCCTCCTGTTACCATTAGCCTTAGATGCACAGTTTGGGGCCCCCTACCTAAGATCCGCCGGTTTTGACACCGACATTGGTGCTTTCATTGAGAGTTCTGTTGTGTCGTCGAAGATAGGTTTGATGGCTCCATCAATCATCTACAACAATGCAGTCTAGGGGGAGATCTTCCTTCCCGGACAGATCTTCGTTTTCGCTGGCGTCACACTGCGGGCCAACTCGTTTGGCCATCTAGAGTAGATCGATAGCTACACCCCTGGCCATCAGGTCAGATTTGGAAGCTTGAATTTTGTGGCCGATATCCGTGGAGACTTGATTTTCGACGGATTCGAGCCCATGACGGCTGTCCTCGGCCACCATGATGAACATGACCTAGATCTGTCATCTGGCTACACACAGGAGATAGCGCCTGTGACCACCCTGGCCCTAGAGCCGGAGCAGACTGCATCGTCCGAAGACGGGAAGCTCAACCCTGCCGCGGAGGCTGCAGACTCAACGGCACTCGAGCCGCACACAGACCCAACATCAAGTTGGGCTTGTGTTACCGGAATCTCGGACTTGTCTCCGACCATGGGCTCCAGACCGCGTGCATCCACGTCCATCGGGCCTGATTGGGCGCCAGACTTGGAGTTCAGCTCCGCGGACATTTTCTAGCACTCGCCTTTTCGCGACGTGTTGAGCTCATTAAGATCCCTCTCCTTGTTAGGAAACTCTTGGCTGAACTATGTCCGGCTCGAATGGGAAGTGGATGATGAAGAAATTCGTTCCCCACCCACCACCCACTTTATAGCCACTGTCGATGACTTAACCGACATGCTGGACTACGACTCCGAAGACATCGACGGTATGGATGACGATGCCGGAGAGGATCAAGAACCACTGCCTACAGGGCGTTGGACAGCCACCTCCTCGTACGACATATACATAGTGGATACACCCAAAGAAAGTAAAGGCAACAATGAAAATCTAGTCGAGGATAAACCTCCTGAGATACAGCCGAAGCGCCAACGTCAGCGGCACCGCTCTAAGCCACGCCGTAGTAAAAACAGCAATACCGTCACAGAAGAGGACAACACTCCAGACGGTGCGGAAAACAATGAAGATCCCGTTCAGCCGACCTCCGAACAGGAGGAACGGGAGGATGGGCGAGTCAGCCCTAGCGAACAGGCCATGAACGAAGACTCGGAGGATAGCAACTACTGTCCGCCCTCCGAGGACGAGGTTAGCCTCCGACGAAGATTTCATCGTGCCTGAAGAGCCCGCCAAACAGGAACGCTTTAAGCGTCAGCTAATTGCCACTGCAAGAATCCTGCGAAGAAGCAGCAGCAGCTTCAAGCTGATCAAGATCTGCTAAATGAAAGATTGCTTGATGTCCTGGAAGCTAACGAATATGGCCTCGAACGCCCAACCAAAAGCTACCTGAAGCAGAAACTGTTAGCACAATACGATGACGAGGCGCTGGAGCCCGTCCTACCAAGGTACAATATGGCTGACCGACCGCCACGTGGTCGGGACAAAGCGGCACCTCAAGCCGAATACCAGCCCGCACTACCTCACCGAAAAAACAGAAACACAATAGCTCGGGGATATATACATGACCTGCGACATGATTTGGAAAAGAGAGCAGGTCAGACAAGATCAATCTATGGATCATGGGGGCGTGCCTCGACATGCGACGACGGCCATCTGGTTGAACGTGACAAACATAACCACATCCGGGCTGAAAACCGCAGACGAGCTCCATCCGAGCTACGTCACGACTTGGCCCGATATAGAGGCGCCGCACACCCCCTTTGCTTCACTGACAAAGTAATGGGACATGATTTCCCAGAAGGGTTTAAACCCGTAAACATCGAATCATATGATGGCACAACAGACCCCGCGGTGTGGATTGAGGATTTTCTTCTCCACATTCATATGGCCTGCTGCAATGATCTTCATGCCATCAAATACCTCCCGCTCAAACTCAAGGGACCAGCTAGATATTGGTTAGACAGTCCGCCCAAAAACTCCATTGGCAGCTGGGAGGAATTGGAGGGAGCCTTCCTCGACAACTTCCAAGGAACATATGTCCGACCTCCGGATGTCGATGACCTAAGTCATATAATCCAACAGCCTGGAGAGTCAGCCAGGAAATTCTGGACTCGGTTCCTAACTAAAAAGAACCAGATCGTTGACTGTCCGGATTTCAAAGCCCTAGCGGCCTTTAAGCAAAGCATCCGCGACGAATGGCTGGCCAGACACCTCGGCCAGGAAAAACCGAAGTCCATGTCAGCCCTTACGACACTCATGACCCGCTTCTGTGCGAGCGAAGACAGCTGGCGAACCCGTAGCAACAACAATACAAGCGAACATTGCACTTCTGAAGCCAAAAACTGCAACGGCAAGCCTCGACACAATAGACATAAGCGTCGAAACAATGGTGATAGTACCAAAGACACGGAGGTCAATGCAGGATTCACTGGCTCTAAGTCCGGTTAGTGGAAGAAGCCATTTAAGAGAAACAATCCGGGTCCGTCCAGTCTCGACCGCATACTAGACCGACCATGCCAAATCAATGGCACTCCTAATAAACCGGCCAATCATACCAACAGAGAATGTTGGGTTTTCAAACAGGCCAGCAAGTTAAACGCCGAAAACAAGGAGAAAAGGTCGCAAAGCGATGACGATGACGAGGAACCCCGACCACCGAACACAGGGGGACAGAAGAAATCCCCTCCCCCCAGGTTAAAACGGTGAACATGATATACGCCACCCATATCCCCAAGAAGGAACGCAAACGTGCACTCAGGGACATCTACGCGATGGAGCCAGTCGCCCCAAAGTTCAACTCATGGTCCTCCTGTCCGATCACCTTCGATCGCAGGGACCACCCGACCAGTATCCGTCATGGCGGTTCAGCCGCATTGGTCCTTGACCCAATTATTGATGGATTCCATCTCACGCGGGTCCTCATGGATGGTGGCAGCAGCCTGAACCTGCTCTATCAGGATATAGTGCGCAAAATGGGTATCGATCCCTCAAGGATCAAGCCCACAAAAACCACCTTTAAAGGTGTCATACCAGGTGTAGAGGCCTGCTGTATGGGCTCAATCACACTGGAAGTGGTCTTCGGATCCCCGGATAATTTCCAAAGCGAAGAGTTAATCTTCGATATCGTCCCTTTCCGCAGTGGTTATTATGCACTGCTTGGACGAACCGCATTCGCTAAATTCAATGCGGTGCCGCACTATGCCTAACTCAAGCTCAAGATGTCCGGACCACACGGTGTAAAAACGGTCAAGGAAATATGGAGCGCTCCCTCCATACTGAGGAGCACACCGCAGCCCTTGCAGCAGAAGTACAGAGTAGCCTTTTTAGGCAGAACCTCAATTCGGCATTAAAGCCCTCGGACACTGTCAAGCGAGTCCAAACTACTCTGCGGCAGGAGGGTCCAGCTCATCCAGAGCTTGACTAGCAATCCGGCCTCCGCCCTACTCCTAATCAAGCGATGACATTTCTGCCGCGCGTACATAACTACGCACTCAAAATACCATGTGCACGGACGGAGGCATAGCTAGACCAAAATACCATGGGCACGCACGGACGGATACGTAACTACGCACTCAAAATACCATGGGCATGGATCCGCACACCTTCACTTTTTCTTTTTCATTTCAGGTTTTTCTCTTCTCGGGGCTTTTCTGATAACCTAATCATCGGACCGATCACGGGACGGATACACCAAGAAGGCAAGGAGCTTTGATGTACAAGGGAATCCCCAGGTGGTCTCTGCTAATGATCGTTATACCTATTTTTTACATACCCGCACACAGCTCGCTCTTGGTCATGGCATGTCAAATAGCCTTATTTGCTTATCGCATTACTTGTACAAATACGCCTTGACGTATTAATCAAATTACAATGCAAAATAGTTTGCGGCTCAATATTTGTGGCGTCAGCTTATTATTTGATTCTTTCCTTGTCTTTGTATTTATTACTTATTGCACCCGTACACTCTGGTACATATTACTTCGCCAGGGGCTTCATCACGCCTTGCAATACGGCAATAAAATCCGAACACTTTTGCAGTACAGTTCGGCACCCTGAACTTATAGCATTATATGCATCGGCTTCGAATCATGCCTTTTTTCAATAGTTGGGTTGCCCGGCTCCTGTGCTTACTACCTTACGTTCCGCTATATCGGCAAGGGTAGTAAAGGGAGAACTACTGCGATTGTGTCCCGGTTCTTCCGGACGAGCACCTCAGTAGAGAAAGCCGAAAACTGACTGTCATGATGCGGCGAGAGCTGGTCAGCTATTCGAGAGGTTTTCAAATCCTTAGTGATTTTTTCCACATTATGTGAGGGATCGGTTCTTATCCGATTAGGCGCGTATAGCACCCCGAGTTTGGCCTTCCGAACACTAGGGGCTACGCCAAAATTTTCATTGTCAAACTCCTATGGCTAAGTGAGGGTGATAAATCCGTATAGTCAGATTGCGTTGTTCGTTGCACTAAACACCTTCTTTAAGGACCAAAATGTGGAGTAAAGAGTGTTTAGATTTATCCCGAACACCCCTGTACTATCTACATGGGGGCAGAAGTCGACCACTGCCCAAATCTCAGATTTCATAAACGGCCGCACAAGAGGTAAAATTTTAAAGAAACAAGCATTATATTACATAACGACCTGGTTTCATATCACAGGACAGGATAACATGGATGTTTTCATGGGAATATAACATCCTTCGCACATTGCTCCGCCACAAGGTGGGATCCTGATAACCCACAAGTATAGGGGATCGCAACAGTTTTCGAGGGTAGAGTATTCAACCCAAATTTATTGATTCAACACAAGGGGAGCCAAAGAATATTCTCAAGTATTAACAGTTGAGTTGTCAATTGAACCACACCTGGATAACTTGGTATCTGCAGCAAAGTATTTAGTAGCAAAGTACTATCATAGTAATGGTAACAGTGATAAAAGTAACAATAGCAGTTTTGTAGTAATTGTAACAGTTGCAACGGTAAAATAAATAAGCAAACCACAATATGTGAAAAGCTCGTACGCATTGGATCAGTGATGGATAATTATGTCGGATGCGATTCCTCATGTAATAGTTATAACATAGGGTGACACAGAACTAGCTCCAGTTCATCAATGTCATGTAAGCATGTATTCCGAATATAGTCATACGTGCTTATGGAAAAGAACTTGCATGACATCTTTTGTCCTACCCTCCCGTGGCAGCGGGGTCCTAGCGGAAACTAAGGGATATTAAGGCCTCCTTTTAATAGAGTACCAGACCAAAGCATTAACACATAGTGAATACATGAACTCCTCAAACTACGATCATCACCGAGAAGTATTGTCACTTCGGGGTTGTCGGATCATAACACATAATAGGTGACTATAGACTTGCAAGATAGGATCAATAACTCACATATATTCATGAAAACATAATAGGTTCATATCTGAAATCATGGCACTCTGGCCCTAGTGACAAGCATTAAGCATAGCAAAGTCATAGCAACATCAATCTCAGAACATAGTGGATACTAGGGATCAAACCCTAACAATACTAACTTGATTACATAGTAAACCTCATCCAACCCATCACCATCCAGCAAGCCTACGATGGAATTACTCACGCACGGCGGTGAGCATCATGAAATTGGTGATGGAGGATGGTTGATGATGACGACAGCGTCGGATCCTCCTCTCCGGTGTGCCGAACGGACTCCAGATCAGCCCTCCCGAGAGAGATTAGGGCTTGGCGGCGGCTCCGTATTGTAAAACGCGATGAAACTTTCTCTCTAATTTTTTTTCTCCGCGAAAGCAAATATATAGAGTTGGAGTTGAGCTCGGTGGGCATCCAGGGAGCCCACGAGGCAGGGTGTGGTCCCCTTGGCCTTGATTCTTTCGCCAGTATTTTTTATATTTTCCAAAAGTAATCTCCATGGATTTTTAGGTCATTCCGAGAACTTTTGTTTCTGCACAAAAATAACACCATGGCAGTTCTGCTGAAAACAGCGTCAGTCCGGGTTAGTTCCATTCAAATCATGCAAGTTAGAGTCCAAAACAAGGGCAAAAGTGTTTGGAAAATTAGATACGTTGGAGACGTATCAACTCCCCCAAGCTTAAACATTTGCTTGTCCTCAAGCAATTCAGTTGATAAACTGAAAGTGATAAAGAAAAACTTTTACAAACTCTGTTTGCTCTTCTTGTTGTAAATATGTAAAGCCAACATTCAAGTTTTCAGCAAAGATTATGAACTAACCATATTCACAATAACACGTGGGTCTCATGTTTACTCATATCAATGGCATAATCAACTAGCGAGCAATAATAATAAATCTCGGATGACAACACTTTCTCAAAACAATCATAATATGATATAACAAGATGGTATCTCTCTAGCCCTTTCTGAGACCGCAAAACATAAATGCAGAGAACCTTTAAAGATCAAGGACTGACTAAACATTGTAATTCATGGTAAAAGAGATCCAGTCAAGTCATACCCAATACAAACTAATAGTAATGCATGCAAATGACAATGTGCTCTCCAGCGGGTGCTTTTTAATAAGAAGGTGATGACTCAACATAAAAGTAAATAGATAGGCCATTCGCAGAGGGAAGCAGGGATTTGTAGAGGTGCCAGAGCTAGATTTTGAAATAGAGAGGAATAACATTTTGAGTGGTATACTTTCACTGTCAACGCAACAACTATGAGATCTCGATATCTTCCATGCTACCTACATTATAGGTGGTTCTCAAACAGAATGGTAAAGTTTATACTCCCCCACCACCAACAAGCATCAATCCATGGCTTGCTCAAAACAACGAGTGCCTCCAACTAGCAACAGCCCTGGGCGAGTTTTGTTTAATTAATTTGATTTGCTTTGATCTTTTTGATCATGGGACTGGGCATCCTGGTTACCAGCCATTTTCTGGTGAATGAGGAGCGGAGTCCACTCCCCTTGAGAATAACCCACCTAGCATGGAAGATACAAACAGCCCTAGTTGATACATGAGCTGCTCGAGCATACAAAATAGAATTTCATTTGAAGGTTTGGAGTTTGGCACATACAAATTTACTTGGAACGGCAGGTAAATACCGCATATAGGAAGGTATGGTGGACTCATATGGAATAACTTTGGGGTTTATGGAGTTTGGATGCACAAGCAGTATTCCCGCTTAGTAGAGGTGAAGGCTAGAAAGAGTCTGGGAAGCGACCAACTGAGAGAGCGACAACAGTCATGAACATGCATTAAAATTAATCAACACCGAGTGCAAGCATGAGTAGGATATAATCCACCATGAACATAAATATCGTGAAGGCTATGTTGATTTGTTTCAACTACATGCGTGAACATGTGCCAAGTCAAGTCACTCGAATCATTCAAAGGAGGATACCACCCTATCATACCACATCACAACCATTTTAATAGCATGTTGGCACGCAAGGTAAGCCATTATAAGCTCCTAGCTAACTAAGCATGGCATAAGCAACTATAATCTCTAATTGTCATTGCAAACATGTTTATTCATAATAGGCTGAATCAGGAACGATGAACTCATCATATTTACAAAAACAAGAGAGGTCGAGTTCATACCAGTTTTTCTCATCTCAATCAATCCATCATATATCGTCATTATTGCCTTTCACTTGCACGACCGAACGGTGTGTATAATAATAATAGTGCACGTGCATTGGACTAAGCTGGAATCTGCAAGCATTCAATTCAAGGGAGAAGACAAAGTAATATGGGATCTTGGTTAAATCAACAATCATGCATATTAGAGCCACTAAACATTTTCATTATGGTCTTCTCCTCTCGACCCCCAAAGAAAAGAAAAGAAATAAAACTATTTACACGGGAAAGCTCCCAACAAGCAAAAGAAGAATGAGAAATCTTTTTGGGTTTTCTTTTTAATTACTACTACAAGCATGGAAATTAAACTAAGTAATTGTTTTGGTTTTTTCTTAAGGTTTATCAAACACACAAGAAGAAAGCTAGAAAAATGAATTAACCTAGCATTGATAATACAATGAAAAAGTATAAGCACCGATGACTAGAATAAGTGTGTGAACATGAATGTAATGTCGGTGAGAAATACATACTCCCCCAAGCTTACACTACTAGGGAAAACCTTATACACAGAACTTTAGCAGTAGCGTGTGTCAAAGAAGCACGCTGGTGCTAAATAGCAGCAGCGAGCCTGCCGAAACCGCGCTACTGAGATAGTTTAAATAGCGATGGCGCGTCTCGCAGAAAACACGTTACTACTAAAATTCTCACAGCTTAGCTGATATGGTACACATAGTACTAGCGATCTACATGGAACCGCGCTACTGCTACTTTCTTTGTAGCAGCGCATTTTGCTATAAACTCGCTACTAAATGATATAAAATTAAATGAAAAGCAAATAGAAAGGTAATTGAGTATGAAAGAAATCGAAGAAGGTGAAAGGAAAAAACAAAATGTGAAGAAAAATAAGTGGAAGAGGGAAAAAGGAGAATGTTGTAGCAGTAGCGCGTATCGCAGAACGCGCTGTAGCTAATGTAGCAGCAGCGTGTTTACGGGAACAGCGCTCGCTACTTCGACTTAACCACCGCGTTCGTCCTTCCCCGACCACTTCCCCAAATCTCACTACTCCGCTCTTGCCGCCGCCGTCGCCGTCGGTGCTTGCGCGCAAGGCTCCACACCCCTCTACGCCCCGCCTCAGATTCAACGCCGCCCTTCCCGACCTCAACGCCGCCCGACGCCCCAACGCCGCCCCGACCTCAACGCCGCCACAGGCGCCGCCCCAAGCCCGACCTCGGCGCCGCCTGCCCCTCTCTGCCAGCCCGAGCACCCGATCGAGGTGAGCATGCCTGCTCCTCCCCTCCCCTACCTCTGCGTAGATAGAGTTCTTCAAATTTTAGTTGCATCAAATAGTTAGGGTTCATCTATGGGTGGAAATGATTTGGATCTGAGATCGGCTGGGATTTTTTCTTAGGTGACATTTTCTTAGATGATGAATAAACACTAGTGTAATGCATAATAAAGCGAGTAAAATTTGACCTTCTTCTATTTAGTTAGTAAGAACTAGTTAGTAAGAACTAGGTACTAATTAGGTGATTTTTAGTTAAAGCAATTTTCCCGCCTCGGCGTGGGCGATGCCTATCCGCATCCTCGTCGTCCGAGTCGGCGAAGATCGACACCGCTTGACCAGATCGGCCATGTTGGGACTGGGCTCCGCCAGGTAGTACTGGGGCGCTACCTACCGGGGCGCAGGTTGGTGAGGAGCCAGCTGTCGTTGACCGAACCTTCTTTGGTGGCGGTCGCGTGGGCTAGTGGCGATCCGAGGCTCGAGGACTCAGCGGAGGTGGTGCGTCACCGTGTCGATGAGGAGGACGCGCCGTCCGTCGCTACTTGTTTGCGTTGGAGCACGAGCCGTTCTCCAATACTGGCGGGTTCTCCGGGATCTCACTTTGGAGCTTTGATTCCGTGATGGTGCCTTCTCTGTGGGTGTCCACCGCCTGCGCCGATACCGTCGTGTGCTAGAGTTTTAGTTGTATTAGTTATGTTATATGTATGACACTATTCGTGATGTATTAGTGATAATATTCGACGATGTCTTGGCGCATGAGATGATCTACTTTTGCTTATTGAATGCATGCTAATTTGAGTCCTATAAGATATTTTGAAATGTATATCTTGTGTTGCTCAATATCCAAGTGGCGGTCATGTTTGCAGGTTACACCTTGAGTGGCCTATGTTTTGCGGAGTGTTGATTCATTCTGTTCGGCAAATTTCAGGCGCCGATATGTCCTATTTAGCAAAGGTCATGCGGATTTTTCCGTGAATTTTGGCATGACTTGTGCTAGAATATGTAGGAAATATCGAGTGCCCCGGATTTGTGTGTTGAGTATCTTGGTAGTTGTCTTGATCGATTTTCAATTAATGTTTTAACTATGAACATAGGAAATGTCGACGACGAGAAGGATTTCGGTATTTGCAAATACTGCAAAGACGCAATGGCTCTGTCTGACGGAATCTTCCTAGATGATGATAGGCGCTTGAGGATCAAGCTGGGCGAGAACTTGAAGTGGATCTGATGAAGTCACAACGACAAGTCTTTTTTCGTAATTAAGCATGACATCTGGTTCATTTGCTTCAACTTATATATTTTTACTATTCTACTAGCGTATCCCCGCCATGCAAGAGTTTTTGTATTGGATAAGATAGGTTTTAGTCATAGTATGGAGGAAAAGAAAGTTTACTTGAAGACCGAGCATGGTTATATTTTCCATGAAGTTATACAATTCAGACGACTACACCTATTTTGGATGCAAAACATGGCGAGCACTATGCAAGACTTATGCATTTGAGCCTGATATGGTTATCACCTTTGATATTTGTCCTAAGATGATATTGAAGGTAATACCGACATCTGTGTCAATGTGCAAATGCCTCGATTATACCATTATGTAAGTTTCTCAACCATATTTATGTCTTTGATATTGTTTATTCAAAATAGTTGACAACTAATTTGTATTGTCACTTATTTCCGTGCAAGCAAACATGTCCAGCGCTTGGTAGATGGACCGTATCTTTATCTGGGGCTGAACTCAACTGCGAGGAGCTCACCATTATGTTTCATGGCTTGAGGATCTTGATCTTTGTCAAGACAAATTTTCTTCCTACATTTAGAAATGTTAGTACTGAAAATGTGCGACCAATAGTGTTCGTAATGAACTACGGTCACATCCATTTAGGAAGGATGGTAAGATTTTACTTTTTGTCCTCATTGCATCTTTTCCATACATTATTTTTGAAGCTAAACTTCATTGCTAAGTATGTTACCATACAATGTTCTTCAACAGGACTCCCGATGAATGTTGTGCCTTATGGGATCGAGACTAAAGGTATCATGAGTATTATCAACTTACGGCCAAGATATCCTACAGCTTACTTCAGTGCATTCAAGATTAGCGACGGATGCTTAATAGTGCAAGACTGGACCAAATATGTGTTGGGGAGCGCAGAGAAGTACTAGGGAGCAGCAACCAGAGGCGCCTTCCACGATTAGGAGACAGGTTCATCTGCATGCTCCAACTTGATCAAGGAGGAGAGCTACACATGTTTTATGTTCCTTTACCTAAGAGAGAGCAGCAGGAGTGAGTAGCTAGCTAGAAATGAGTTTCAGGATGATGATGTGCTACACTATTACTATGATGATAAAATAGCTAGTGTTGGTGGTAATGACTATGATGATTATTATTAGCTAGTGTTAGTGGTGATTAAATAAATCTTTGTTGGTGGTAATGACCATGATGATGATTAAATATCTTGTCTTTGGCGGATTAGATTCAAGTGGAGGCAACATGTGGTGCACATCGAAGTACTACTAATCCAAACTAGATCAAGTTTGGATTAGTAGTATACTGACATGCACCACATATTGCCTCCACTTGAACCTAATCCACCTTCATTAATACACTGTTATGGACATAATGATGTAAACCTCATAACAGCTGGTATTGTACCAATATTTGTATGATGGCGCATAAATACACTAAAAATAAAAAAATAAAAAATACTAGTAGCGATGGAAAGAAAACACGCTGCAAGTAGATACCTTAGCGATGGCGGTAGTGAACAAGCGCTGCAGCTATTTATCCTAACGATGAGCGTGATGGCACGCGTTCTGCTAAGCAATAACTGTGGCGCCTTATTAGTAGTAGCGACCACCCGTGCTACTAGTGGGCACAAAACACGCGCTACTGCTAGGGTTTTCCCTAGTAGTGTTAGGCTTTTGGCCTAAGTTGGTCTACGGCCATGGGTAGCCTGACTGATATCCGAAGTTGTAACTGGGGTCATACTGAGATGCAGCAGCCATTGCCTCTTGAGCTGCAGCTTGGTGGTGAGCTGCATCCATCCTCCTCTCGTACTCATTTGCCTCCTCCCTGGTGATAACATATCTTCCTTTTGTCTGATAATCAAAGAGGGCAGGAGCAGGGAGAGTAATATGGACAACGCGACGTCTGTCAAAGATTAGTCTATACTGGAGGAATTGTTCATTCCTCTCAAGCAAATGATGACTGACCATAGCATTATAATCTAAATAAGCGGGAGGCAACTCCCTATCATCTTCATGTACAGGTATACCAAGATAATTAGCCACACGGAAATAAATCCCTCCAAACAAATCACCAACTAAACCATTGTTATGCAACCTACTGCAACAATTGCCCCCAAGTTGTATTGTTTATCACCTAATACAGCACTCTTGAGAACACAAAGATCAGTAACACACATGTGATATGCTTCATCCTTACCGTTAATGCATCTACCAATGAAGAGAGCAAAATAATGTATAGCAGGAAAATGAATGCTCCCTATGGTAGCTTGTGCTATTTCTCTAGATTCTACCACAGTGATACTAGCAAGAAAGTCTTTATATTCAGATTTACGGGGTTCATTAACATTGCCCCACTGCGGGAGTTTGCAAGCAGTAGTGAAATCTTCTAGGTCTATGGTATATGATTTATCATAAATATCAAACAGGACACTTGGAGAATTACGCGAAGATGTAAATTTAAACCTTCTCACAAATGAATCAGTTAAATAATAGTACTGAGGACAGTTATCTTGCATGAAGTCCTCAAGATCGGCATTACGCACATATGCATCAAATTCATCCTTGATGCCTGCATTAACCATAAACTCTTTTGACGGCCATTCACAAGGCCGCACGTCAGCTTCCCTTGGTTGTTCATCGTACGGCTCACGCATTGCGAGCCTGGGTCCTTTCTTTCTTGAAGAACCACCTTGGTACATTTTCCTAGGCATATTTCTTCCTCTGAAAAATTTCTGAAATTTTTAGTAACTCAAAATAAAAGTGAATCAAACTCAACAAGATTGATAGCAACTACTCCGACAAGTGCCTAGAGCCTATATCATGCATTAGAATTACTTAGGACCATATAAATTTGACATGCAAGCTCAAGAATAGGGTCACTAACGGTGTCCTAGACTAGGGGGTACTCACCACGTTGTCTCCCGATCAGTTGGATTGGGCCGAGGACCCCCATGGCCGTATACTCATGGGCCAGTCCGGACAGCTGCCGCACACAAGGAAGATTCCACAAGACTTGGTGATCAGGACAAGGACCCCTCCCCCACTGGCGTATTCGGCTAGGACTCTTGTTATCTTAGGCCTCTGGTGCATTATATAAACCAGGGCCAAGCTAGTCCATAGACAAATATATATCATTCCATAGGCTAGCTTCTAGGGTTTAGCCTCTCTGATCTCGTGGTAGATCTACTCTTGTACTACCCATATCATCAATATTAATCAAGCAGGAGTATGGTTTTACCTCCACCGAGAGGGCCCGAACCTGGGTAAAAACATCGTGTCCCTTGTCTCCTGTTACCGTCCGTCTAGACGTATAGTTCGGGACCCCCAACCCAAGATCCGCCGGTTTTGACACCGACTATGGTGCTTTCATTGAGAGTTCCGCTGTGTGTTCGGCAAAAGGTCGATGGCTCGCCTACAGATCAACTACGACTTCGGCATCTTCGTCACCAACTCGACTGATCACCTTGGTTCGACCAAGGACTGCGCCCTACCTCCGATCGTCAAGTTCATATGAGGGCCTTCATCAACATCAACTCCGATCTCTGTCAAGATCATGGAGGGATCATCCAGGGAGCCCGGGGGCTCAACGCCAACATTGCCCTCGGGCGACCGTGCTGTTTTTCTAGACAGCAAACTTGTGTCCGCCGCCACCGCCTCCACGATTGTCGTTTTAACGATTGCTTCGGTGGAATTGTGTGGAATTGAGTCTACAACAACCCTGGAAAATTTCGTCGAGTTCCGATGGAGGAATCTCCGGCAATCTCTGATATACCGGAGCCATATTGAATCTGGATGAGAATCTGGATGAGTTTAGGGCGTGGTGTCCTTCTTCTAGCTCAGACGTCCTTTGGAAGATCCAACCATTGACCGGCTGCGGAATTCCTATATCTACCACCCCTCAAAATTTCAGCTCGATCCGACCGTCCAAACTCCGGGAACCTTCCGATTAGTGCATCACTTTCCGGATCTGTTTTCTGGGCGAAAACGAATCCGACCCGAGTTCGTCTTTTTTACGAACGTGATTTCAGACATCCTTTTTTAAGGAAGTTTTGTATGGAGTATTGTGTTTTGTTCCCAAACACATCCCACTAACTTTAAAATCTTTCTAACATGATCTTCAACATCATGCTGGTGCCAAACCAGTCCGGCAATATTGCTCCACGGCTGCCGACCTGCGCTAGACACGTCGTCACTTTGTTGAGCCGAGCTCAACTTCTTTGGATCATCATCTCGGCAAGCTGAACAAGAGTTCGGCATCGCGAAGGATAAATCTTCATCGACATCGCCGCCCCACGGATTACACGGAGCGGGCACATCGGCATCGCCGCACGGTCACTTCATCGAGCCGGCATTGACCACGTCACGACCTGCATCGGCAGGGCCGCACTATTGCTTCTTCAAGCCGGTGTCCATCACGCCCATCTACTTCGAATCATCGGCTAACATCGAGGCTTCGATGTCTCAGCTAGACCGGGGGCTTCGCCATCTCTTCATCAACCTACTCCGGTGACTTTGGCGTCACCGGCCGACCAGCTTCGTCACGATTAGCTGGACCGAGCGCTTTGCCTCGGCAAGCCTACCTTTGCCGGCATTGCCATGCCATCGCTCTATCGCCCATCAGGCAATGGGTGTGCGGATCGAGTCCCAATTTTGGGAATCACCTTTCTTCGGATTGCTACAACAAATAAACCAGGTGCTATTAATCCTAGTATTTTTGCTTGTTTGGGTTCATTATTCCCAAGGAATTATTACTCTGGTTTGTCCATCATATGTACGCAGGTCTATCAGATGGCGGTCGCATTAACGACGATCGCACGATGGTTCGGTCAGTTTCCATACATAGTCCGGCGAATGCCGCATCCGAACTTCGGACGATCTATGAATTCAGGCTTTGTCACGCCTTTACAAGAACACGCCGCGCCTCGCGCCGACATTGACTTCGGCGCCAGGCCATATTTCTTCTATTACTCACTTTGCATAAATTATTTATTATGCAACGATTGTTTTATTATTATTATTACTATTATCTCCGGTTTGCACTATTTTTGTGCATAGGAAAATGATTCAGCCGGACTATATCTTTTGGCGTCACCTCGGCTGGACGAGGGGCTTCGTCAACACTTCATTACCCCATGTCGGGGACTTCGGCATCACTCTACCGACCTGCATTGCCCGTGCTATGTCACCACTTCGGAGTGCCGAGCTCTTTGCTCCGCCACCTTGGGACCAGCTTGGGGGATGGAACCTTGTCTCGCATCAAGCTTGGACCACGTCATCTATACTGAACACTTTAACCAGCTAAGTTGCCTTCATGCTCAAAGTTTTAATTTTTAACTTGTGTTTGGTTCGACCAAGCATTACACTTTTTTGGAAAAAAGTTGCTTATAAAAAATTTTCTTGTCCAAACTTCGTTTGTGACACACAAATTCAAATACCCCATTCACTTGGGGGCTTCCTTCATGAAGCTTTTTCCTCTTGCATATGATTATACTTGTACGGCTTCGTTCCTTGTCCGTGTATTATGCCACAATATGCACCATATTGACTTAAGCGATTTGCAAGCTGGGTTGCATGGCTCCTGTGCTTACCCCTACGTTCCCGATTGTTCGGCTAGGGAGTAAAGGAAGCACCTCTGCGATTGTCACGACCGGGTCCTCTGAGCTCTGACCTCAGACTGGGTGAAGCCGAAAGCTAGCGCTCTTATTGTTTTCAATCATGGTAGGCACACAACGGAACTCATGAGTACAAAAAATCTATTGCACAAGTCTCATAGTAATAATGAGCACCGAAGAAAGGTATCGGTGGGGGTACTATTTTCTTCGAAGATGCTTCTTACACTTTGTTAGTAATATAGCATAAGTTCCTTGGCGCTTTGTCTATTACAGCCTTATGGCCTGATTGCTGGTTATCGGAAACACCGTCGATATTCTCGACAATTGGAGTACATAACCCTTTTCGCCCTTGCGAAGAGGGAGAAGCCGACGGTCGGTTAAGGCGCGTATAAAGTTCGGTGAACATAGATATGATATAAGTACTTCGGTACATACAATCATTCTTTTACCCAAGTCACTTGGGGGCTCTTAAGTTTATTTGAGCCATTTTATAATAAGTGTTTTTTTTCTTAGTCGTTGCAAAGTTATTATTATTACTATTTATCACTCCTTTTTTCGACGCGAGTGTGCGGTCAATAGCCGGGGCGCCTAATTTCTCTCTCAAAGCCGCTAAAGTTTGCTAAACTGGCCTAACGAGAAGTACTCCGCCTTCGGGATAGGAGGTTGACGCCATAGGCTGACCCGCTTGAAGCCTCGAAATAGGATGTGTCATGTTAAAGCACGGCAGAAGCACTTTTTTCCAATCTTCGATTTGGCACCGAACACTTGATCTAGTTCGGACATTAAACTTTTGAATAAGTTTTTTGGATTTTCGAGCCTATGGCACTTTTAAACTAATTATGCGTTTCCAGCATTAGTCTCGCAGTGCAACACCGGACACCTTTAGGGATTCGGCAAAAACATTCTCGGATATTGCTATATATGCATCGGTTTCGAATTGTGTCTTCGGTCAATAGTTGGGTTGCCCGGCTCCTGTGTTTGTCGCGTTCCGCTTTGTTAGGCTAGGTGTGCCAAGGGAGAACCACTGCGATTGTGCTTCCAGCTCGCATGGTCAAGAACCTCAGTGGAGAAAGCCGAAAACTGACTATCACAATAGGCGTAAACTGGTCAGCGATCCGATGACTACATTAAATGACGGGCCGTTCATAACATTGGCCGAAGTGTTTATGGCTTGACCTCGACTGTCGCCGAACACTACCGGGGGCTAGCAACCGGCCTCTCAAACTAAATCCTCAATATTTTGCTCTTCCATTAGAGCTGAGGTTTCGTGATCATGCTTAGCATGACAACCCAAAGAAAGGAACCGATAGCGGGACTATTTTCTTTGGACATTTCCTATGTTAAACAGTGATATAGCATATCTCTCTGCGTACCTTTGTTTATAAAACCGTATGGCAGATTTCCTTGTTTGTCGTAAATCTTTGCCCTCATAAAGGCTTTATAAATTAGGACAAACACTCCTCGGCTACTGGCCGAGGAGGTTGAAGCCGATGGTCGGTCAACAAAGTTTTGTACAATGCGGATCCGAGCATTAATGACATAAAGTACTTGGATACATAGAGTCATTACACATAATTTGTGATTTTACTATGGATATCGATCCTTAATTCGGCCACCCGTGCCCGCATTAAGGCTCGGGAGCTACTGGGCCTCGGGCTTATTATTTATAAATATTAAAGGGGCACATCAATCCCCTAATCTGGTGTTGCCACCCAACCAGTGTCTCGGAGGCTACTGCATTGCCTGTTCTATGCAGAAAATTTTAAGTGCAATACAGTTTCCGAGGAGATTTTGATCCTCAGGTTGGTCGGCCGCACCCAACCTGAGTCTCGAGGACTGAGCATGCCGCTTTTTATGTCCCGAAGTATTCTGCCGAACTAGGACTTGATCCTCAGGCCGATTTTCCAAATCAACCTGAGCCTCAGCGGTTACTGGGATTAGCGGTCTTATGCCATCCTTCACGTGCATCTCGAGTTTTAGACTGATACACACCTTGAGGGCTACTAGCTATATATCTCGTCAGAGAATAAATTGCATCAATAAAAAATATTGACCAAAGATCAGCCAATGACCAAGGTCCTGAACCACCTCAGAAGCAGTTCGGCATATAGCTCGGATGCAAGTGGCTGGCTCCTTAGAGGGCATTTCCGGCATTAAGCTCGGCTAAATTCCTTCAACTTTTTTGGACTAAGATGATCTATGACATCTTGGATATAGTCCGGTGTTGGACCTTGGACACAGTCCGGCGTTGGAGCTCGGATACATTTCGGCATTGGAGCTCGAAAGCAGTCCGGCATTGGTGCTCGGCTGCAAAAGATACCTCAAATGCAATCCGGCGTTAGAGCTCGGATACAAGAGGGCACTGCCTCCCGGGAACAACTACAAACCCGAGGTGTGGCATAAAAATAACAAGGCATTGATAAAGGCCGGAAACTTAAGGGGGCTCCTCGGATACCCGACGTATAAACTCGTCGAATCCATTTCGGCAATCCTCAAGATCGAAGATGAGAAGATTTGTTGAACAAGTTTTCAAGACCGGCAACCGAAGAAGAAGAACAGTTCGGAAGAATCGAGGAGCGTCCCTAACTTGAAGACCGGTTCAGGGGGCTACTGACGGTGTCCTGGACTAGGGGGTACTCACCACGTCGTCTCCCGATCAGTTGGATTGGGCCGAGGACCAACATGGCCGTATACTCATGGGCAAGTCCGGACAGCTGCTGCACACAAGGAAGATTCCACAAGACTTGGCGATCAAGACAAGGACCCCTCCCCCACCGGCGTATTCGGATAGGACTCTTGTTATCTTAGGCCTCTGGTGCATTATATAAACCAGGGCCAAGCTAGTCGATAGACGAAGAACAATCATACCATAGGCTAGCTTCTAGGGTTTAGCCTCTCTGATCTCGTGGTAGATCTACTCTTGTACTACCCATATCATCAATATTAATCAAGCAGGAGTAGAGTTTTACCTCCACCGAGAGGGCCCGAACCTGGGTAAAAACACCGTGTCCCTTGTCTCCTGTTACCATCTGCCTAGACGCACAGTTCGGGACCCCCTACCCGAGATCCGCCGGTTTTGACACCGACAGTCACCTAGGCAGCAAAGATTTGCAACGAATAAAGCACTAGAACAAAAACTAATTGGACCATTTGAGGAGTTACATACCAAGGAACAATCCCCCAAAGCAGTTTTGTCAATGGAGCTTTGAGCAAGGAGATCGAAAATGGCAGCAAAGTGAGCTAGAACTTGTGCTTGAGCTAGATGGTGATTTTTTTGGGAGGAAGAAGAAGTGTGTGGGTGCAAGAATAAGTGGAGGGGGCCATCGTGGGCCCACAAGGCAGGGGGCGCGCCCTGTAGGGGTGGGCGCGCCCTGGACCCTCGTGCCCAGGTGCCAGCTCCCCCTGATGTGTTTTTAGTGCCAAATATTCTCAAATTCCAAAAAAATCATACTAAATTTGCAGGGCATTTGGAGAACTTTTATTTTCGGGGTATTTTTTATTGCATGGATAATTCAAAAAACAGACAGAAAATACTATTTTTGCTTTATTCATTCTAAATAACAGAAAGTAGAAAGAGGGTACAGAAGGTTGTGCCTTCTAACTTTATCCATCTCATGATCATCAAAAGGAATCCACTAACAAGGTTGATCAAGTCTTGTTAACAAACTCATTCTGAATAACATGGAACCAGAGAAATTTCGAATAACACTAGGTTATCTCAATGGGGATATGAACATCCCTAATAATAAGAATATCATATTTCTTCTTGACAGTAGGAAGAGGAAATTCAAAACCTCCAATAATGATAGATGGAATTTTTCCAATAGAATTGATACTATGAACTTGAGGTTGTTTCCTCGGAAAGTGTACCATATGCTCATTTCCATTAACATGAAAAGTGGCATTGCCTTTGTTGCAACCAATAATAGCTCCTGCAGTATTCAGAAAGGGTCTACCAAGGATAATCGACATACTACCGTCCTCGGGAATATCAAGGATAATGAAGTCCGTTAAGATAGTAACGTTTGCAACCACGACGGGCACATCCTCACAAATACCGACATGTATAGCAGTTGATTTGTCAGCCATTTGCAAAGATATTTCAATAGGTGTCGACTTATTCAGTTCAAGTCTATGATATAACGAGAGAGGCATAACACTAACACCGGCTCCAAGATCACATAAAGCAGGTTTAACATACTTTCTTTTAATGGAGCATGATATAGTTGGTACCCCTGGATCTCCTAGTTTCTTTGGTATTCCACCCTTAAAAGTATAATTAGCAAGCATGGTGGAAATTTCATCTTCCGGTATCTTTCTTTTATTTGTAATAATATCCTTCATGTATTTAGCATAAGGATTCACTTTAAGCATATCAGTTAAGCGCATACGTAAGAAGATAGGTCTAATCATTTCAGCAAAGCGCTCAAAATCCTCATCATCCTTTTTCTTGGATGGCTTAGGAGGAAAAGGCATGGGTTTCTAAACCCATGGTTCTCTTTCTTTATCGTGCTTCCCAGCAACAAAGTCTCTCTTATCATAACGTTGATTCTTTTATTGTGGGTTATCAAGATCAACAGCAGGTTCAATCTCTACATCATTATTATTGCTAGGTTCAGCACCAAGATGAACATTATCATTAAAATTCTCACTAGGTTCATGTTCATCACCAGATTGTGTTTCAGCATCAGAAATAGAAATATCATTGGGATTCTCAGGTGTGTCTACAACAGGTTCACTACAGGCATGCAAAGTCCTATCATTTTTCTTTTTGTTCTTTCTAGAAGGACTATGTGCATTATATTATTTCTCTGAGAATCTTGCTCAATTCTCTTAGGGTGGCCTTCGGGATACAAAGGTTCCTGAGTCATTTTACCAGTTCTAGTAGCCACTCTAACAGCAAAATCATGTTTATTATTTAATTCATCAAGAAAATCACTTTGAGCCTTAAGTACTTGCTCTGCTTGAGTGGTAACCATAGAAGCATATTTACTAATGAGTTTAAGTTCATCTTTAACTCTAGCCATATAATCACTCAAGCGTCCAATCATGTAAGAATTACTCTTTAATTCTCTACCAACATAAGCATGGAAATTTTCTTGTCTAGCCATAAAGTCATCAAATTCATCTAAACATTGGCTAGGAAATTTAGTAGACAGGATTTCAACTTTATCATATCTATAGAGAGAATTTACCTTTACTACCTGTGTCGAGTTATCAAGACAATGTGTTTCTTTGATAGGCGGTATATTAAAACCATGTATTTCTTCAATGGGAGGTAAATTATTAACATCTTCAGCTTTAATACCTTTTTCTTTCATGGATTTCTTTGCCTCTTGCATATCTTCAGGATTGAGAAATAGAACACCCCTCTTCTTTGGAGTTGGTTTAGGAGTTGGCTCAGGAATTGGCTCGGGAGTTGGCTTAATTGGCTCAGGAATTGGCTCCGGAAGAGTCCAATTATTTTCATTAGTCAACATATTATTCAATGTTAGGGATATCGCTTATCGGGAACTTATTGGTCGACCCAAGATAAGGGGTAAATCGGCCAGTTTATCGGCATATCGCCTGATTTATCACCATATCTGCTAATTTGTCGGCTGATTTATCTTATCGGCCACACAATGGTAAGCGATAAATCGGTCTATTTATCGAAAAATCGGAAGATATCTTAAACAGTGATATTATTCAATAACAATCCAGCTTGGTCGACTGTTCTTTCCCTGAAAACACAACCAGCACAACTATCCAAGTGGTCCTTGGAAGCATTGTTTAGTCCATTATAAAAGATATCAAGTATTTCATTTTTCTTAAGAGGATGATCAGGCAAAGCATTAAGTTATCGGAGAAGCCTCCCCAAGCTTGAGGGGGACTCTCTTCTTCCATTTGCACAAAATTATATATTTCCCTCAAGGTAGCTTGTTTCTTATGAGCAGGGAAATATTTAGCAGATAAGTAATAAATCATATCCTGGGGACTACGCACACAACCAGGATCAAGAGAATTAAACCAAGTTTTAGCATCACCCTTTAATGAGAACGGAAATATCTTAAGGATATAATAGTAGCAAGATTTCTCATCATTAGTGAACAGGGTGGCTATATCATTTAACTTAGTAAGATGTGCCACAATAGTTTCAGATTCATTGCCATAAAAAGGATCAAATTCAACCAAAGTAATTATCTCAGGATCAACAGAGAATTCATAATCCTTATCAGTAACAAAGATAGGTGAAGTAGCAAAAGCAGGGTCATATTTCATTCTAGCATTCAGAGACTGTTGCTTCCATTTAGCTAATAACTTCTTAAGATCATATCTATCATTGCAAGCAAGAATAGCTCTAGCAGCTTCTTCATCCATAACATAACCCTCAGGAACAATAGGCAATTCATACTTAGGGGGAGAACCTTCATCATCACTATCTTCAATAATATCATCTTCAATAATTTCATTCTCTCTAACCCTAGCAAGTTGTTCATCAAGATATTCACCTAATGGCATAGTAGTATCAAGCTTAGAAGTAGTTTCATCATAAGTATCATGCATAGTAGAAGTGGCATCATCAATAACATGCGACATATCAGAATTCATAGCAGTAGCAGGTTTAGGTGTCGCAAGCTTACTCAAAACAGAAGGAGAATATAGTGCAGAGCTAGATGGCAGTTCCTTACCTCCCAACGTAGTTGAGGGAAAAATCTTAGTTCTTTCGTCTTTCAAGTTCCTCATAGTGACCAGCAGATATAAATCCCAAGTGACTCAAAGAATAGAGCAATGCTCCCGCAACAAATACTTTAAAATAGTCTTGATAACCCACAAGTATAGGGGATCGCAACAGTTTTCAAGGTAGAGTATTCAACCCAAATTTATTGATTCGACACAATGGGAGCCAAAGAATATTCCCAAGTATTAGCAGTTGAGTTGTCAATTCAACCACACCTGGATAACTTAGTATCTACAGCAAAGTATTTAGTAGCAAAGTAGTATGATAGTAACGGTAACAGTGATAAAAGTAACGATAGCAGTTTTGTAGTAATTGTAATAGTAGCAACAGTAAAGTAAATAAGCAAAGAACAATATGTGAAAAGCTCGTAGGCATTGGATCAGTGATAGATAATTATGTCGGATGTGATTCATCATGTAATAGTTATAACATAGGGTGACACAGAACTAGCTCCAGTTCATCAATGTAATGTAAGCATGTATTCCGAATATAGTCATACATGCTTATGGAAAAGAACTTGCATGACATCTTTTGTCCTACCCTCCCGTGGTAGCGGGGTCCTAGCGGAACCAAAGGGATATTAAGGCATCCTTTTAATAGAGTACCAAATGAAAGCATTAACACATAGTGATTACATGAACTCCTCAAACTACGGTCATCACCGAGAAGTATCCCGATTATTGTCACTTCGGGGTTGTCGGATCATAACACATAATAGGTGACTATAGACTTGCAAGATAGGATCAAGAACTCACATATATTCATGAGAACATAATAGGTTCAGATCTGAGATCATGGCACTCGGGCCCTACTGACAAGCATTAAGCATAGCAAAGTCATAGCAACATCAATCTCAGAACATAGTGGATACTAGGGATCAAACCCTAACAATACTAACTTGATTACATGGTAAATCTCATCCAACCCATCACCGTCCAGCAAGCCTACGATGGAATTACTCACGCACGACAGTGAGCATCATGAAATTGGTGATGGAGGATGGTTGATGATGACGACAGGTTGGATCCCCCTCTCCGGAGCGCCGAACGGACTCCAGATCAGCCCTCCCAAGAGAAATTAGGGCTTGGCGGCGGCTCCGTATCGTAAAACACAATGAAACTTTCTCTCTAATTTTTTCTCCACGAAAGCAAATATATAGAGTTGGAGTTGACGTCGGTGGACATCCAGGGGGCCCACATGGCAGGGGGGGCGCCCAGGGGGAGGGGCGCGCCCCCCACCCTCATGGACAGGGTGTGGGCCCCTGGCCTTGATTCTTTCGCCAGTATTTTTTATATTTTTCCAAGAGTACTCTCCGTGGATTTTTAGGTCATTCCGAGAACTTTTGTTTCTGCACAAAAATAACACCATGGCAGTTCTACTGAAAACAGCGTCAGTCCGGGTTAGTTTCATTCAAATCATGCAAGTTAGAGTCCAAAACAAGGGCAAATTTTTTTGGAAAAGTAGATACATTTGAGACATATCAGATGTTGGAAATATGCCCTAGAGGCAATACTAAATTAGTTATTATTATTATATTTCCTTGTTCATGATAATCGTTTATTATCCATGCTATAATTGTATTGATAGGGAACTCAGATACATTTGTGGATACATAGACAAAACCATGTCCCTAGTAAGCCTCTAGTTGACTAGCTCGTTGATCAATAGATGGTTACGGTTTCCTGACCATGGACATTGGATGTCGTTGATAACGGGATCACATCATTAGGAGAATGATGTGATGGATAAGACCCAATCCTAAGCCTAGCACAAAGATCATGTAGTTCGTATGCTTAAGCTTTTCTAATGTCAAGTATCATTTCCTTAGAACATGAGATTGTTCAACTCCCGGATACCGTAGGAATGCTTTGGGTGTACCAAACGTCACAACGTAACTGGGTGGCTATAAAGGTGCACTACAGGTATCTCCGAAAGTGTTTGTTGGGTTGGCACGAATCGAGACTGGGATTTGTCACTCCGGTAAACGGAGAGGTATCTCTGGGCCCACTCGGTAGGACATCATCATAATGTGCACAATGTGACCAGGGGGTGATCACGGGATGATGTGTTACGGAACGAGTAAAGAGACTTGCCGGTAACGAGATTGAACAAGGTATCGGTATACCAACGATCGAATCTCGGGCAAGTACTATACCGCTAGACAAAGGGAATTATATACGGGATCGATGGAGTCCTTGACATCGTGGTTCATCCGATGATATCATCATGGAACATGTGGGAGCCAACATGGGTATCTAGATCCCGCTGTTGGTTATTGGCCGGAGAACGTCTCGGTCAAGTCTACATTGTTCCCGAACCCGTAGGGTCTACACACTTAAGGTTCGATGACGCTAGGGTTATAAAGGAAGTTTGTATGTGGTTACCGAATGTTGTTCGGAGTCCCGGATGAGATACCGGACATCACGAGGAGTTCCGGAATGGTCCGGAGGTAAAGATTTATATATGGAAGTCATGTTTTGGTCACCGGAAAAGTTTCGGGTTTTATCGGTAACATACCGGGACCACCGGGAGGGTCCCGGGGGTCCACCAAGTAGGGCCACCATCCCCGGAGGGCTGTTTGGGCCAAGTGTGGGAGGGGACCAGCCCCAGGTGGGCTGGTGCGCCCCCCCCCCCCCTCAAGGGCCCAAGGCGCCTAGGGTTTGGGGGAGGGGGCGCACCCACCTAACTTGGGGGGCAAGTTTCCCCTCTTCCCCCCCTTGGCCGCACCCTATATGGGTTTGGGCTGGCCGCCGCCCCTAGGGGTGGAACCCTAGGTGGGGGCGCAGCCCTCCCTCTCCCCCTATATATACTTGAGGGTTTTGGGGCTGCCAAGACATGAGTTTCACCTCTCCCTGGCGCAGCCCTACCTCTCTCCCTCCTCCTCTCCTGCGGTGCTTGGCGAAGCCCTGCAGGACTGCCACGCTCCTCCATCACCACCACGCCGTTGTGCTACTGCTGGATGGAGTCTTCCTCAACCTCTCCCTCTCTCCTTGCTGGATCAAGGCATGGGAGACGTCACCGGGCTGTACGTGTGTTGAACGCGGAGGTGCCGTCCGTTCGGCACTAGGATCTCCGGTGATTTGGATCACGACGAGTACGACTCCTTCAACCCCGTTCTCTTGAACACTTCCGCTTAGCGATCTACAAGGGTATGTAGATGCACTCTCCTTCCCCTCGTTGCTGGTTTCTCCATAGATAGATCTTGGTGACACGTAGGAAAATTTTGAATTTCTGCTACGTTCCCCATCAGTGGTATCAGAGCTAGGTCTATTGCATAGATTCTTTGCACGAGTAGAACACAAAGTAGTTGTGGGCATTGATGTTGTTCAATGTGCTTACCATTACTAGTCCAATCTTGATTCGGCGGCATCGTGGGATGAAGCGGCCCGGACCGACCTTACACATACTCTTACGTGAGACGGGTTCCACCGATTGACATGCACTTGTTGCATAAGCTGGCTAGCGGGTGCCAATCTCTCCCACTTTAGTCGGATCGGATTCGATGAAAAGGGTCCTTATGAAGGGAAAATAGCAATTGACATATCACGTTGTGGTTTTTGTGTAGGTAAGAAACGTTCTTGCTAGAAACCCATAGCAGCCACGTAAAACATGCAAACAACAATTAAAGGACGTCTAACTTGTTTTTGCAGGGTATGCTATGTGATGTGATATGGCCAAGAAGAATGTGATGAATAATATGTGATGTATGAGATTGATCATGTTCTTGTAATAGGAATCACGACTTGCATGTCGATGAGTATGACAACCGGCAGGAGCCATAGGAGTTGTCTTTATTTATTGTATGACCTGCGTGTCATTGAACAACGCCATGTAATTACTTTACTTTATTGCTAACTGGTAGCCATAGTAGTAGAAGTAATAAGTTGGCGAGACAACTTACACGATAATGGAGATCATGGTGTCATGCCGGTGACGATGATGATCATGGAGCCCCGAAGATGGAGATCAAAAGGAGCAATATGATATTGGCCATATCATGTCACTTTTTGATTGCATGTGATGTTTATCATGTTTATGCATCTTATTTGCTTAGAACGACGGTAGTAAATAAGATGATCCCTCATTAAAATTTCAAGAAAGTGTTCCCCCTAACTGTGCACCGTTGCGAAAGTTCGTCGTTTCGAAGCACCACGCGATGATCGGGTGTGATAGATTCTTATGTTCACATACAATGGGTGTAAGCCAGATTTACACAAGCGAGACACTTAGGTTGACTTGACGAGCCTAGCATGTATAGACATGGCCTCGGAACACAAGAGACCTAAAGGTCGAGCATGAGTCGTATAGTAGATACGATCAACATGAAGATGTTCACCGACGATGACTAGTCCATCTCACGTGATGATCGGACACGGCCTAGTTGACTCGGATCATGTAATCACTTAGATGACTAGAGGGATGTCTATCTGAGTGGGAGTTCATAAGATGAACTTAATTATCCTGAACATAGTCAAAAGATCTTTGCAAATTATGCCGTAAGCTCGCGCTTTAGTTCCACTGTTTAGATATGTTCCTAGAGAAAATATAGTTGAAAGTTGACAATAGCAATTATGCGGACAGTAGAAAGCTTATGTCCTTAATGCACCGCTCAGTGTGCTGAACCCCAAACGTCGTGTGTGGATGTTGCGAACATCGGACATACACGTTTTGATAACTACGTGATAGTTCAGTTAAACAGTTTAGAGTTGAGGCACCAAAGACGTTTTTGAAACGTCGCGGAACATATGAGATGTTTTCGAGGGCTGAAATTGGGATTTCAGGCTCGTGCCCGTCAAGAGGTATAAGACCTCCGACAATTTTCTTAGCCTGCAAACTAAGGGAGAAAAGCTCAATCGTTGAGCTTGTGCTCAGATTGTCGAGTGCAACAATCACTTGAATCGAGTGGGAGTTGATGTTCGGATGAGATAGTGATGTTTCTCCAAAGTCATTGCCACCAAGCTGCTAGAGCTTCGTGATGAACTATAACATATCGAGGGATAGATATGATGATCCTTGAGGTATTCAAGATGTTTGACACCGCGAAAGTAGAAATCAAGAAGGAGCATCAATTGTTGATGGTTGGTGAAACCACTAGTTTCAAGAAGGGCAAGGAAAGAAGGGATACTTCATGAAGCGGCAAATCAGCTGCTGCTCTAGTGAAGAAACCCAAGGTTGAACCCAAACCGAGACTAAGTGCTTCGTGATAAGGGAATAGTCACTAGGCGGAATTACCCTAGATACTTGGTAGATGAGAAGGTGGCAAGGTCGATAGAAGTATATTGGATATACATTATGTTAATGTGTACTTTACTAGTACTCCTAGTAGCACCAGGTCTTAGATACCGGTTCGGTTGTTAAGTGTTAGTAACTCGAAATAAAAGAGCTACGAGAATAAGCGGAGACTAGCTAAAGGTGAGTGACGATATGTGTTGGAAGTATTTCCAAGTTTGATGTGATCAAACATCGCGCTCCCTCTACCATCAAGATTAGTATTAAACCTGAATAATTGTCATTTGGTGTTTGCGTTGAGCATAGACATGATTGGATTATGTCTATCGCAATCTGATTATTCATTTAAGGAGAATAATGGTTACTCTGTTTATTTGAATAATACCTTCAATGGTCTTGCACCTAAGCGAATGGTTTATTGAATCTCGATCGTAGTGATACACATTTTCATGCCAAAAGATATAAGATAGTAATGATAGTACCACTTACTTGTGGCATTGTCATGTAAGTCATATTGGTATAAAACGCATGAAGAAGCTCCATGTTGATGGATCTTTGGACTCGCTCGTTTTTGAAAAGTTTGAGACATGTGAACCATGTCTATTGGTGTATACGCATGAAGAAACTCCATGCAGATGGATCGTTCGGACTCACTTGATTTTGAATCACTTGAGATATGCAAATCATACCACATGGGCAAGATGACCAAAAGCCTCGGTTTCAATAAGATGGAACAAGATAGCAACTTGTTGGAAGTAACACATTTTGATGTGTGCAGTCCAATGGGTCTTTGAGGCACTTGATCAATATCATTATGTTCTTACTTCACGATGATTCGAGTAGATGTTGAGTATATTTACTTGATGAAACAAAAGTCTGAATTATTGAATGGTTCAAGTAATTTCAGAGTGAAGTTGAAGATCATCGTGACAAGAGGATAAAATGTCTATGATATGATCATAGAGATGAGTATCTGAGTTCTGAGCTTTGGCACGAAATTAAGACATTGTGGAAATTGTTTGACAATTAATACCTTTGAACACCATAGTGTGATGGTGTGTCCGAACATCATAGTTGCACCCTATTGGATATGGTGCGTACCATGATGTCTCTTATCGAATTACCACTATCGTTCATGGGTTAGGCATTAGAGACAACCGCACTCACTTTAATAGGGCACCACGTAATTCCGTTGAGACGACACTGTTTGAACTGTGGTTTGGAGAAACCTAAGTTGTCGTTTCTTAAAAGTTTGGGGCTGCGACGCTTATGTGAAAAGGTTTCAGGTTGATAAGCTCGAACCCAAAGCGGATAAAATGCATCTTCATAGGACACCCAAAACAGTTGGGTATACCTCCAGTCTCAGTTCCGGAAGCAAAAGGGATTGTTTCTAGAATCAGGTCCTTTCTCGAGGAAAAGTTTCTCTTGAAAAAATTTAGTGGGAGGATGGTGGAGACTTGATGAGGTTATTGAACCGTCTCTTCAACTAGTGTGTAGCAGTGCACACGAAGTTGTTCCTGTGGCGCCTGCACCAATTGAAGTAGAAGCTTATGATAGTGATCATGAAGCTTGGATCAGTCACTACCGTACCTCGTGGGGTGACAAGGATGCGTACTACTTGAGTGGTACAAGTAATCCTGTCTTGAAGGTCATGTTGCTAGACAACAATGAACCTCTGAGCTATGGAGAAGTGATGGTGGGCCCGATTCCGACAAATGGCTAGAGGCCATAAAATCCGAGAGATGATCCATGTATAAAACAAAGTGTAGACTTTGGAAGAACTACCGATGGTCGTAAGGCTGTTGGGTGCAGATGGATTCTAAGAGGAAGGCAGACAATGATGGTATGTGTCACCATTAAGAAAGCTCAGCTTGTCGCTAAGATGTTTCCGACAAGTTCAAGGAGTTGACTACGATGAGACTTTCTCACTCGTAGTGATGCTAAGAGTCTGTTGGAATCTTATTAGCAGTTACTGCATTATTTATGAAATCTTGCAGATAGGATGTCAAAACATTGTTTCCTCGAAAATTTTCTTGAGGAAAGGTTGCATGTGATACAACCTGAAGGTTTTTGTCAATCCTAAAAGATGCTAACAAGTATGCAAAGCTCCAGCAATCCTTCTAAGGACTGGAGTAAGCATCTCGGAGTTGAAATATACGCTTTGATGAGATAATCAAAGTTTTTGGGTTTATACAAAGTTTGTTAGAAACTTGTATTTACAATAAAGTGAGTGGGAGCACTACAACATTTCTGATAAGTATATCTGAATGACATATTGTTGATCCGAAATGATGTAAAATTTCTGGAAAGCATATAGGGTTGTTTGAAAAGTGTTTTTCAATAGAAAACCTGGATTAAGTTGCTTGAACATTGAGCATCAAGATCTATGAGGATAGATCAATAATGCTTAATGGTACTTTCAAATGAGCACATACCTTGACATGATCTTGAAGGTGTTCAAGATGGATCAGTCAAAGAAGGAGTTCTTGCCTGAGTTGTAAGGTATGAAGTTAAGACTTAAAGCTCGACCACGGCAGAAGAAAGAGAAAGGATGAATGTCATCCCCTATGCCTTAGGCATAGGCTCTATACATATCCTATCTTTGAGTACCGCTTTGATGTGTGCCTTGCCACGTGTCTGGCAAGGGGGTACAAGAGTGATCCAGGAATGGATCATTGGACAACGGTCAAAATTGTCCTTGGAGTAATAAGGACATGTTTCTCGATTATGGAGGTGATAAAGAGTTCGGCGTAAAGGGTTACGTCGATGCAAGCTTTAACACCTATCCGAATGACTCTGAGTAGCAAACCGGATACGTATAGTGGAGCAACCATTTGGAATAGCTCCAAGTGGAGCGTGGAAGCAGAATTTACAATATGACCTAGATATTTGCGAAGTACATACGGATCTGAATGTTGCAGACCCGTTGCCTAAAACCTCTCTCACAAGAAAAACATGATCAAACCCCAGAACTCATTGAGTCTTAATCACATGATGATGTGAACTAGTTTACTGACACTAGTAAACTCTTTGGATGTTGGTCACATGGCGATGTGATCTATGAGTGTTAGTCACATGGCGATGTGAACTAGATTATTGACTCTAGTGCAAGTGGGAGACTGTTGGAAATATGCCCTAGAGGCAATAATAAATTAGTTATTATTATTATATTTCCTTGTTCATGATAATCATTTATTATCCATGCTATAATTGTATTGATAGGAAACTCAGATACATGTGTGGATACATAGACAACACCATGTTCCTAGTAAGCCTCTAGTTGACTAGCTCGTTGATCAATAGATGGTTACGGTTTCTTGACCATGGACATTGGATGTCGTTGATAATGGGATCACATCATTAGGAGAATGATGTGATGGACAAGACCCAATCCTAAGCCAAGCACAAAGATCATGTAGTTCGTATGCTAAAGCTTTTCTAATGTCAAGTATCATTTCCTTAGACCATGAGATTGTGCAACTCCCGGATACCGTAGGAATGCTTTGGGTGTACCAAATGTCTGGCGTGGCGGGTGGCTATAAAGGTGCACTACAGGTATCTTCGAAAGTGTCTGTTGGGTTGGCACGAATCGAGACTGGGATTTGTCACTCCGGTAAACGGAGAGGTATCTCTAGGCCCACTCGGTAGGACATCATCACAATGTGCACAATGTGACCAAGGGGTTGATCACGGGATGATGTGTTACGGAACGAGTAAATAGACTTGTCGGTAATGAGATTGAACAAGGTATCGGTATACCGATGATCGAATCTCGGGCAAGTACTATACCGCTAGACAAAGGGAATTGTATACGGGATCGATGGAGTCCTTGACATCGTGGTTCATCCGATGAGATCATCGTGGAACATGCGGGAGCCAACATGGGTATCCAGATCCCGCTATTGGTTATTGTCCGGATAACGTCTCGGTCATGTCTGCATGGTTCCCGAACCCGTAGGGTCTACACACTTAAGGTTCGATGACGCTAGGGTTATAAAGGAAGTTTGTATGTGGTTACGAATGTTGTTGAGTCCCGGATGAGATCCCGGACGTCACAAGAAGTTCTGGAATGGTCAGGAGGTAAAGATTTATATATGGGAAGTCCTGTTTTGGTCACCGAAAAAGTTTCGGGTTTTATCGGTAATGTACCGGGACCACCTGGAGGGTCCCGGGGGTCCACCAAGTGGGGCCACTATCCCCGGAGGGCTGCATGGGCCAAGTGTGGGAGGGGACCAGCCCCAGGTGGGCTGGTGCACCCCCGACAAGGGCCCAAGGCGCCTAGGGTTTGGGGGAGGGGGCGCACCCACCTAACTTGGGGGGCAAGTTTCCCCTCTTCCCCCCCTTGGCCGCACCCTAGATGGGTTTGGGCTGGCCGCCGCCCCTAGGGGTGGAACCCTAGGTGGGGGCGCAGCCCTCCCTCTCCCGCTATATATACTTGAGGGTTTTGGGGCTGCCAAGACATGAGTTTCACCTCTCCCTGGCGCAGCCCTACCTCTCTCCCTCCTCTCCCGCAGTGCTTGGCGAAGCCCTGCAGGATTGCCACGCTCCTCCATCACCACGCCGTTGCGCTGCTACTGGATGGAGTCTTCCTCAACCTCTCCCTCTCTCCTTGCTGGATCAAGGCATGGGAGACGTCACCGGGTTGTACGTGTGTTGAACGCGGAGGTGCCGTCCGTTCGGCACTAGGATCTCCGGTGATTTGGATCACGAATAGTACGACTCCTTCAACCCCGTTCTCTTGAACGCTTTCGCTTAGCGATCTACAAGGGTATGTAGATGCACTCTCCTTCCCCTTGTTGCTGGTTTCTCCATAGATAGATCTTGGTGACACGTAGGAAAATTTTGACTTTCTTCTACGTTCCCCATCAGTAGATCCCTCCAGGACACTATCAAAATATAGCTCGGGTCGGTGGTGCTCCTTGCCCTCAGGCGGCCCCTCGGCCATCAGCTTCTTGGCATCCATCTTCGCCCAGTGCACCTTGGCGTGGACAAAGGCCATCCGCGCACCTTCAATGCAGACTGGCCGCTTTATAACTTCAAATCGTGGGCAGGCACTCACAAGCCGCTTCACGAGTCCGAAGTAGCTGCTGGGCATGGGCTCGGCGGGCCATAGTTGGACTATTAGGTCCTTCATGGCTAGTTTGGCCGCCTTGTGCAGCTCGACCAGCTGTTTCAGCTGGTCGCTAAAGGGCACTGGATGTTCTGGTCCAAGGTATTGAGACCAGAACAGCTTCTCCGTAAAGCTCCCTTCTTCGGCTCGATAGAACTCTGCAGCATCTAATATGATGCGCGGCAGATCCGCGAACGCCACTGGAGAGCTCCAAATTCGGGTAAGTAAAAGGAACGTTTCCTTCACAGACTTGCTTTGCATAATGAAAGCCTTACCCGCCGCAATCTTCTTGGCCGCCTGGATCTCCTGGAGGGCACTCTAGGCTTCGGCTCGAGCATCTTGTGCACTCTGGTGGGCCTTGGCAAGTTCGGACTCTTGAGTCTTAGAATCACGCTTCAAGGACTCGTACTTCTTGACGGCGTCCTGGAGCTCTTGCTAGACCTCGCTGACCCGGGCCTCCTGCTTCTCGCATGCGGCGCGTTCCTTGGCCGCTTTGTCCTCGACCTCGGCCAACGCCTTCTTAAGGGCCGCTACTTCGGTTGTGGCCCCTAATAAAGTTCATGCACTTTAGTCAGCATGAACATTCATCCTTCCTAAATATACACGTAGATTACTGCATACCTTGGTTGTCCTCCCGCTGCTTCTTCATGAGGCCGAACTCTTCCTTGGCTCGCTCTCGAGTTCTGCTTGATCACCGAGACCTCCAGATGATATGCGGTAGCAGCCAGCAGCGATGCCTGCTTATTCACATAGACATCTTATGTTAGACTCCTGCGAAAATTATTTTGGTCCTCTACTCGGCTTTTTTTTCGAACACTGAACGGAGCATCAGGGGCTACTGTCTACACTGTGACATTCTTTTACACTCATATTACTTACCTCGAAGCCTGTTAGAAGGCTAGTGCATGCTTCGGTCGGTCCGCTTTTGGCGGACTGGACCATCTCAATCATCGCACTCATAAGAGTACGGTGTTCTTTCACAATGGAAGCGCCTTGCAGCGCCTCCAGTAATCTATCTGGTGCCTCTGGATGGACAGAGGTCACCAGTGGAGTTGGCTCCCCCCCCCCCCGTTCGAAAGAGGTGGCCTGCCTGAATCCAGAGCCACTTGGGTCTTTGGAACTGTATTCGGCTAGGGGCCGAATTGGATACGGCCCCCATCGTTGGTGTCCATAGGGGTCTGTCCCCCCATGTGTTCGGCAACCGGGGTTTTACCCTCCGGTACCATCGGGACGGCCTCCTGATCCTCTCCCCGACCTGGGATCCTTCGAGACAACACCTCGGTGTTGTCTGTGGCCTTGGGGGAGGAGGTCATCGGAAGGGGACTCGTTGTTCATCGCCGACGGGTCCAGCGATCCCTCCAAAGAGGAGGATACATCGATGCTGGACTGAGCCAGACTGCAAGTACACGATCCAGCGTATTAAAAACAATAAAGTAAAAAAGGTCGGATATATTACTGTGTCCGGGTACTTACGATTTGGCCAGGGCTTGACCCTAGGCTCCCACTCCCCGCCGCTGTTGGTGGCCGTCGTGGAGTTATCTGGAAGGGAGGTCTTCCTCTTCTTCGACGCCTCGGCCTCCCCATGTGCGGAGGCCGCCCTCTTCTTTCTTCCCCCAGCAGGGGGAATGGATTTCTTCTTCTTCCTCCTCCTCCTCCTCGTCGTCTCCAGCGACGGAGGAGTGATCCTCGACGTCTTCGGACATCGCATCCGAAGCGCCCTTATGGCGGAGACCACTTCTGGTCCCCTTGGCCTTCTGCTCCGGCACCTCATAAGGCGCCGGAAACAGCATCTTCGTTAGAAGCGGGGTTTCTTGGTCTTTGGTTAGCGGAGCCGGACAGTTAATCCGCCCCACTATCTCTATCCAGGCTTGAAAAGTTTATAGGAAGGCTTAGACTCCTTCCTCAAAATATGCCAGTAAAGGGTATACCTTGAAAACATGAAAGAACTTACCGAGTTAGCCTGGCGTTTCAAGCTAAGCCCGCAATCCTCGGTTGTCAGCGATGGTGTCTCGCCGGCCTTGGAGAGCACTTTCTAGATGTCTTCGTGCGTCGTGCCGAAGAGCTCTAGTAGCGTCTGGTGCTTGGCCGGATCGAACTCCCACAAATAGCAAGTTCGGCGTTGGCACAGAAGGATCCGGCGAGTGAGCATAACCTAGATCACGTTGACGAGCTTGATTCTCTTGGTTATCATGTCCTGGACACACGTCTGGAGCCCAGTCAGCTCATCCGAAGAACCCCAGGTCAGGTCCTTCTCTTGCCAGGAGGTGAGCCGCATCGGGACTCCGGATCGGAATTCGGGGGCCGCCACCAAGTTGGTGTCACGCGGCTCGGTGATGTATGACCACCCCGACTGCCACCCCTTCACCGTCTCCACAAAGGAGCCTTTGGGCCAAGTGACATTGGGCATCTTGCCCACCATGGCGCCTCCGCACTCTGCTTGTTGGCCGCTCACCACCTTCGGCTTCACATCGAAGGTCTTCAGCCATAGGCCAAAGTGAGGTGGGATGCGGAGAAAGGCCTCGCACACGACAATAAGTGCCGAGATGTTGACGATAGAGTTAGGGGCCAGATCATGGAAGTCCAGCCCGTAGTAGAACATCAGTCCACGGACGAACGGGTGGAGAGGGAATCCCAGCCCGCGGACGAAGTGTGTGAGGAACACAACCCTCTCATGGGGCTCTGGGGTAGGGACGATATGTCCCTTGGTCGGAAGTTGGTGAACGATCTCCTTGGCCAGGTACCCGGCCACCCAGAGCTCCTTGATGTCCTTCTTCTTGACGGAGGAGGCCATCCACTTGCCTCCAGCTCCGGATCCGTACATGGTTGGAGTGCTTTTTTGGGCGGAGAAGGCAAGAGCTTGGGCGCTGGACCTTGAGAATGGATGTGCAGAGGAAGGAGAAGGCGTGGGTGAACGAGGATGAATCCTTATCCCTTTATAAAGGCAGTAAAAGTTATGTGCCTCCCTGCTCGCCTTAAAATCCGCCTATTCCCCAAGCGCCGTGCAGTTGACACGGTTGGGTTACCCATGCCAGTATTGATGAGAATCCCGTGATAAGGGGACACGATCTCTGCTTCGACAAGACATGCCTGTGAAACCGCACCTCGAAACACGGAGCAGCAGGCTAAAAACCGGTTCGAATAATGACCTGGCAGTGTCATGATGTCACGCTACAAAAAGTTTTCAGCAGATTGGACTCATGAAATATTATACTCTCTATGGTTTTGTGTGGTACTTGATTTGCAGAGTCGGACACGTTTTCTATGTTCGAAAGACTATGATTGGAGTATTCGGGGAAGGAACTCGCCTTGCAATGCCAAAGACAATCTGCGCGCCGGACTCATCACCATTGAAAGCCTGTTTCAGGGGCTACTGAGGGAGTCCTGGACTAAGGGGTCCTCGGACAGCCGGACTATATACTTTGGCCGGACTGTTGGACTATGAAGATACAAAATAGAATACTCCGTCCCATGTTCGGATGGGACTCTCCTTGGCGTGGAAGGCAAGCTTGGCGATTCGAATATGTAGATTCATTTCTCTGTAACCGACTTTGTACAACCCTAGCCCCTCCCAGTGTCTATATAAACCGGAGGGTTTAGACTTCTAGGGTTTAGCAACAACCATCATAACTTCATAGGCTAGACTTCTAGGGTTTAGCCATTGCGATCTCGTGGTAGATCAACTCTTGTAATACTCATATTCATCAAGATCAATCAAGCAGGAAGTAGGGTATTACCTCCATAGAGAGGGCTCAAACCTGGGTAAACATTGTGCCACCCACCTCCTGTTACAATTAGCCTTAGATGCATAGTTCGGGACCCCCTACCCGAGATCCGCCGGTTTTGACACCAACAGGGATCGCAACAGTATTCGAGGGTAGAGTATTCAACCCAAATTTATTGATTCGACACAATGGGAGCCAAAGAATATTCTCAAGTATTAGCAACTGAGTTGTCAATTCCACCACACCTGAAAGACTTAGTATCTGCGGCAAAGTATTTAGTAGCAAGTAGTATGGAAGTAACGGTAACGGTGGCAAAAGTAACAACAGTAGTTTTGTAGTAATAGTAAAAGTGGCAATGGAGAAGTAACTAAGCAAAGATCAATATGTGAAGAGCTCATAGGCAATGGATCAGTGATGGATAATTATGTCGGATGCGATTCCTCATGCAACAGTTATAACATAGGGTGACACAGAACTAGCTCCAGTTCATCAATGTAATGTAGGCATGTATTTCGAATATAGGCATACGTGCTTATGGAAAAGAACTTGCATGACATCTTTTGTCCTAACCTCCCGTGGCAGCAGGGTCCTATTGGAAACTAAGGGATCTTAAGGCCTCCTTTTAACAGAGTACCGGACCAAAGCATTAACACTTAGTGAATACATGAACTCCTCAAACTACGATCAACACCGGGAGTGGTCCCGATTATTGTCACTTCGCGGTTGCCGGATCATAACACATAGTAGGTGACTATTTACTTGCAAGATAGGATTAAGAACTCACGTATATTCAGAAAAATATAATAGGTTCAGATCTAAAATCATGGCACTCGGGCCATAGTGACAAGCATTAAGCATGGCAAAGTCATAGCAACATCAATCTTAGAACATAATGGATACTAGGGATCAAACCCTAACAAAACTTACTCGATTACATGGTAAATCTCATCCAACCCATTACCGTCCAGCAAGCCTACGATGGGATTACTCACGCGCGGCGGTGAGCATCATGAAATATGTGATGGAGGATGGTTAATGATGATGATGGCGACATATTCCCCTCTCCGGAGCCCCGAACGGACTCCAGATCAGCCCTTCCGAGGAAGATTAGGGCTTGGTGGCGGCTCCGTATCGTAAAATGCAATGAATCCTTCTTTGCGATTTTTTATCCCCGGAAGTGAATATATGGAGTTGGGGTTGAGGTCGGTGGAGCTCCAGGGGGCCCACGAGGAAGGGGGCGCGCCCTGCACCCTCGTGGACAGCGTGTGGGCCCTCTGACATTGATTCTTTCACCAACATTTTTTATTAATTCCAAAACGTGTCTCCGTGGATTTTCAGGTCATTCCGAGAACTTTTATTTCTGCACAAAAATAACACCATGGCAATTCTGCTAAAAACAGCGTCAGTCTGGGTTAGTTCCATTCAAATCATGCAAGTTAGAGTCCAAAACCAGGGCAAAAGTGTTTGGAAAAGTAGATATGTTGGAGACATATCAACTCCCCCAAGCTTAAACCTTTGCTTGTCCTCAAGCAATTCAGTTGACAAACTGAAAGTGATAAAGAAAAACTTTTACAAACTCTGTTTGATCTTGTTGTTGCAAATATGTAAAGCCACCATTCAAGTTTTCAGCAAGGATTATGAACTAACCATATTCACAATAACATTTAGGTCTCATGTTTACTCATATCAATGGCATAATCAACTAGCGAGCAATAATAATAAACCTCGGATGACAACACTTTCTCAAAACAGTCATAATATGATATAACAAGATGGTATCTCTCTGGCCCTTTCTGAGACCGCAAAACATAAATGCAGAGCACCCCTGAAGATCAAGTAGTGACTAGACATTGTAATTAATGGTAAAAGAGATCTAGTCACAGTCATACCCAATGTAAATTAATAGCAATGCATGTAAATGACATTGGTGCTCTCCAACTGGTGCTTTTTTTAATAAGAGGATAATGACTCAACATAAAAGTAAATAGATAGGTCCTTCACAGAGGGAAGCAGGGATTTGCAGAGGTGCCAGAGCTCGAGATTTGAAACAGAGATAAATAATATTTTGAGCGGTATACTTTCATTGTCAACATAACAACCGAGAGATCTCGATATCTTCCATGCTACATACATTATAGGCAGTTCCCAAACAGAATGGTAAAGTTTATACTCCCCCACCACCAACAAACATCAATCATGGCTTGTCCGAAACAACGGGTGCCGTCCAACTAACAACAATCCTGGGGGAGTTTTGTTTGCAATTATTTTGATTTGATTTAAGCATGGGACTGGGCATCCTGGTTACCGACCATTTTCTCGTGAATGATGAGCGGAGTCCACTCATCGTGAGAATAACCCACCTAGCATGGAAGATATAGACAGCCCTAGTTGATACATGAGCTATTCGAGCATACAAAACAGAATTTCATTTGTAGGTTTAGAGTTTGGCACATACAAGTTTACTTGGAACGGCAGGTAGATATCGCATATAGGAAGGTATGGTGGACTCATATGGAATAACTTTGGGGTTTATGGAAGTGGGTGCACAAGTAGTATTCCCGCTTAGTACAAGTGAAGGCTAGAATGAGACTGGGGAGCGACCAACTAGAGAGCGACAACAGTCATGAACATGCATTAAGATTAATCAGCAATGAGTGCAAGCATGAGTAGGATATAAATCACCATGAACATAAATATCGTGGGGGCTATGTTGATTTTGTTTCAACTACATGCGTGAACATGTGCCAAGTCAAGCCACTCGAATCATTCAAAGGAGGATACCACGCTATCATACAACATCACAATCATTTTAATAGCATGTTGGCACGCAAGGTAAACCATTATAAACTCCTAGCTAATTAAGCATGGCATGAATAACTATAATCTCTAATTGTCATTGCAAACATGTTTCATTCATAATAGGTTGAATCAGGAACGATGAACTAATCATATTTACAAAACAAGATAGTTTGAGTTCATACCAGCTTCTCTCATCTCAATCAGCCCATCATATATCGTCATTATTTCCTTTCACTCGCAGGACCGAATGGTGTGGATAATAATAATAGTGCACGTGCATTGGACTAAGCTAGAATCTGCAAGCATTTAATACAAAGGAGAAGACAAGGTAATATGGGCTCTTGGTTAGATCAACAATAATGCATACGAGAGCCACTCAACATTTTCATCCTTGTCTTCTCCTCTTGACCCCCAAAGAAAAGAAAAGAAATAAAACTATTTACACGGGAAAGCTCCCAACAAGCAAAAGAAGAACAAGAAATATTTTTGGGTTTTCTTTTAATTACTACTACAAGCATGGAAAGTAAACTAGCTAAAAGCTACAACTAATTTTTTTTGGTTTTTCTTAAGGTTTTTCAAACACACAAGAAGAAAGCAAGAAAATAAAATAACCTATCATGTATAGTACAATGAAAAAGTATGAGCACCGATAACTAGCATGAGTGTGTGAACATGAATGTAATGTCAGTGAGAAATATGTACTCCCCCAAGCTTAGGCTTTTGGCCTAAGTTGGTCTATGGCCACTGATCGAAGCTACTCTCTTCGGTGTACTGAGGAGGGTCCTCAAGGTGCCACTGGTTAGCGATCTCCTCCGGATCCCACTGATAAACAGACTCTCGATAGGGATCAAGTGGTGGATCAGGCTCAGGCTCTAGAACTTGTGTCAGATTCCAGTATGCATAAATAGCCTCGGGCAAGATGAGGTACGTGCCTGAAAGTATGTTAAACAAAGAGGGTGCAGGCAAGGTAATAGTCTCACAGTGAGTTTTATCAAATATCAAGTTATACTTAAGCATCTGCTTCTTATTTGTAACAATAAATTCATGTGCCACCATACTCTTATAATATAGAAAAATAGTGGGCAACAACTTTTCCTCTTTCTCATGATGCCTAATAGGTATCTCTAAGTGTTTAGCAAGGCGTGAAGCAAAGATACCTCCGAAAATGGGGCCCTTTGTACGGTTTAGACTCAACCGTTTAGCAACAATAGCACCTAAACTGAAGGTTGTATCATGAAACAAAGCATGGTGCAAAATAACAAGGTCAGGAGCACTAAGATTTCCACTGCTCCCACGACCAATTAAGAATCTACTAGCAAATATTGCAAAGTAACATAGAACAGGAAAATGTATACTAGTAGTTCTTGCATCCGAAACTTTCCTCCTTTCCCCTATAACAATTCTATCCATAAATCCATCCACATCACTAGGATGTGGTTCCTCGATGCTGCCCACAAAGGGTATCTTGCAAACCCGGCAAAAATCATGAAGTGACAACTCCTTAACCTCATCATATAAGTGAAACTCCACTGAAGGTGGTGATTTCTTAGCACGAAAGTAAAAAAATTGCACGAAAATATTAGTGAGTACGAGATACTATTCACGCTGGTCGTGGAGGAAGTCGGTGAGGCATGCATTCTCAGCCAACTAATAAAAGTTGCCGTAAATTCCGGTGGCTCTCAAGAACGCATCACAAGGCCATTTGCATGGCCAGACCTCCGTGGTGCGAGGAAGATTGTACTTGGGCCTTTTATTCTCCTCATTCTGCTTATCCTTCGAGCTTCGGCTCGAGGAGCCCCTCAACAATCTCTTCATCATTTTCTTTCTTTGAAAAATTTCTGAAAATTTTAGTGATTCAAAATAAAAGTGAAACAAACTCAACAAGATTGATAGCAATTACTCCCACAAGTGCCTAGAGGCTATATCATGTATTAAAACTACTTTGGACCATATAAATTTGACATGCAAGCTCAAGAACAGGGTCACCTTAGCAGAAAAATTTTGCAATAAACAAAGCACTAGAACAAAAACTAATTGGACCATTGGAGGAGTCACATACCGAAGAACAATCTCCCAAAACAGTTTTGTGAATGGAGCTTTGAGCAAAGAGATCAAAAATGGCAGCAAGATGAGCTAGAACATGGGTTTGAGCTATGGGAGGATTTTTTTCTGGAGGAAGACGAAGTGAGTGGGTGCTGGAATAAGTGGAGGTGGTCCATGTGGGGCCCACGAGGCAGGGGGTGCGCCGCATGGGGTGGGCACGCCCTGCACCCTCGTGGACAAATGGTGGGTCCCCCTGGTATGTTCTGAGTGCCAGAAATTCTTAAATATTCTTAAAAAAGCATACTTAATTTTCAGGGCATTTGGAGAACTTTTATTTTTGGTGTATTTTTTTATTGCATGGATAATTCAGAAAACAGACAGAAAATACTATTTTTGCTTTATTTAATCTAAATAACAGGAAGTAAAAGGAGGGTACAGAGGGTTGTGCTTTCTAACTTCATCCATCTCATGCTCATCAAAAGGAATCCACAAACAAGGTTGATCAAGTCTTGTTAACAAACCTCTTCCGAATAACACGAAACCAGAGAATTTTCGAATAACACTAGGTTACCTCAACGAGGATATGCATGTCCCCAATAATAAGAATATCATATCTCTTTTTGACAGTAGGTAGAGGGAATTCAAAACCTCCAATAGTAATCGTTGAAATTTTTCCGATAGAATTGATACTATGAACTTGAGGTTGTTTCTTCGGAAAGTGTACCATATGCTTATTACCATTAACATGAAAAGTGACATTGCCTTTGTTGCAAACAATCACAGCCCCTGCAGTATTTAAAAAAGGTCTACCAAGGATGATCGACATACTGTGGTCCTCGGGAATATCAAGAATAACAAAGTCCGTTAAAATAGTAATGTTTGCAAGCACAACAGGCACATCCTCACAAATACCAACGGGTATAGCAGTTGATTTATCGGCCATTTGCAAAGAGATTTCAGTAGGTGTCAACTTATTCAAATCAAGTCTACGATATAAAGAGAGGGGCATAACACTAACACCGACTCCAAGATCACATAAAGCAGTTTTAACATAGTTTCTTTTAATGGAGCATGGTATAGTTGGTACTCCTGGATCTCCTAATTTCTTTGGTATTCCACCCTTAAAAGTGTAATGAGCAAGCATGGTGGAAATTTCAGCTTCTGGTACCTTCTTTTATTTTCATATACTTAGCATAAGGATTTATTTTAAGCATATCAGTCAAACGCATACGCAAAAACATAGGTCTAATCATTTCAGCAAAGCGCTCAAAATCCTCATTATCCTTTTTCTTGGATGGCTTGGGAGGAAAAGGCATGGGTTTCTGGACCCATGGTTCTCTTTCTTTACCGTGCTTCCTAGCAACAAAGTCTCTCTTATCATAACGTTGATTCTTTGATTGTGGGTTATCAAGATCAACAGCAGGTTCAATCTCTACATCATTGTTATTACTCGGTTGAGCATCAACATGAACATCATCATTAACATTATCACCAGGTTCATGTTCATTACCAGATTGTGTCTCAGTATCAGAAATAGAAATATCATTGGGGTTCTTAGGTGTGTCTATAACAGGGTCACTAGAAGCATGCAAAGTCCTATCATTTTTCTTTTTCTTCTTCTTAGAAAGACTAGGTGCATCAACATTAGTTCTCTGAGAATCTTGCTCAAGTCTCTTAGGATGGCCCTCAGGATACAAAGGTTCCTGAGTCATTTTACCACCCCTAGTCATAACTCTAACAGCATTATCATTTTTCTTATTATTTAATTCAATGAGCAAATCATCTTGTGCCTTAAGTACTTGTTCTACTTAAGTGGTAACCATAGATGCATGTTTACTAATAAGCTTAAGGTCACCTTTAACTCTAGACATATAATCACTCAAGTGTTCAATCATATAAGCATTATGTTTCAATTGTCTACCAGCATAAGAATTGAACTTTTCTTGTTTAACAATAAAATTATCGAACTCATCCAAGCATTGGCTAGCAGACTTATAATGAGGGATATCACCTTCATCAAATCTATAGAGAGAATTTACCTTTACTACATGTGTCGGGTTATCAAGACCATGTATTTGTCAATAGGTGGTAAATTCTTAACATCTTCAGCTTTAATACCTTTTTCTTTCATAGATTTCTTTGCTTCTTGCATATCTTTAGGACAGAGAAAAAGAATACCCCTTTTCTTCAGAGTTGGCTTAGGTGTTGGTTCAGGAAGCGTCTAATCATTATCATTGCTCACTATATTATTCAATAGCACTTCAGCTTGCTCAACAACTCTTTCCCTGAAAACACAACCAACACAACTATCCAGGTGGTCTCTGGAAGCATCGGTTAGTCCATTATAAAACATATCAAGTATTTCATTTTTCTTGACAGGATGGTCAGGCAAAGCATTGAGTAATTGGAGAAGCCTCCCCCAAGCTTGTGGGAGACTCTCTTCTTCAATTTGCACAAAATTATATATTTTCCTTAAGGAAGCTTGTTTCTTATGAGCGGGGAAATATTTTGCAGAGAAGTAATAAATCATATCCTAGGGACTACGCACACAACCAGGAGCAAGAGAATTAAACCATATTTTAGCATCACCCTTTAATGAGAACGGAAACAATTTAAGGATATAGTAATAGCGAATTTTTTCCTCATGAGTAAATAGGGTGGCTATATCATTCAATTTAGTAAGATGTGCCACAACAGTTTCAGATTCATAGCCATAAAAAGGACCAAATTCAACCGAAGTAATTAATTCAGGATCGACAGAGAAATCATAATCCTTATCACAAATACAGATAGGTGAAGTAGCAAAAGCAGGGTCATATTTCATTCTAGCAGTTAGAGACTTTTCTTTCAGCTTAGCTAACAGTTTCTTAAGATCATATCTATCTTTGCAAGCAAAAAGGTCTCTAGCAGTTTCTTCATCCATAACATAACCCTCAGGCACATCAGGCAATTCATATCTAGGGGGGAGAGTCTTCATCATTACTTTCATCAATATTGTCAGTTTCAATAATTTCATTCTCTCTAACCCTAGCAAGTTGTTCGTCAAGAAAATCACCTAAGGGCACAATATTATTAAGCATAGAAGTAGTATCATCATAAGCATCATGCATAGCAGAAGTGGCATCATCAATAACATGCGACATATCAAAATCAATAGCAGGTGCAGGTTTAGGTGTCGCAAATTAACTCATAACGGAAGGTGAATCAAGTGCAGAGCTAGATGGCAGTTCCTTACCTCCCCTTGTAGTTGAGGGAAAAATCTTGGTTCTTTCATATTTCAAGTTCCTCATAGTGATCAACAGATATAAATCCCAGGTGACTCAAAGAATAGAGCTATGCTCCCCGTAACGGCACCAGAAAATAGTCTTGATAACCCAAAAGTATAGGGGATCGCAACAGTTTTCGAGGGTAGAGTATTCAACCCAAATTTATAGATTCGACACAAGGGTAGCCAAAGAATATTCTCAAGTATTAGCAGCTGAGTTGTCAGTTCAATCACACCTGAAAGACTTAGTATCTGCAGCAAAGTATTTAGTAGCAAGTAGTATGGAAGTAATGGTAACGGTGGCAAAAGTAACAGTAGCAGTTTTGTAGTAATCGTAACAGTGGCAACGGAGAAGTAACTAAGAAAAGATCAATATGTGAAAAGCTCATAGGCAATGGATCAGTGATGGATAATTATGTCGAATGCGATTCCTCATGCAACAGTTATAACATAAGGTGACACAGAACAAGCTCCAGTTCATTAATGTAATGTAGGCATGTATTCCGAATATAGTCATACGTGCTTATGAAAACGAACTTGCATGACATCTTTTGTCCTACCCTCCCGTGATAGCGGGGTCCTATTGGAAACTAAGGGATATTAAGGCCTCCTTTTAATAGAGTACCAGACCAAAGCATTAACACTTAGTGAATACATGAACTCCTCAAACTACGGTCATCACCGGGAGTGGTCCCGATTATTGTCACATCGGGGTTGCCGGATAATAACACATAGTAGGTGACTATTGACTTGCAAGATAGGATCAAGAACTCACATATATTCATGAAAACATAATAGGTTCAGATCTGAAATCATGGCACTCGGGCCCTAGTGACAAGAATTAAGCATGGCAAAGTCAAGCAACATCAATCTTAGAACATAATGGATACTAGAGATCAAACTCTAACAAAACTAACTCGATTACATGGTAAAATCTCATCCAACCCATCACCGTCCAGCAAGTCTACGATGTCATTACTCACGCACAACGGTGAGCATCATGAAATTGGTGATGAAGGATGGTTGATGATGACAATGGCGACGGATTCCCTCTCCGGTGCCCCAAACGGACTCCAGATCAGCCCTCCCGAGGAAGATTAGGGCTTGGCGGTGGCTCTGTATCGTAAAACGTGATGAATCCTTCTCTGTGATTTTTTTCCCGAAAGTGAATATATGGAGTTGGGGTTGAGGTCGGTGGAGCTCTAGGGGTCCCACGAGGCAGGGGGCGCACCCCAGGGGTGGGCGTGCCTTGCACTCTCGTGGTCAGGATGTGGACCCCCTGACGTTGATTCTTTTGCCAATATTTTTTATTAATTCCAAAACGTGTCTCCGTGGATTTTCAGGTCATTCTGAGAACTTTAATTTCTGCATAAAAATAACACCATGGCAATTCTGCTGAAAACAACGTTAGTCCGGGTTAGTTCCGTTCAAATCATGCAAGTTAGAGTCCAAAATAAGGGCAAAAGTGTTTGGAAAAGTAGATACGTTGGTGACATATCAATAACTCGAAATCTCGAATATATTTCTCGATAAATGACATTTCATTGAATTGATATATCGAGGAGATATAACCGCATCGAAAGAACGCCCAACCTCTGCATAGTGAGATGCACACGGCTAACAAGTCCAACAGACTCAAAATAAAATCATTTTTCAGCAAAAATAAATCATCCAGCCTATGGTGCGGCAGATCCTATTCAAATATTACACTGCCATCTATGAAGGGAGAAATACTCCCTGGCCGTATGCTCCATGAAAGTGCTAGTTATCGACTAGAGGGGGGTGAATAGGCGATTTTTATGAAAGTCTTCAAAACATGAAAGATTCAAAGACAAATACAAAAATAGCACCAATAAACATGCAGCGGAAGATGAACTACACTAGACAATCCATAGTCAGACAAGTATGAAGCTAAAGCATGATGACATATAGAAGCTAGGTAGTAGGATCAGGATGGAAGATGGTACGAAGCCAATCAGAACAAGTAGTCACACAGTGAAGTCAAACAGGCATAGCAATCAGGCAATGACTTCACGAAGACTTACAGTAAGTAAGGAGAGTAAGAGATAGAACTAGTGCGTTGTGAAGACAATGATTTGTTTGACCAGTTCCAGTTGCTGTGACAACTGTACGTCTGGTTAGGGAGGGTGAGATTGAACTCAGAAGACCGTGTCTTCACCTTATTCCCCTTGAGCTAAGGACACACAGTCCCCGCCCAATCACTCTGGTAAGACTTCAAGGTAGACTTCCAAACCTTCACAGACTTCGTTCACCGGCAATCCACAATTACTCTCTGATGCTCAGAACGCGACGCCTAACTGGCTGGAGGATTCACAGTCCTCAAGTGTAACAAGTCTTCAGATCACGCGGACAGAAAGACTTCAGTGATGCCAAACACTCTTTGGGCTCTGGGTGTTTTGGTCTTTATCCTCACAAGGATTTCTCTCTCAAACTCTTCGGAGGTGGGTTGCTCTCAATGACAAAAGTCGTGCACTAACTCTGAGAAGCCACCAATTTAAGGTGTAGGGGGTGGGCTATTTATAGCCACTAGGCAACCTGGCCTGATTTGTCCAAAATGACGCTGGGTCACTAAGGAGCTGACACGTGTCACAACGGTCAGATTTCAAATACACGCGACAGCTTGACTTGGGCTACAAGTAAAGCTGACTTATCCTACTCTGGATAAGATTTGCTCTCATTGTCTTCGCTCGAAGACATAGGATTTTGGTTGAGCATCACATCAGTCACTCTGACTTTGTTCACTTAGACCCCACTTAACAGTGCAGTGGTTCCTATGACTCAACAAAGAAGAAAAGAAACAGTGAAACTACTAAGTCTTCGCGCTCCATAGTCTTAACTCAATGTCTTCTTCTGTCATAGTCTTCAACGTGAATATCTTCATGTACCACCATTATCTTCAATGTCTTCATACATTTTTAGGGGTCATCTCCGGTAGGTAAACCGAATCAAAGAGGGACTACTACCTTTGTTATCCTACAATTCTCACAAACACATTAGTCCCTCAACCATGTTTGTTGTCAATACTCCAAAACTAAACTAGGGGTGGCACTAGATGCACTTACAATCTCCCCCTTTTTGGTGATTGATGACAAACTGGTTGAAGTTTTCAACGGGGATATAAATATGTGAAATTGTAAAGGATGAGGTATTGTCTTCGTAACTAGCAAAAGGCTCCACCTGAAGATGTGCATATAAATAATTTGCTTTTGGAATGCAAATGCACATGGCAGGTTTGACTTGTGGAGACCCTCTTCAACTTATGAAGACAATTCATCATGCATGATCTGATGTAATGAAGATAATGACATGCGTAATGAAAAATGGACGTCTGTGAAATGATTTAAGTCCGGAAGTTATCGTCGCACATGCGGAATTTATCATCGCATCACAAAATAGCAAATAAGTAGCAGACGACCATCAAGTTTGAGTGTTACAACTCAGAGAACCAAATGTATCAAAAGCAAGAGTTGTAAACACGTGGCAAAATATAATGCAACCGCCCATATGAACCCGCTTGAAGACTATCAACTCATAGCTTCTCCCCCTTTTGTCAGTAAGGACCAAAAAGGGTTGAAGACATTGAGCCTCTACTGCTTCGGAAGGAGTAGAAGAGGATCTGAGGTTGGTGTCGAGGTTTGGCGGTGCGAGCGAACTTGGAGCAAAGGTCGGCGCGGTAGGAGGTGGCGAAGTAGCATCGTCTTGATCATCGATCACACGAGCATTTACAGTAGCAGCAGAAGAGGAGTACTCAGAGCCTTCAAGAGATGGAGTGCGCCGCAGAACAGCATTTCTGGGCGGAGTGGAATCAAACTTGAATCGCTCAGAGAAGCCATCGTCTTGAAGATCTTCCTCAGCACACATAAGTGTCAGCCCTTTCCATGTGCGTTGACAGGTTTCATGAGCTACAAAGGCATTCTTGGTTGCAAGGTTGCGAATGCGATTGATGTCAGTCATGATGCTCTGCATCTGGCGCTTGAGCCAATCATGATGCATATCCTGTTTTTGATGCAGGCCAACGAGAAGTTCTCGTTCATTGAGAACGCGAGATCGCTTTTGAGACCGTTGAGCAATTGTGCTATTAGTGGCTTCAGTTGGGGCACGGTGAGGTGCACGTGTAGTACCAGCCAACGGATAGACATGAGTGGCAGCCAGCACACCTTCAATGGGCTGAGTGAAGCTTTGATGATCAACATTATGAAGGTAAAGTGGCTCTTTATCAGGCTCTGGATAGATGGCTTCAACAGACATATTAACATCAGGCAAGAAGACAATGTGATTGCATGCAGATGGCTGATAGTTGAAAGCAGTGTGAAGCTTGATCAAACGCATGATCCATGAAGCATAGAACTTCAAACCAAAGATGTCAGACCCTGATGTAGCAAGTTGGCGGATGAAGAAATCTTGTGCATTGAAGCTTTTCCCATGAAGAATATGGAAGACCAATGTCTTCATTGCACCTTCTAGCTTAGCCTGTGGAGAATGTCCTTTGATAGGCCAGAGAGTTCGCCTTATGATGTGATAGATCGTGCATGGCAGATACTCAAGGTCTTCAACAAAGAACTCCGTAGGATATTCTGCATCTGGAGGCAATGGCTTCATCATGCTCAGCATCTGGCTCATGTTGGGTTCAGGCTTGTGAAAGATGCTCTCCACTGCTGCAGTGTGAAGCTGACAACCAGGCTCATAGAGATCACCTGGAGTGGGCAGGCCAGTAAGATCAATGGCATCAAATGCTTTGGCTTCATGATGGACATTTCCTGTCATCCACTCAAGGACCCAAGTCTTCGGATCCCTGTTGTAGCCTCTGATATGCAGAGTGGCGTAGAATTGGAGCGGCAACTCTTCATTCCAGTGCTCCTTGTCAGTGACAAAATGTAGTAAGCCAGCCTCTCTGAAGCAATCAAGGGCTTCTTCCAAGTAGGGCAGGCCAGCTATGGCTTCAGTATCAAGACGCATATGCGGAAATATGCGGCCTCGGTTGTACAGAATGCATGAATAGTAGTTGCACTACTGATAGCTCCAGAACCGATCAGATGAAATCTTGGACTTGGTGTAGGGGTTCTTGTCGCTATCAAAGAAGGTGTTGTGTGCAATGAAGCCGTTGACATTGAAGGATCCTGGTGAAGTGGCAGTACCTGGAAATCTAGGTAGTCTTGGCATTGGCTTCTGAACCCGAGGCCTGTGCTCGACATGGTAGTCAAATTGAGGACCGGCAGCAGGTGGAGGAATCAGAATAGGCCATCTGACACTAACAAGCTGGCCATAGTTGTATGCTTGCTCGATAGTATGGGGCCTTGGAGGCGGAACCGGAGCAATGGCATGGACTTCAGGCTGCAGATTTGTGTCAGGTGCGGCATTGACTTCATCTGCCACAGGGGCTTCATTGTCTTCATTGGCCACTGGTGCAGTGACCACTGTAGGCTCCACATTGGCGTCGGCCATGACAATGTCATTGGCTTCAGGAATATCATGTGTGATAGCCTCAGGGTTCTCACCCTCCACTTGAGTAGCTGGATGTTCTGGCATGGACTGGTTCTTCATTAACTTCTGGTTGTGTTGTAGGGGGAGTAGCGACACGCTCTTCTTCATGTGTTACTCTGGCTGATGCAACCGGAGGGTCTTCAGCAGCATTGGCTTCAGACACAGGGACCGTCACAGAAGGATTGTCTTCAGGGAACACTTGACGTGCCACTGAGCTTGACAAGTTGGAGTCCTCTTCTGTGATGGTGGTCATGGAGGTCTTCAGGCCTTTGTGAAGCCGTTGGTATACAGGCGACGCCTTTGGCAAGGGTGAAGTCTCCATGTAGTTGTCATCATTTGACATGGGGCTGATGACGGGCACACTTGACGGCTGGGGTGTACTTGGTGAGTCTTGTGGGGTAGCTTGCTGGGGCGATTAGCCCACGATGCATCTTGTGATATTGGAGTCAAAGGACGACCAATGCTGATAAGCTCACTGTTCGTTCGAATAGGCAATGATACCGTTGGGCGCTCGATCTGAGGAAGAACTACATCATCTTGAGCAATATCTTCAGTCGCGATGGGGTCGACGACTGGAACTTCTTGAGCTTCAAGAGCCTCTGTGGAAGCAGGCTCATGAACAACCATTCGATGCTCTTGGTTGTCAGAAGGAGGGGGAACAAAAGCAAGGGGTTCAACAACAAGGGGCTCTGTGGGAGCAGCCCGTTCTCTTCTCTTGGTCTTTCTCTTCTTAGGGGGTGGTTCTTCATCAGTGGTGCGCTCGGTTTTCCTCTTCCTGGCTTCGGCTTCAGCTGCCTTGGTTTTCTTCTGTTCAGAAGCCACTGAAGGAGCCTTGGGCTTCGAGCCGCACATGTTGGCAGGGAAGACAATGTGTGGTTCTTCCTGTCGTGGTGCTTCAGTGTGGGCTTTAGATGACTTCTTTTTCTTAGCAGCCATTGAGGGGTCAATGCCAGGGCGGCCAAGTGCCTTGCGCTTTTCAGCTTCATTGTAGGCTTGAACACATTTGTCAGCGAGTGCTTTCATGCGCTCTCGTGATCCTTTGGCTTCCTCGCGTTTCGTCCGAAATGACTCCTTGAGTCCATTCAGCATCACCTTGAACTTCTGCACATCAGCCACACTCAGCTTGGCTACATGCTTCCTGAACTGTTCCTTCTCGAAGTCGATCTTTCGCTTCAGTTCAATGATGCACCGAGCCAGAGCAAGTTCAGGAGCAATGGCGCCTTGGAAAGCAACACTGATGCCAATGGGAAGCTGAAGGTCATCAAAGTTGAGCTCCTGATTATCAAACCACTCATCAATGAAGTTCTTCAGAATGTTGACATAAAAGAGGGGCAGATCGCTGAAGATCTCCGCCTCTTGCTTGCTCTTGATCAGCTGTTCTAGAGCATCTTCACCAAATTCTTCATCAGAAGACAGGTCAATGGGTTCAGACTCATTTCTCAGAATGGCAGCAGGCGTCAGTGCTTGACTTAGTTTCTGAACAGGTGCCTTCTGAGGCTTCTCACGCCTCTTGGAGATACGAGAGAGATCTTCAGAGTCATTGCTTGGAGCAGAGGGCGCAGTTGCCAATGGCTTCACTCTTGAAGCTTTTGGAGCAGCAGATGATTTTGAAGCTTTAGACTTCTTTTGCTTCTTAGGCTTTGGAGGAGGAGGTGGAGCTTCGTCAGTGTCAGCATCATCATCATCAGAATGATCCACTTTGGCACCTCGAACAGTAATGTGAGTGATGAGGCCAGCAAGGTTGTAGAAGGGGCCAATCCTATTTTCATTAGCTTCACGGGTGCCATTGTCCCAAGGTGCGGAGGGACCAGGGTTCAAGTCAAGCCCCAGATCCTTCTTGTTCATAGCAGCTGAGTTTTTGGCAAACTGGTTGTCGGTGTCAAAACCGGCGGATCTCGGGTAGGGGGTCCCGAACTGTGCGTCTAGGCGGATGGTAACAGGAGACGAGGGACACGATGTTTTTACCCAAGTTCGGGCCCTCTTGATGGAGGTAAAACCCTACGTCCTGCTTGATTAATATTGATGATATGGGTAGTACAAGAGTGGATCTACCACGAGATCAAGGAGGCTAAACCCTAGAAGCTAGCCTATGGTATGATTGTTGTAATGTATGTTGTGTCCTACGGACTAAAGCCCTCCGGTTTATATAGACACCAAGAGGGCTAGGGTTACAAGTCGGTTACAATGGTAGGAGATCTACATATCCGTATCGCCAAGCTTGCCTTCCACGCCAAGGAAAGTCCCATCCGGACACGGGACGGAGTCTTCAATCTTGTATCTTCGTAGTCTTGGAGTCCGGCGGACGATGATAGTCCGGCTGTCCGGACACCCCCTAGTCCAGGACTCCCTCAGTAGCCCCCGAACCAGGCTTCAATGACGATAAGTCCAGCGTGTTTATAGTCTTCGGCGTTGCAAGGCGGGTTCTCCCTTCAAATTCCATGTATCTTCTGAACAGTGTCCGGCTTCATCTTGAATACTGTGTTCCTCGGCTTCTACGCCAAATAATGGCCCTTTTCCACGCGTCGCACGAATGCAAAAAGCCAGGGTGTCTTTTACGTTTCACCCCCTAGTTGTGCGAGTCGTCCGCCTACAAAAGAGGCAAGAATCCAGATCCAAACCACACTGTCTTCCTCCTGCGGATACTTCATCAAAGCGCCTTTGACCTAAACATCCATTCCATCATGGACCGTCGATGCGGCTCTTCTTCTCACGCTCCCAGCCCACCGCCAGGGGATTGGAGGAGGTGCTCTGTTCCGCACAACGAGCTAGTGAAGCTCCAAGCGGGGGGATATCTCCCTCCGGCCTTCATGATCCCGGTTCGAGCCGGGCTGGTTACCTATCAAGGTGGGAGGCAAGCGTAGGCTACCCCAAGCCCCAATAAGGGGGAGCGAGTATGCTTCGTCCCCTATCTGATAAGGGGACTCGGATTCCCAATACATCTGTTCCTCCGCGGGCTCCTGGAGTTCCACGGACTCCAGCTCCACCACCTCACACCCGCCTCACATCACGTGCATATCGCGGGCTACGTAGCTCTTTGCGAGCTGTTCCTGGGCATTGAGCCCCATTTTGCATTGTGGAAGAGGCTGTTCTGCCTCGAACCCGTTCTCACGAGGGGTCCATATATCAAGTGGGCGGCGCCGAAATATGGCGCATCGCCGGGACCGGATACCCATCCGGTACTCCCAAGAAGGCATCCAAAGACTGGCCTTCAGAGTTGTTTTACATAGGAGACGCTCCACTGCCGGACCCAGTCCGGATTGGCCTCCTGGAGTTTAGTGTTGCTCCCTTGAAGAAACGCCTAAGCTGTCGCCCACGGAGCCCCCGATTGGAGGAAGACAAGAGCGTCCATTACTTGATGGGTCGAACAAGATTGCTGGCCCACTCTGGGTTGACCATGATTGGAGTCATGGTGACATGCATCATGCGGGGGGTACAGCCATTGCAATATAGAGGCCACCCTATGTGGGATTTCAACGGGGAAGACGATGCCACCCGTCATGGCCGCAAAGGGCCGGACTCGACCGAGGACCTAGTGAAGATCCTGTCCGGTCTGTACAAGGGGGAGAAGGAGGACTTCCTTCGGACGAACCCCTTAAATGGGTTCTCCATGAACAACCCTAGAGGATGGGTAAGCGAACACCTTTAAGGGCTCAACCCATGCTTCCAAAGTTTAGGCTTCTTACATTATGTCTTCGGCGCAGGATCTACGCCGGACTGTGGAGGACATGGTAAGTCCTGCTCCGCAACCCGAGGATCCGGAAAGATCCCTAGATCCGGCCTCCGAAGAGGATCCGGACATCAAGGTGGAGCTGATCGACGGGGTATTTCACCAGCTCAGCATGGACAATGCTTTGGTTGCCATTACGGCGGACTACCCCGGACTGTGTCCGGCTTCCCAGGTGACCGTGGCCGAAGTTCGGACACCATTATCCCTTCCTTGCCCATTTCTAACCTTCGCGAACGATGGTATTTTGCAGGAAGCGCCTTCACGGTAGGAAGCCGAGCCCACGGCGGCTGACCTACAGAGGTCAATCCGGACCAGCAGGCGGAAAAGGAGCGCGGTGCAGACAGAAACGTCGCCGCAAAGGTATACCTCGTATTTGAATTTTCAGAGTGACGTTCCTAGGAAGCACCTGAGTGCTCATGATCTTTATAGGAGAAAAAACGCTCGCCGGACTGCGGGTGCGGAAGTTGCTGATCCAACCCACACCGGCCAGGCTCCAGCGCCCGGCCTGGAGGGGAGGCAAGCGCAAGACGCGAGCCCGATCCTTCTCCAATGGAGGATACCGACAGATTGTCCGCCACCAAGTCTGAGGTGAAGAGCGCCATGAACCATAGGCGCCGCCGGACAGTATTTCGTGAAGCATGCTTCTCCCCTGAGGCATTAGACGCCTTTAACGCGGGGGACGCGCATCTCCGTGCCTCTCAAGATGGTTTTACCAGAGCCACAGAGCAGTATGTGAAAGACATACGGTAAAGGAATTTTAATGGTTATATATACCAGTAGCCCCCAAGACTTAAAGTAGTTATATTAACTGATTTAAGGATCATTTGAAAACGCAGGCTCTTACCGAGAAGAATGCCCAGCTGTCTCGGGAGCTGCAAGATTGCAAGGCCCAACTTGAGGCCGCACTTGCTGCCGCAGGAGGAGACGCAGAGACCCCTCCTGGTAACACATTTTTAATTAATAAATATAAGCATTGTGCGGCTTGCGCGCAAGTCTAATAATGACATTGCAGGTGCCGCCGGACAAGATCCGGACAGGCAAGCATTGCTGCGCCAGCTGAAGGCCGGCGAGAGTGTGCTGAATAGGGTGCAGCAAGAAAGGAACAAACTCCAGGATGCCAACGCCAAGCTCGGAGAAGAGCTGAAAGGCGCTCGAGCCGAGCTGTCCGACTCCGTTAAGGAGAATCAGCGGCTTCGTCGCGGCATTTATAGTAAGTGCTTAAGCGGACTCTTTTGAAAAGAAGAGTTTGGCGAGGAAGTCAATTGACATAATATGTCTTGTAGGTATACTCACATGCGCCCTGCGGAGGAGATGCCCGTATCAACGGGTGATCAACTTCGAGCTGCTTTGCAATCGCCGAACAGGTTCGGCGGCAATGGCGGCGTCGTCCAGGCTTTATGGCCAGCCCTCACCCTACCCGAGGGCCTCGGGGAGCTTGCGGAGAAGCTGCAGGGAGTGCGGCAGCGCTTTCGTTTGTGGAAGATTTCGGCCTGCCGTCAGGGTGCCAGGGAGGCTTGGGCCATGGTGAAGACGCGTTACAAGAAGGCGGATCCCAACCACATGGCCGAAGTTGGACCGGTGGGGCCTGATGGGAAGGAGATCCCTGTGAGTTTAGTATACAGCCAAGTAGAGTTGGCTGCTAAATTTTCCCAATGGGACTGTAAGTTAGACAGCCTGTTAGACGGGATTGAGGAGGAATACAGTCAGTAAATTTGACAATGTATGTTTTCCTTTAAAATTACATGTGAAATGCCTTCTAGCCGAATTGTAGATCGTTTGTCTTTGCCGGCCTTTTCACTTCAGCCTCGGGACCCTAGAGTCCGGAGTGTGTCCGAATACCGTTTTGGTTAAGAAACAACCGTGGTATGCATGGAGACCAGGCGTAGGGGTCATTAGTGCTTTATCAGACAAGTGCCCAACTAGTTATGTTATATTGCATGGTTAGTAAGAAACATCTTCTAGGGAGAATAGTTCCGTTAAGGGTTCCTTTCCCTGGGAGGCATGCCCTAAAGTGCATGTCTGGACTGCAAAGAAAGCAGAAAAACATCTGGGGGCGGATAGATAAATGGGTAAAAAGTCATCTTTTAAGTCACCGACCGAATATTCCCTTAAGAACGCTAGCTTTCGGCTTCACCCATCGAGGTACACATCCGGTGACCCGCAAGAACAATCACAGAGGTGCTCCCTTTACCTCCTAGCTGAACAATCGGGAACATAGGGGTAAGCACAGGAGCCAGGCAACCCAGCTTGGCCAAAACTTAAGTCATATCGATGCATATAATGGCGAGTAAAAGGTACATGTGGAAGCTTGACACATGTGCTGGGTACGAAACCCTGTGTATGCGAAAAATGCGAAAATAGGCCCGTAAGGGCTTTTAAATAAAAAGGCATAAAAAGAGAAACAAAAGACAGTCGAAGTGTAAACGTTTGGACGGCGGAAGGGGACGAACTCTTAGTCTGACGCTAGGCATAGAATCGTCGGAGGCGGGCTGCGTTCCATGGGTTCGGCTCGAGTCGGTTATCCGACGCATTTCGTAGACGGTATGCTCCGCCGGTCAGGACTTGATCGATAATGAAGGGGCCCTCCCATTTGGGCTTGAGCTTGTCCTTTTTCTTGTCCGGCAGGCGTAGAACTAGTTCACCAACGTTGTAAGTCTTGGCCCGTACTTCTGCTTTGATATCTTTGGGCCTGCTGCGATAAAATGCGGAGCGAGCCTTCGCGACGTCACATTCTTCCTCAATGTGTCCAAGCTGTCCCGCCGATCAAGCTCGGCCTCTCTTTCCTCATACATGCGCACTTTCGAGGTGAGTCATGAATAATATCACAGGCAAGACTGCCTGCATGCGTATACCATAAAAATGGTGTGAATCCGGTAGTACGGTTAGGCGTTGTCCGCAGCCCCTAGAGTACGGAGTCGAGCTCCTCGACCCAGTGCGTGTCAGATTTAGTAAGTGACCGCACTAGTCTGGGTTTAATGCCGCTCATTATTAGACCATTTGCTCGTTCCACTTGACCGTTGGCTTGAGGGTGATAGACTGAAGCGTAGTCGAGCTTGATGCCCATATTTTTGCACCATGACTTGACCTCGTCGGCTATGAAGTTCATGCCGTTGTTGGTGATGATGCTGTGGGGGACTCCGTAGCGGTGTACTACCACGGATATAAAGTCTATCACTAGTCCGGACTCTGCCGTTTTGACCGGTTTGGCCTCTATCCATTTGGTGAATTTATCCACCATGACCAATAGGTATCTTTTCTTGTGGGTTCCCCCTTTTAGGGGTCCAACCATATCAAGCCCCGGACATGACGGTCATGTAATGGGTATAGTTTTGAGGGCGGTGGGCGGCATGTGGCTCTGATTAGCAAAGAGCTGACAGCCGACGCATTTCTGGACTAAGTCTTGAGCATCTGCCCGGGCCGTCAGCCAATAAAATCCTGTACGGAATGCCTTTCCTACAAGGGCCCGGGCTGCTGCGTGGTGTCCGCCTAGTCCGGCATGAATTTCCGCCAGGAGGCTTCGCCCTTCCTCTTCGGAGATACACCTTTGAAGGACTTCGGTTATACTTTTCTTATAAAGTTCTCCCTCATGGACCTTGTAGGATTTCGATTGCCGGACTATGCAGCGGGCCTCGTTTTGGTCTTCGGGACGTTCCTGCCTAAGAAGGTAGGCTAGGAAAGGTTCTGTCCACGGGGCGATTACTGCCGTTATAACGTGGGCTGAAGGTGTTATGTCATCGGCTGAATTGCCGATTGGCGCGGTTCTATCCGGTTTGTCACTTCCGGACTCCTCTTCCCATAGTACGGATGGCTTGAAGAGCCGTTCCAGGAAGATATTTGGAGGGACAGCATCACGTTTCGCACCGATGCGTGCCAGTACGTCGGCCGCTTGGTTATTGTCTCGGGCTATGTGATGGAATTCAAGTCCTTCAAACCGAGCTGACATTTTTAGGACAGCGTTGCGATATGCTGCCATTTTCGGATCCTTGGCATCAAAGTCTCCGTTTATTTGGGATATTGCAAGGTTTGAATCCCCGCGCACCTCTAGGCGTTGAATGCCCATGGAGACTGCCATCCGGAGACCATGTAACAGGGCCTCGTATTCGGCTGCATTGTTGGAGTCCGTGTACATTATTTGAAGTACATACTGGACTGTATCTCCGGTTGGGGACGTCAATACGATGCCAGCCCCCAGTCCGGCCAACATTTTAGAGCCGTCGAAATGCATAGTCCAGTTGGAGTATGCGCCGTACTCTTTAGGGAGTTCGGCTTCGGTCCATTCAGCGACGAAGTCAGCCAAAACTTGTGACTTTATAGCTCGCCAAGGTTTGTAAGTTATATCGAATGGTAAGAGCTCAATGGCCCATTTTGCAATCCTGCCCATTGTGTCGCGGTTATTTATAATGTCATTGAGTGGTACTTCAGAGGCCACTGTTATCGAACACTCTTGAAAGTAGTGCCGGAGTTTCCGGGACGCCATGAACACCGCATATGCTATCTTCTGATAGTGCGGGTAACGGGATTTGCAGGGGGTTAACACAGTGGATACATAATACACTGGTTTTTGCAAAGGGAATTTGTGCCCTTCTGTCTCTCGTTCGACGACGAGGACAGCGCTTACAACTTGATGCGTTGCTGCGATGTATAATAACATTGGTTCGCCTAGGTTGGGCGCAGCCAGGACCGGATTTGTTGCCAATATGGCCTTTATTCGAGTCCGGCCGTGGCGGCATCCGTCCACTCTAAGTGTTCGGTGCACCTGAGGAGGCGATATAAGGGCAACGCCTTTTCTCCTAGGCGAGAGATAAAGCGGCTTAGAGCTGCCATGCATCCTGTTAATTTTTGTATTTGTTTGAGGTCTTTTGGAATGTCCAAGCTGTGTGAGCTCGGATTTTAGCCGGGTTTGCTTGATTCCTCTACGGACACGATGAAGCCCAGCAGCTTTCCACCGTGTACGCCAAAACACATTTTTCCGGATTCAACTTGATGTCGTATGCTCTGAGGTTGTCGAACGTGAGCCTCAAGTCGTCTACTAGAGTTTCGACGTGTTTTGTTTTGACGACTACGTCGTCTACGTATGCCTTGACTGTTTTGCCGATCTGGGTAGCCAGACATGTTTGAATCATGCGCTGATATGTTGCGCCGGGGTTTTTAAGTCCGAAGGGCATCGTGTTGAAGCAGAATGGTCCGTAAGGGGTGATGAATGCCGTGGCGGCTTGGTCTGCTTCTGCCATCTTGATTTGATGGTAGCCAGAGTATGCGTCGAGGAAACACAATGAATCGTGACCCGCGGTAGCATCGATAATTTGGTCGATCGTGGGAGAGGAAGGATCCTTTGGGCAAGCCTTATTGAGGTCTTTAAAATCGACCGCGAGGTGCCGAGGATTTGTCCTTCTTTGGTACCATTACCAGATTGCTAGCCATCCGGATGTTTGATATCTCGATGAATCGGGCTTCCAATAGTTTGGCTAGCTCTTCTCCCATTGCTGTCTTTTGGGTTGGAAAATCGTCGAAGAGCCTGTTTGGTGGCTTAAATCCTTTAGGATGTTTAGGCTGTGTTACGCTAATCTGCGTGGGATTCGGGCATATCCGAAGGATGCCGAGCAAAAATGTCCCGATTTTCGAAGAATTGAGTAGTCTGGCGTCTACTTGGGTTCAATTGTGCCCCAATGGAGGCCGTCTTTGTTGGGTCCGTTGGATGGACCTGGAATTTTGTTATTTCATCTGCTGGTTTGAAGGAGGTGGACTTGGATCTTTTATCGAGTATCACATCGTCCTGTTCACCGTGGAGCGCAAAGACGGTGAGTTCTTCTGCCGCTAAGGCTTGGATAGTGCCTCGAGGGCTAGTGCGGCTGTCTTGTTTTCGGCGCGGAGTGCTATGTCCGGATCACTAATGAGAGTGATTATTGCGCTGGGCCCAGGCATTTTGAGCTTCATGTACCCGTAATGAGGTACCGCATGAAAGATTGTGAATGCCTCTCGTCCTAATATGGCGTGATATCCGCTGCTGAACGGGGCCACTTGGAACGTGACTTCTTCGGATTTGTAATTGTCCGGCGAGCCGAACACCACATCGAGTGTGATTTTTCCAGTGCAGCGCGTTTCCCGGCCAGGGATTATTCCTCTGAAGGTTGTGCTGCTTCGCTCAATACGGCTCCAATCGATTTCCATTTTTCGCAGAGTTTCCTTGTAAATGAGGTTTAGTCCGTTGCCACCATCCATGAGGACTTTTGTCAGTCGAAAGCCGTCCACTATGGGACTAAGTACCAGTGCAGCTGGCGCTCTGGCTGTTCGGAATTTGGGCTCATCGCTGGCGTTGAAGGTAATAGCTGTGTCGCTCCATGGATTTCTTTGTTGCTACTTGGTAGACTTGGTAGTCTGCGGATTGTTCTCTTTCGCATATTGTTTGATCTGAAGGTCTCAAGACTGTTGATACCGTCTTGGTATTGTTGGAGTGGTTTCGGAGCTAGAAGCTCCTCGCCACTTTTGGCCACCGCCGTAATATCCAACATGCTCGAAGGCTATGTGTTGGGATGGCTCCTCATGCTATGAAACTTACAGGTCCATTGAGCCATCCCTCGATGACGGTTCCGTGCCCTTATTGGGTTTTGCTTTTTCTTTTTTGCATCTTGGGCCCGAGCGTGAGGTACCCTTTTGTTGCGGACTAGGGTTGGGGCCGGATTATCCCAAAACTAGTTTTCGGTTTTCCGGAAACTCTCCATCGCACAGTACTTTCGTACTATGGACGCCATATCGGCAAAACTTGTAATTTTGCGACGATCGATGGCGTTTAATATTCCCTTGTCCGTGCAATTATTGCAGAAGATTGATATTGCGTTTTCCTCTCGGTAGTCCTTTATCCTGTCCATAACCAGGAGGAATCTGGCCCAGTAATGGTGTACTGTTTCAGCGGGCTCTTGCCGTATTACAGACAGATCGCATATGTCTGGGCGGGTGGGTGGACTAAAGTCCGGATCCCTGCCCATCTTGGGGCTCAAAGGCCGAGGAGTTTCCAAATTTTGGAAGTTTGGTTTGCTGGACACAATCCAGCGAGTCTGGAGCGATGCATGGTTTTAAGTTCCATGCTCGATCGTAGTCCGTCTCTCCGCGGAAATTCGGCATGGAGGGTTCGGGAATCCGGACATAAATAGTTTTCAATACAGGCGAAGAGTTGCCGTATTGCTCCTCTACCACTGCGACGTGGTGGGTGGCCTGGGGAGAGTTAATCTCTCTCAGATCGGTTTTAAGCCCAATCTGGTTGTAGTCCGTAGCGACTCCCAGGGCGGCGATGCGATCCAAGAGCTCGTTAACGGATGAGAGCTCTATTGGATCCAACTGTTCGGCAGCTTTCGGGCTGACGCGGAGATTGCTTCTAACGACTTGAGAAGTCATTGTCGAAGCGGCGGCCGGACAGGCGGTCATAAGGAAACCACCTCGCCGGATAGTTTGGCCGATAGCCAAGGGCCCTTCGGCGAAAACACCGTCTTTGAAGACGGGTGGAGGCATCCGCCCTATCGGTGACGACACAGAGGAACTCTCAATGAAAGCACCAATGTCGGTGTCAAAACCGGCGGATCTCGGGTAGGGGGTCCCGAACTGTGCGTCTAGGCGGATGGTAACAGGAGACAAGGGACACGATGTTTTTACCCAAGTTCGGGCCCTCTTGATGGAGGTAAAACCCTACGTCCTGCTTGATTAATATTGATGATATGGGTAGTACAAGAGTGGATCTACCACAAGATCAAGGAGGCTAAACCCTAGAAGCTAGCCTATGGTATGATTGTTGTAATGTATGTTGTGTCCTACGGACTAAAGCCCTCCGGTTTATATAGACACCGGAGAGGGCTAGGGTTACACAGAGTCGGTTACAATGGTAGGAGATCTACATATCCGTATCGCCAAGCTTGCCTTCCACGCCAAGGAAAGTCCCATCCGGACACGGGACGGAGTCTTCAATCTTGTATCTTCGTAGTCTTGGAGTCCGGCAGACGATGATAGTCCGGCTGTCCGGACACCCCCTAGGTCAGGACTCCCTCACTGGTAGTTGCGCTTGAACAAACTGTCTTCACGACACCAAAGTAGTGAGGACGGATCAGCATTCTCAGGCTGTGGTCCGCGCACCATGCAAGGATAGAAGCCTTGCTCAATAGCTTCAGCCTGATTCCTGGGTGGAAGATTTCTGTACAGAATATCATTCCAGGGTGCCTTGATGGCATTCTTCTCAGCATATTCCTTGGTGATGAAGCGGTATCTGAACCACTCTTCTGCCCAATATCTTCGAATCCATTGGATTCGATTCTTGCGTTCAGTATAGGTTTCCTTTGGATCAGTTTTGTACATCTCATGCAAATCGGGTGGTAAATCCTTGGAAGTGTCACCACAACGCTGTCTGCCTCCCTTTCTTGCTGATTTTCCAGTTGCCATGAAGTGTAGACTGAAAGGCTTCAGTACTTTCAAAGGCTTCAAACGGCTGGACTGACAGGAACTAGCTTCAGGTGAGTTGATGTGACTCTGCAAGAATTCTGCAAACGAATGCAGACTATGAGAACCAAGGGATTCTCCCACGGACATGTACCTGTGACAGCATTAAAGGTGAGAGGGAAGGGGACGAGGTCATATGCATTCTCAGAAGATTTTGAAGATAAATCAGTTTGAAGACATTGACCTCATAACGCGAAGACATTCACTTATATGATGAGAGTTGGTTCCAGAGTTGTACAAATCCAAGAATAAGTACAAGTGAGGAATCTAACTTGTGAAGAAGCATAAGTGAATATACTAGGCAGAATATGAGATGCGGAAAGAGATAGATCCATGTTCGAAGATCTAGAAACCACTTTAGGTAGGAAGGGATGAATCTATCGGATCAAAAAGATGGTAAAAAGTAAACTTTCATTACCACACGATGAACTGCTAGACGGAGCGAAGATGGATGCCGAGCAGTTCGATCTCCCGTGCCCTAACTTGGCGACGGAAGACACCTACGGCGACGGCGGAGAAGACGAGGTCCGCGGTCGGCGTGAAGACGGCGTCGAGGAGGTCGCGACAGCTAAGCGCTTCGTCGTCGGCGTCGTCGAGAGCTAGCGTAGGCACTAGGGTTTGCGAGAGATGGAGAAGGAGGAAGAAGGATTTTGACCAAGACAAGACAGGCATTTATAAGGATAGAGACAGCACAGCGCAATTACGCAGGTGCCCCTGGCGGTTCACATCTGATGGACACGTGGCGGGCATGCAACTTATTGAAAGTTGTTCCACTTCCCACGCACGCCTGGATTGTCGGGGTGGTCGTTTCGAATTCTCCGGGTTTCAAGCAAAAATGATAAGTCATGAAAGCTAGAAATAAACGTTTGTCTCTGTATCTTCTGCTGACAAGGACGCAAAGAAGACATTCGACAGTTTCAACAGAATGCATATGATTTGGATAGATAGAGCTTGAGATAGAAAGCATAGAGGGATTAGGGTCCAATCACATTCACTTAGTCAAAAGATTCAAACACGAAGACGTAGCCATAAGTGAATGCTGTAGAGGACAGAATACAATATATATATAACAGTGTAAAGCAAAATCAGTAACTATGAAGTCAAATTAATGTTGAAATTAAATCAATTGCGAAGACTTTGCAAATATGACGCCGTGAGGAAACACTTCATAAGAGTTTGGTGGTGGCGTTACCCACCGTATAGGAAGTATTAGACCCAGACACGGCGCACAATTATCGTGGCGCTCTGAAGTCAATTTCCACGTTAATGTATTCACACTTAGAGTGTATGTCTTCATTGATTGAAGATATACATTACTTCATGTGTTGCACATCTAAGTCATCAACATGCATAAGTGTTAGGATGAGTGCCTAATCACATGACATTCGAGGATTCCAAGATATTTAGCTCACACCACAACTTGCAAAATCTTTTCTCATACAAGGGCTTAGTGAAGATATCAGCCAACTGATCTTCTGTCTTGACGTGAATGATATCAATATCTTCTTTCATAACATGATCTCTGACAAAGTGATGACGAATTTCAATGTGCTTTGTCTTCGAGTGCTGAACTGGCTTATTGGCAATCTTGATAGCGCTTTCATTATCGCAGTAGAGTGGCACATGCTTCAGATGAATGTCGTAGTCCTTAAGAGTTTGCTTCATCCACAGAAGCTGAGCGCAGCAAGATCCAGCAGCAATGTATTCGGATTCAACAGTTGAGAGTGATACACAGTTCTGCTTCTTTGAAGACCAACAGACAAGAGATCGACCCAGAAAGTGACATGTGCCTGATGTAGACTTGCGATCCACCTTGCCACCAGCATAATCAGCATCCAAAAAACCAACCAGATCAAACTCTGAGCCCTTTGGATACCATAATCCTAGTGTTTTGGTGTAAGCCAAATATCAAAGAATTCGCTTCATAGCTAAGTGATGCGACTCCTTTGGTGCCGCTTGGAATCGGGCACACATGCAAACACTAAGCATGATATCTGGCCTAGATGCAAAAGTAAAGAACCAATCATGGAGTGGTATACCTGTTGATCGAAATATTTACCATTGACGTTGGGGCTTAGATGACTTTTGGTTGGCATTGGTGTCGTGTATCCTTTGCAGTCTTGCATTCCAAACTTCTTCAGACAATCTTTGAGATATTTTTCTTGAGATATGAAGATGCCGTTGCGTTGCTGGCGGATTTGAAAACCGAGAAAGAACTTCAGCTCTCACATCATGGACATTTGATATTGTTCTTGCATCATGTGAGCAAATTCATCACTGTATTTCTTGTTGGTGCAACCGAAGATAATGTCATCCACATAGATTTGGCACACAAACAGTTCACCATCATATGTCTTCGTGAAGAGTGTGGGATCGAGAGAACCAGGTTTGAAGCCTTTTCTCTTCAAGAAGTCTTTGAGTGTGTCATACTGAAAGTGCAACTAATCCCCGGGTGGTTTTGGTAATTAATAACAACATATATATCATTGAACTAATAGTTTCTTGAGAACATTTCAGAAAGTTCAAGATATGGGTATGGCAATGATCAAGATGTGGACCCTCAAAATGCTAAGGAAAACATTGGCAAAAGCTCAAGACTCCATTTTTGGTTTAGTGATCCAAGATCACATTGAGTCTATAGGAAAGCCAATACTATTAAAAGGGATGAGGTTATGTTAATGATCCGGTTGCTCAAAGTGCTTAGTGATACATCTCCCAAACCATCTCGCAATCTTTCATTCCAACATACACTCATAAGTAATCTCGGTCCCACCGATTTCCTAAACTCGACACACCGAGATGAACCACCTCACCATATAGCCAAACCCTAGAAATTTCGGATTTTCCGATTCCAAACTCGGTCTCACCAAACTAGTGTTGCCAAGCTTCAGAACCTTCATCATCAAATCGGTGTCACCGAGATGATAAAGTCGGTCCCACCGAGATTGGCAAACCCTAGTCTTTGGAAGAATCGGACTCACCGAGATTGTATTTTCGGTCCCACTGAAAATCCCAACGCTCACAAGATTTGAACTTTCGGTCTCACCGAGTTGTCAACTTCGGTCCGACCGAGATTGGTCAAATGTGTGTAACAGTTGGATTTTGTGTGGAGGCTATAAATACCCTCCACCTCCTCTTCATTCGTGGAGAGAGCCATCAGAAAGAACTACCACTCCTACCTTACATTTCTAAGAAGAAAACTACCTACCCTTGTGTTGAGATCAAGTTGCTCCACTCCCACCATATGAAACTTGATTTCTAGCCTTCCCAAGTTGCTTTCCACTCAATCCTTTCTTCCACCACAGCCAAATCAGTGAGGAGAGTTGAGTGTTGGGGAGATTATCATTTGAAGCACAAGAGCAAGGAGTTCATCATCATCAACACCATCTATTACCTTTTGGAGGGTGGTGCCTCCTAGATTGGTTAGGTGTCGCTTGGGAGCCTCCGTCAAGATGTGGAGTTGAACCAAGAAGTTTGTAAGGGCAAGGAGATCGCCTACTTCGTGAAGATCTACCCCGAGTAAGGCTAGTCCTCCGTGGGCGTATGCCATGATGGCATAGACAAGGTTGCTTCTTCGTGGACCCTTCGTGGGTGGAGCCCTCCGTGGACTCTCGCAGCCGTTACCCTCCGTGGGTTGAAGTCTCCATCAACGTGGATTGACGATAGCACCACCTATCGGAACCACGAGAAAAAATCTCCGTGTCTTCAAATTGCGTTTGCTCTTCTCCACCTCTCTTTACTACATGTGCAATTTACTTTCCGCTGCCAATACTCTAGAATTGCATGTGTAGGGTGATACTTGACTTGATCATCATCTTGAAATCTGCCAAAACTTGTCTTAATCAAAAGGCTGAATTTTTATATTGTCAAGTAGTCTAATCACCCCCCCTCTAGACATACTTTCGATCCTACAAGTGGTATCAGAGCTTTGGTCTCCATTGTATTGGTTTCCATTGCATTGGACTCCATAAGCTTGGTTTCACAACCTAGGAGAGTATGGCGTCTAGTGAGGGTAATTTTCAGAGAGGTCCTTACTTTGATGGTTCAAACTTTGCTAGTTGGAAGCATAAAATGAAAATGCATATTCTTGGACATAACCTCGCCGCATGGGGCATTATTTGTGTTGGCTTGCAAGGTGAATTCTTCGAGGAAGGAAAAGTTCCGGATCGTGAAGCTACAGCGGATGAATTGCGGATGTTGCAAAACAATGCTCAAGCTTGTGACATTCTCTTCAATGCTTTGTGTCCCGAGGAGTTCAACAATATCAGCCGCCTTGAGAATGCAAAAGAGATTTGGGATACTTTGGTCGAAATGCACGAAGGTACCGAGTCCGTGAAGGAATCAAAGCTAGATGTTCTTCAAGGTCAACTTGACAAGTTCAAGATGAAGGAAGGTGAAGGAGTCGCTGAAATGTACTCTAGGCTTGCTCTCATCACAAATGAGATTGCTGGCTTAGGAAGCGAAGAAATGACCGATCGATTCATCATCAAGAAGATTCTCGAGCTTTGGATGGAAAGTATGACACCGTGTGCACTTTGATCCAAATGATGCCAAACTACAAGAATCTCAAGCCTACCGAAGTCATTGGAAGAATTGTTGCTCATGAGATGACACTTAAAGATAAGGAAGAGCTTCACAACAAGTCAAGTGGTGCTTACAAAGCTACAAGTGATGCTCCCACAACTTCAAGTGACAAGCTAGTTTCCAATGAAGAGATAAGCCTAATGGTGAAGAACTTCAACAAATTCTACAAGAGTAGAAGCAAGGAAAGAAGCTCAAAGTCTAGATCATATGATGAAAAGAGATCTTCTAGTCGTGATCGAAACTGCTACAATTGTGGAAGACCCGGACACTACTCAAATGAGTGCTCGGCTCCCCACAAGAGAAGAGAAGAATCTCCAAGAAGAAGAAGCTCAAGAGAAGAGTCACCTCGGAAAGAGAGAAGGAGTAGAGATGATCGTTATGAACGACGATCCTCTCGGAGAAGCAAGGATTCGGAAAGGAAAGACAAGTCATCAAGGAGCTGCACAAGAAGAAAACATCAAGCTCATGTAGGTGAATGGGTCTCCGGCTCTGACTCCGACAATCACTCCGAAAGAAGCTATCACTCCAACTCCGAATATAGTCAAGATGAAGGTGTTGCCGGTCTTGCTCTCGTATCCTCCAACTCCAACTCCTATGACTTATTTGATTCACCAAATGAGGGAATTGGAAGATGCTTCATGGCTACAGGCCCCAAGGTATCACACCCTGAATTCATTGACTTTGATAGTGATGAGGATGACTTGCTTGGTGAAGATGAGCTTTTACATGATAAATCTAGTGAGCCTAGTAATGATGAACATGCTAGTAGTCTTTATAGTCGAGAAGAGTCGAATGACAATGCTATGAAGGAGATTGAGCGTCTAACTAAAGAACTAAACACTCTTAAGTTAGCTCATGAAACAACTCAAGAAGATCATAGAGAGCTCCTAAGATCTCATGAGAAGCTACGCTTCGAGAAGCTTAATCTAGAGCAAGAACATGAGTTTCTGAAAGCTATCAATGACGATCTTCGAAAGAAGAGTTCTTCATATCTTGCCAAACGACTTCTCTTGTCTAATTTCTTGCCACCTATTAAAACTAAGCATGACAAGCACAAGAAAAATTCTTCATCTAGTAGTAACAATAACCATGCTAAATCCAATGTTGTTACTTCTAGTAGTTCTCTTGATTCCACTAACAATGTTTCAAGCCAAGTTAAACTTGAGCAAGAAAATAGTTTATTGAAAGGGATTATAGAGAAAGGTGTCTACAAGAGCCTTGCCGGAAGCAAGAACTTTGAGGAAATTGTCCGCAAGCAAGGGAGGCACCGGAAGAATCAAGGAATTGGTTTTGAGCGAAAGTTCAACGCCGAGGGTGTTGAATGGGAAGAAGGTCAATATCCCACTCCAAAGTTTGTTTCTCAAAAGGAGAAGTATGATCCTACTTCTTCCAATGTGGAACAAGCTCAAGATGATCTTCCACCACAAGACCACAAGCTAAAAGGCAAGGACAAGCTTCAAGAGGAGATTGATGCATTTATTGAAGCACCTAAAGCCATGGTCAAGTGGGTTCCCAAGGAAACGTCAAGTTCTACTTCGTCAAGCTCAACTACTACCCCAAGGATTCCCATCAAGATGATGTGGATCCCGAAGAAGAAGAACTAGAGAGTTCTTGAGGGTGACTCCGCCAACATACTTCACTCACATTCATTTTGGCAAGAACTTGTGCAATCAACTTCCACATCTTGCACTAGTTCATGGAGTCACAAACCCTCTTGTTGGTAAGTCAAGGGACAACGTAATCATTGCTTTCGTGGACATCATCAATTGTGTACTTCAATCTATGTCCATGGATATCCTTGTTTGTTCCTTGTGGGACTAACCCATGTAGGTATTGAAAGTGCCCGAATCCAAAGGATTGCTCCCAACTATTGATGATCTTCCATCAACATTGAGCATCCACATCTTCAACATCTACATGAAGTCTTCTACGACAACCCAAGGTTAGTTTGACCCTTTAAAAGGGGTTCTCACATCAAGGGGGAGCTTTGCTCTAAAGAATTGAGCTAAAGCATCTTCAAATGATGTGAACACATTAATGCTTTATGTAAAAGTGGTAACCCCACTTGTGCTTAAACGATGAGTATGACCTATGATCAAATGTTTTCATTTGACTCCTAAGTCAATATACTCATATATAGATGACCTAGTCATCGACAAATTGTGTGATAGTAGCTAGTGCTTTGTTTGTGCATGTTTGACACATATTTCATTTGCTATCTTATTGTGTGAGCATGTTGGATGCATAATTTTATCCATTCGAGGACATCCATTTGTTGCTTTGGTCTTTTGGATTTTTTTTCTGACCAAATGGATGGACAAGAATGCCTAAGTTCCTCCCCTAGCTATCTATGCTTTCTTGTCTCAAACTCTATTCATGCTTATATCACAAACTTTGATCAAGTCTTTTTCGGACACACCGAGTGAGGAGCACTCGGAGCCACCGATCCGTCTAGGACTAAACTTCCAAAACCTTCTAAGTATTTTCGGTCAGACCGACCCACTCAAACTCGGACAGACCGAAAGCACTTGGATTGATCTAGGTTTTCACCTCGGTGAAACCGAAGGCAATTTTCGGCGAGACAAGTGAGTAATCGCTTGCAGTTATCCATCTCGGTGCCACCGAGTTTTACAACTTGGTCCCACCGACAGCAAAAGGGTATATATATCTGAGGGCAGCGCGCGTTGATTCCTTCTTCAAAACGCCTCGCCCCCAAACCCTCTGCTGCCGTCGCCGTGGTCTCCGGATCGTCTCCGTCGTCGCCTGTGCGCCCTCGCCGCGGGTCTCCGTCGCCGTCAACGGACAGTCTCTCCGCGTCGTTGCCGCCGTAGAGGAACTCCACCAAGTTAGGGTGAGTTTCGATCCCTCTCGTGCTTCAACCTCCGATTCAATGCACGATTGGTTTGCCTAGCATCTTGCCACGTTTGAGATCTTCCTATCTAGCAGATTAGTTCTTAGAACGAAATTCGAGTAAAAGTTTTAGGGTTATGTTTCCGCCGAACACATCTCGGTGAGACCGATTCTACATTCTCGGTATGACCGATTTGGCCTCTGCCATTGCCTCGCACTTTTCGGTCCAACCGAAGTTGTGCAAATCGGTGTGACCAAATGAGGATTTAGTGAACCCTAGTGTTCTCGGTAAGACCGAAACCCACATCGGTCCGACCAAAGTGGTGTGAATGCTTCATTAGAACACTTGGATTCACTGAATTTTAGCCTCGGTCCGACCGAAATGCATTCTGTGAAAACCTAAAACTGAAATTTGAACTCATTTTTTTGCAAAATCTTCGCGGTTTGTGACAACTCTTATATTCTCGCCTATACCTAATCTATTCACAGGTTGACAGCCATGTCGATGCCGTGACAGCGTAACAGTCCGAATCACCAATTGCTGAGATTCCAGAGGCGGGCACTAGTCCCGAGGCCAAGAGCTTTTCCGATAATGGTGAGAGGAGCACACCAAGTGGTTTGCCTCCTGCTGCCACCAGGCCGTGAAGAAGAAGAATTCGATGAAGAAGATTCGATTTTATTGTTGAGGAAGAGATCACCTCTAAGCCTAAGAGGAAAGTGGTTGCCAAAGAGCATCAAGGGCAACAAACCAAGAAAGGCACCAGTAAAGTGAAGAAATCCACTGTTGCCAAGAAGCTGAGTATGGAAGAGGAAACTTCCGGCAAGGTGAAGAAAACTTCCAAGAGGAAGAGGATTGTGCATGATGAAGCAAAGCAGATTCGATGATGATGAGGAAGCACCCCACCTCCTCGAAGCCTAAGTTGATGGGTGATGCCATCGAGGCAGGAGCACCTTCAAAGTCTAAGCCATCTGCTCCAAAGAAAGGCAGCTCAAGCCAAGCCTCTGCCAAGCCCAAGAAAACTGTGAGAAACATTCCCCTTGAGAGAAGAAGAAAGACAATGTGCCACCAATGAGTCGATGATGAGGCACTGTGTTCTTTGAAACTCCGTTAGAAATTGCCAATTCACAATGATGCTCATCCTCGAGCTGAAAACATGAAGGAAAGAAAGGATAAAGGTCTCAGGCTATGGAGACAAGCTGATCCATATGCTGTGAGGAGAAGGACTGCTGTTGACCCAAGGTTCCACACCAGAGAGCAGCAGGATTTCTATGAGATTGTGCTTATGGACAAGAAGCCCATTGTTGCAGATACTCGCTATGTTGACTGGGCATATATTGACAGTGAAGAGCACAGAGACTTCTTTCCACATGTGCATGAGAGCTTCACCGCATGTGGTGTTGCTGATTTCGTTGGTCGAAGTCGACAGCTTGGAATGATGAGATGATCATGCAATTCTATGCCACGCTCATTTCTATCCCGATGGAAGGATTGTATGGATGATGAAGGCCGAGATTCTCTTCTCTTGTTGAAGAATGGGCAGCACCGCTGAATGCTCCAAAGACAGAGAGAAGATGATGTTGATGTCTATGGAATTCCCAAGAAGAACCATGAGTCTATGAGGAACATGTACAATGAGGTACCAAATAAGGATGTGGAAATCTAGAAGCTCGGCTCAGTGTATCATCTCCGTGCAGTCTCCCTACCACGAACACAATTCGAGGCATACCTTGATGCCCAAGTCCGGAGATCATCGCATGATAAGAGGCTATTCTATCAACATGCTGCATATACTAGATCGAAGGCACCTTCCAAGGTGATGGACACGATAGTTGAGACTATCAAGAGGACTGCAGCAGACTGAAGAGGTCATGTGGATTTGCCCCGCACATTCAGATGCTTATCAATGCCAAGTTTGGCATGGGCACCTACTTGTTGGATAGACCACACTTGCCATTGCAGCCTGAGCATGAGGACAATGAAGTTGTGATGACTGAGGATGATCCCACGTCTGTTGAAGGTCAAGCAAAGTCTGAAGCTGCCAAACAAGCCAAAGCTGAGAAGGAAGCAGCAGCAGCAGCTAAACCCAAGAGTGTTGGAGAGCAGCTCCTTGAAGCTACCCAGAGGATTGAACAACGCCTGGCCAGCATTGTGTAGTTTCAGGAGAGTCTTGAGAGGATAGATGAAGACAAGTTCCATGCTTTGGATGTCAAGCTGACTGAAGTGCAAGTCACTGTCAACAAGCTTGAGGCAGATATCGAGGAAGCTAAGAGGGAGAAGGCAGAGCTCATGCGGGAGATGCAGGATGACCTAGTCCAGGATGATTATGAGCAGCCTGCTCCGGTTCCCACAAGACCCAGATCAGCTGCTATCCCAGTGATAGACACCAGGGCTACAGCATCAGCACCTCCCACAGCTCCATCAGTTCCAGCTCCAGCTCCGGTGAACACTCCTCCAGCTCCACAGACATCAGCTGAAGCCTTTGCAGATGCAGCCATATTAACTCCATCAACCCAGACAGGAGCCGCCAGCAGAGTCCCTAGTGACGTTTAGCTCTATACCTTTCGAACTTTTTGGTAACTTGTTGCCAAAGGGGGAGAAATTGTATAGATCATAGGACTTCGAGAGAGAGAGTGCTCGCTTTTGCTCTTTCGTTTCATTTGCGGTCTTTTTGAGATACTTTTGAGTTTTTCGAAACATTCCGTGTGTTTGATACTACGTTTGCTCTACTTTGATGAGTGCTTGATCGTACTATGCCTTAATGTGTGCTTAATGCTTATCATATGCTATTCATATCTTGTATGATCATTTACTCATGTCTTGGTGATTGGGTGCATGCTATTCATTCTTATCATTTTGTGCGCTCCACCAAGATGTATGTGACATGGAAGAGTGACCCATGATCCTAATCGATTGTGCATTTGCATTCAAACGCAAATCTTAAATAATGCACAAATTTAGGGGGAGCTCTTGCTTATCACATACTTCTCAAAGCGACGATATTATTCATTGATTATATCATTTGTCGAAGCTTTGATCTATATGTTGTCATCAATTACCAAAAGGGGAGATTGAAAGTGCAACTAATCCCGGGTGGTTTTGGTAATTAATAACAACATATATATCATTGAACTAATAGTTTCTTGAGAACATTTCGAAAGTTCAAGGATATGGGTATGGCAATGATGAAGATGTGGACCCCTCAAAATGCTAAGGAAAACATTGGCAAAAGCTCAAGACTCCATTTTTGGTTTAGTGATCCAAGATCACATTGAGTCTATAGGAAAGCCAATACTATTAAAAGGGGATGAGGTTATGTTAATGATCTGGTTGCTCAAAGTGCTTAGTGATACATCTCCCAAACCATCAGCAATCTTTCATTCCAACATACACTCATAAGTAATCTCGGTCCCACCGATTTCCTAAACTCAGACACACCAAGATGAACCACCTCAGCCATATAGCCAAACCCTAGAAATTTCGGATTTTCCGATTCCAAACTCGGTCTCACCGAAACTAGTGTTGCCAAGCTTCTGTAACCTTCTGTCATCAAATCGGTGTCACCGAGATGATAAAGTCGGTCCCACCGAGATTGGCAAACCCTAGTCTTTGGAAGAATCGGATTCACCGAGATTGTATTTTCGGTCCCACCGAAAATCCCAACGCTCACAAGATTTGAACTTTCGGTCTCACCGAGTTGTCAACTTCGGTCCGACCGAGATTGGTCAAATGTGTAACGGTTGGATTTTGTGTGGAGGCTATAAATACCCTCCACCTCCTCTTCATTCGTGGAGAGAGCCATCGAAAGAACTACCACTCCTACCTTACATTTCGAGAAGAAAACTACCTACCCTTGTGTTGAGATCAAGTTGCTCCACTCCCACCATATGAAACTTGATTTCTAGCCTTCCCAAGTTGCTTTCCACTCAATCCTTTCTTCCACCACAGCCAAATCAGTGAGGAGAGTTGAGTGTTGGGGAGATTATCATTTGAAGCACAAGAGCAAGGAGTTCATCATCATCAACACCATCTATTACCTTTTGGAGGGTGGTGCCTCCTAGATTGGTTAGGTGTCGCTTGGGAGCCTCCGTCAAGATGTGGAGTTGAACCAAGAAGTTTGTAAGGGCAAGGAGATCGCCTACTTCGTGAAGATCTACCCCGAGTAAGGCTAGTCCTCCGTGGGCGTATGCCATGATGGCATAGACAAGGTTGCTTCTTCGTGGACCCTTCGTGGGTGGAGCCCTCCGTGGACTCTCGCAGCCGTTACCCTCCGTGGGTTGAAGTCTCCATCAACGTGGATTGACGATAGCACCACCTATCGGAACCACGAGAAAAAAATCTCCGTGTCTTCAAATTGCGTTTGCTCTTCTCCACCTCTCTTTACTACATGTGCAATTTACTTTCCGCTGCCAATACTCTAGAATTGCATGTGTAGGGTGATACTTGACTTGATCATCATCTTGAAATCTGCCAAAACTTGTCTTAATCAAAAGGCTGAATTTTTATATTGTCAAGTAGTCTAATCACCCCCCCTCTAGACATACTTTCGATCCTACACATACCAAGCACGAGGGGCTTGTTTGAGGCCATAAAGTGCCTTGTTGAGCTTGTATACCATATCAGGATGTTTTGGGTCTTCAAAGCCAAGCGGTTGTGCAACATATACTTATTCTTCAATCTTTCCATTGAGAAAGGCACTCTTCACATCCATTTGATACAGAAGGATGTTATGATGATTTGTGTAGGCTAGCAGTATGCGAATGGCTTCGAGCCTAGCCACTGGACCAAATGTTCATCAAAGTCAATTCCTTCAACTTGTGTGTATCCTTGAGCAACGAGCCGTGCTTTGTTTCTGACTACTTGACCATGCTCGTCTTGTTTGTTGCGATATATCCATTTTGTGCCTATTATGTTGTGCTTGCGAGGATTGGGACGTTTGACTAATTCCCACACATTGTTCAGCTCAAACTGTTGAAGCTCTTCTTGCATAGCTTGAATCCATTCCAGTTCCATGAAGGCTTCAGCAACTTTCTTGGGTTCAGAGATTGAGACAAATGCAAAGTGCCCACAGAAGTTTGCTAGCTGTGTTGCTCTTGAACGAGTGAGTGGACTAGGTGCATTGATGCTATCGATTATCTTCTCAATCTGTACTTCATTTGCAACACGAGGATGAACTGGACAAAGATTTTGCTCCGGCTGAACATTGTCATCATTTGGAGGATTGTCTTCAGGCTGAGCAATGTCTTCAGGTTGATCAGGTGCAGAAATAATGAGTTCCTCTTCAGGCTGGGCATCTGATGGTATGATCTCTCCTGTTCCCATTAGCTTGATTGATTCACTAGCAGGTACTTCATCTAGCACATTTGGCAGGTGCTCTCTTTGCGAGCCGTTAGTTTCATCGAATCAAGACATCCACAGCTTTCAACCACTTTATAGTGAAAGAGGTTGAAGACTCTGTAGGAGTGCGAGTCCTTTCCATAACCAAGCATAAAACCTTCATGTGCTTTCGGTGCAAATTTTGAAGTGTGATGTGGATCCTTGATCCAGCACCTAGCACCAAATACTCTGAAGTAGCTTACGTTTGGCTTCTTACCAGTTAGGAGCTCATAGGATGTTTTCTTCAAAAGCTTGTGAAGATAAACACGGTTGATGACATGACATGCAGTATCAATGTCTTCAGGCCAGAATTTTCTTGGAGTCTTGTATTTGTCAAGCATCGTCCGAGCCATCTCAATAAGGGTTCTGTTCTTGCGCTCCACGATGCCATTCTGCTGGGGTGTGTAAGGAGCAGAAAACTCATGAGTGATGCCTAAGGTGTCAAGATAGAGGTCAAGGCCAGTGTTCTTGAATTCTATGCCGTTGTTACTCCTAATGTTCTTGATCTTGACGCCATAGTTGTTCATGGCGCGGTTGGCGAAGCGTCTGAAGACATCCTGCACTTCAGTCTTGAAGAGAATTATGTGCACCCAAGTGTATCTTGAATAATCATCAACAATAACGAAACCATAGAGACAAGCAGTAGCAGTGAGAGTAGAGTAGTGAGTGGGACCAAACAAGTCCATGTGGAGCAACTCAAAAGGTCAAGATGTAGTCATGATTGTCTTCGAGGGATGCTTGGCCCTTGTCATCTTCCCAGCTTCATAAGCACCACATAGATACTTGACGTCTTCGATGCCAATGACATGCTTCTTCTTGGTGAGAGTGTGTAGGTTCCTCATGCCAGCATGCCCTAGCCTCCCATGCCAGAGCCAGCACTCTGAAGACTTGGCGAGAAGACATACGGCCATCTATGGTCCTGCTGAGAAATATACCATGTACAGATCATCTTTCCTGTATCCTTCGAAGACTAGAGACTTGTCAGATTCCATTAGTACAAGGCAATGATATTTTCCAAACAGCACAATCATGTTTAAGTCACAAAGCATTGAGACAGACATTAAGTTGAAACCAAGGGATTCAACAAGCATTACTTTGTCCATGTGCTGATCCCTTAAGATTGCAACTCTACCTAGGCCCAATACCTTGCTTTTACCCATGTTAGCGAATGTGATGTGACTTTTATCACATGGACGTAAGGTTGAGTCCATGAGAAGACTTCGATCACCAGTCATGTGGTTGGTGCATCCGCTATCCATAATCCATTCTGTAGCACGAGGTGTAGTACCTTACAATGCAGTTAGGAGGATAGGCTTCACAAAGAGTGTTGTGAAGCATAAGCATTTGAAGCACAATAGGATTATCAAAGCTCAGATCCAGGTTAGGACTCATAGTATGACTGGCAAGCGATTCAGATGTGAAATACATAGTAAGACCATTTTATCATGCGTCCCTTAATGTGTTTTAGGTCCCCAGCAATGGCATCGGATGCCTTTGATTACAGGCTGGAGACCATTCTCTGCAAAAGAAGGTTAATTCTTCTTAACCACCCACATCTTCAGGGGTGGCTTAGAAGCAATGAGTCTAAGTGCAGCATTTGAGAATTTTGGCTTTGAAGCCCTAGCAAATAGCCTTGCAGGAGAAGAGCGATACTCATATGAATAAGCAGAAAAGTTCTTAGTTCTATGAACATAGAGATTTGAAGACACACGCTCATATTCATAAGTCTGAGTATGGTTTCCCTACAAAACATTGGCGTTAGGGTGACTCAGGTGAGTCCTGTATCTGGATGAAGCCTTTGGGCCATATGAAGCCATAGGTCTGGGGTTTGTCTTCTTCCTTGGTGGTGTCATGATGACATTCACAAGAAGATTCTCAATATACTGCTTAGGTACCCAGATCTTCTTCATAGGTGGTCCATTCCCGCAGTTAGTACCAAATTACTTGGCAAACACTTCACCATTCTGATTCTTAAACAGTTTATAGTTTGCATCAAAGGATTCATCAATGATGATAGGGTTAGCGCAAGTGAAACCAGATAAGGTGGATGGATCTACTGAAGATTCCTTTGCAGCAACCCATGTGGTTTTGGGGTACTGCTCAGGCTTCCAGTACGATCCATCAACATTCATTTTCCTCTCAAACCCAATACCCTCTTTTCTAGGGTTTCGGTTCAGAATCTGCTTTTTGAGGACATCACATAATGTCGGATACCCTTTGAGGCTTTTGTACATCCGTGTCTCAATCAGTGTCTTCAACCTGGCATTCTCATCAGCAATAGTAGTGGTATCCTCAACAGAGGGGTTAGTTACCACATCAGCAGTTGAAGATATTGCAACAGGAGCAGTAGAACATCCAGCAACAGAAGTAGCGTTATCACACTCAATGCATTTTAAACATGGTGGTTCAAATCCTTCCTGAGTGGGACTGATCTATTGAGCGCGTAGTGACTCATTCTCCTTTTGAAGATCTTCATGATCCGATCTCAATTTCTCAAGTTCCTGCTTCCTTTGAAGATAATCGTAGGAAAGCTTTTCATGAGATGTTGAGAGGGTTTCATGACGACCTTCAAGTTCCTGGTACTTAACATGAAGATTTTTTATGTCTTCAATTAAGGACTGAGTCTTAGTCATTTCCGCGTCCAACAAGTCATCGCTTTTGTCTAACAGTTTTTGAATATGTTCCATAGCTTTCTGTTGTTCAGTTGCAATTTTAGCAAGTTTTTTGTAGCTGGGTTTGGATTCACAATCAGAGTCATCATCGCTAGATGTTTGAAAGTAAGCATCGCGTGATTTTACCTTGGCACCGCGTGCCATGAAGCAGTAAGTGGGAGTGAAGCCGTCCTTGTCATTGGCATCAGCATTGGTGGTGGATATATTGTCTTCAGTGTTGAAGATGGACTTGGCAACGTAAGCTGAGGCCAGGGCTAGACTTGCAACGCCAGAGTCAGACTCCTCCTCAGACTCCATCACTTCTGCCTCCTCAGAAGCAGACTCCTCTTATGAATCCATTTCCTTGCCAACAAAAGCACGAGCCTTGCCAGACGAACTTTTCTTGTGCGATGAAGACTTGGAAGAGGACTTGGAAGAAGATTTTGAGTATTTCTTCTTCTTCTTGTCATCAGAATCATATTCCTTGCTCTTCTTCTTTTTCTTCTCATTGTCCCACTGTGGACACTCAGAGATGTAGTGACCAGGTTTCTTGCACTTGTGACAGGTTCTCTTCTTGTGGTCATGGGAAGAAGCTTCATCATTTCTTGAGCTTGATCGTGAAGACTTTCTGAAGCCTTTCTTCTTAGTGAACTTCTGGAGCTTCTTCACAAGCATAGCAAGCTCCTTTCCAAGGTCTTCAGCTTCACCAGAACTGCAGTCAGATTCTTCTTCAGATGAGGAAACAGCCTTTGCCTTCAAAGCGAGAGTTCGGCCATAGTTGGGACCATAGATATCTCTTTTCTCAGATAGCTAGAACTCATGTGTGTTGAGCCTCTCAAGTATGTCAGATGGATCGAGTGTCTTGAAATCAGGGTGTTCTTGAATCATAAGAGCTAAAGTGTCAAATGAGTTGTCAAGAGATCTCAAAAGCGTCTTGACGATTTCATGCTTGGTGATCTCAGTGGCGCCGAGAGCCTGAAGCTCGTTTGTGATGTCAATGAGACGATCAAACATGAGCTGGACATTTTCATTGTCATTTCTCTTGAAGCGGTTGAAGAGGTTGCGTAGGACACTGATTCTTTGATCTCTCTGAGTTGAAACACCTTCATTGACCTTGGAGAGCCAGTGCCAGACTAGCTTCGACGTTTCCAAGGCACTCACACGACCATACTGCCCTTTGGTCAGATGACCACAGATGATGTTCTTCGCAGTAGAATTGAGTTGAATGAACTTCTTGACATCAGTAGGGGAGACACCTTCACCAGTCTTGGGAACACCGTTCTTGACGACATACCATAGATCAACATCAATGGCTTCAAGATGCACACGCATCTTATTCTTCCAGTAGGGATATTCAGTGCCATCGAAGACAGGACACGCAGCAGAGACTTTGATTATCCCTGCAGTCGACATAGCTGAAACTCCAGGTGGTTAAACCGAATCACACAGAACAAGGAAGCACCTTGCTCTGATACCAATTGAAAGTGCTAGTTATTGACTAGAGGGGGGGTGAATAGGCGATTTTTATGAAAGTCTTCAAAACATGAAAGTTTCGAAGACAAACACGAAAACAGCACCTATAAACATGCAGCGGAAGATGAACTACACTAGACAATCCATAGTCAGACACGTATGAAGCTAAAGCATGATGACATATAGCAGCTAGGTAGTAGGATCAGGATGGAAGATAGTATGAAGCTAATCAGAACAAGTAGTCACACAGTGAAGTCAAACAGGCATAGCAATCAGGCAATGACTTTACGAAGACTAACAGTAAGTAAGGAGAGTAAGAGATAGAACCAGCGCGTTGTGAAGACAATGATTTGTTCGACCAGTTCCAGTTGTTGTGACAACTGTACGTCTGGTTAGGGAGGCTGAGATTGAACTCAGAAGACCGTGTCATAACCTTATTCCCCTTGAGCTAAGGACACACAGTCCTCGCCCAATCACTCTTGTAAGTCTTCAAGCTAGACTTCCAAACCTTCAAAGACTTCGTTCACCGGCAATCCACAATTACTCTTGGATGCTCAGAACGCGACGCCTAACCGGCTGGAGGATTCACAGTCCTCAAGTGTAACAAGTCTTCAGATCACACGGACAGAAAGACTTCAGTGATGCCAAACACTCTTTGGGCTCTGGGTGTTTTGGGCTTTATCCTCACAAGGATTTCTCTCTCAAACTCTTCGGAGGTGGGTTGCTCTCAACGACAAAAGCCGTGCACTAACTCTGAGCAGCCACCAATTTATGGTGTAGGGGGTGGGCTATTTATAGCCACTGGGCAACCCGACCTGATTTGTCCAAAATGACCCTGGGTCACTAAGGAACTGACACGTGTCACAACGGTCAGATTTCAAACACACGCGACAGCTTGACTTGGGCTACAAGTAAAGTTGACTTATCCTACTCTGGATAAGATTTGCTCTCATTGTCTTCGCTCGAAGACATAGGATTTTGGTTGAGCATCACATCAGTCACTCTGACTTTGTTCACTTAGACCCCACTTAACAGTGCGGTGGTTCCTATGACTCAACAAAGAAGAAAAGAAACAGCGAAACTACTAAGTCTTCGCGCTCCATAGTCTTCACTCAATGTCCTCTTCTATCATAGTCTTCAACGTGAATATCTTCACGTACCACCATTATCTTCAATGTCTTCATACATTTTTAGGGGTCATCTCCGGTAGTTAACCGAATCAAAGAGGGACTACTACCTGTGTTATCCTGCAATTCTCACAAACACATTAGTCCCTCAACCACGTTTGTTGTCAATACTCCAAAACCAAACTAGGGTTGGCACTAGATGCACTTACACTCCAGCCGTGTAGACAACATCATAAAAATGTCACTGTCCTTCGGCCTCTGCGGGATAGACCAAGTACGAAGCCATTGCGTACATGCATGAATAATCTGAGCAAAAGATGTAACACATTTATTGTTAAAAACCACATCATTTCTCGTAATCCGGAATGCCCAGCATAAGGCAGCCACCCCACAAGAATATGTGCAGAAAATTGTTTATCAATATCTCACAACCAATTTCCGAACATGTTACGTGCACTACGCTCGGGGTATAGAATATGGAAGTGTCGAAGACTCACAGTTGGATCCGCCTCCCTGCGGGTGTTTTTTTTGAACCTGAAACAGTAGGAGCACCTCCTACTGCAAATAAATTAAAAGAATAAAGGTCTTACAATTACATGGTGTTTTACATTCACCCCAATTTGGGGTGAGGGGGTGAGGGGGGTGATGGTTTATTACAAGGTGTCTAAGAGGGCAGGGATGAGATGCTTGTGTTTCTCCTTAACCGTAAAAGTTAGGAGAGAGTAGTCTTCCTTGAATCTTTTCAGCCAGGAATCCTTGGATGGTGCTATACCTCTGAAATGTTTATTGTTTCGTTCCTTCCAAATGCTCCAGGCTGCAAGAAGAAAAGCTTCCATAAACAGTGGCTGATCCCATGTCTCTCTGGCAACCTCAATGTTTTCAAGTCTGGTCCCTCCTTGTTGCCACGTCAAGCCCAAGCTCGCCCAGCAAAGTTGAGAGAAATGACATTCAAAGAACAAGTGTTCAATTGTTTCCTCAATGTGCAGGCCACATAGGATGCAATCATGGTCATCTCCAATATTGTAGTGCCTCCTCTTAAGCATGTTTCGTGTGTTTAAGCGGTCAGAGAGGAGCAGCCATCCAAAAACTTTGATTTTCATGGTGGACCTGGATTTCCATAACCACCGAAAAGATTGGTGCGCCACCGTGTCTCTGAAGCAGAAGGAATAAATTTTGTATGTTGTGAAGGTGGAGGTCCCCCAGACATACAACCACCTGTCATAATCTTGGGTGCTATCCGGGATATTAATTGCAGCGGTGTCCAATTGGAGTTGCCTGACCTCTGCATGCGCTTGCGGCGACAGAGGAAGATGGAAGGCCTCCACGAGTGACGTGACGCTCAAGAAATATCTTCGTTTTTTGCGTAGGAATAAGCTCTTGGGTGAGCTTCTGATAGAATTTGAGGTCCCCAAAGGTCTTTCCAGAACAGCATCGCGCCACCATGAATAATTTGGGCTTGCGTGATCCCTCGAAAGGTTGGCATAAGCTTAGCAACATCTCTCCACCAGAATGATCCGCAAGTGTCCATGGCATGGGGAATCTTATTTTCGTAGTATGTGGTCCAGATGAGTTCGACCCAAGGCAAATCAGAGTGGTTATAGAACTTATGAAGGTATTTCAAAAGAAGTGCCTCCCCTTGAATTTTTAAATTAAGCACGCCGAGCCCACCACAAGCCTTGGGTTGGCACACCATGTCCCAGGAAGCCAGAGAGTTGCATTTGTCTCCTTGCTCAATTTTTTTGGTCCAAAGGCATTTCCGTCGAATCTTGTCAATAAGCTCAATGATTTTTGCTGGAAGCCGAAGTGTGCATAGGGCAAAAATGGCTAGAGAAGTGATAACTGAGTTTAGGAGTGAGAGCTTGCCTCCATAGGAAATCATGTTTAGGGTGGCAGATAGCCTCCTTTCAATGCTACACACCAGCGACATGAGCTCAATAACTGTGGGTCTTGTGGTGCCCAAGGGGAGTCCAAGATAGGTGAAGGGCATTTTGCCAACCACACATCCAAGCACATTAGCCAATTCCTGACATTTGGCGGCCTCACAGTTGATAGAAATGAGTGTGTTAAACTTAATATTGGCACTTCTTTTGATGGGTATGTCTGGGGTGGTCTTGACGGATGATAAATAAAATTTCGTAAACGAGGGGAATTGGAAAATTGACTGGTGTGTGGGCATCCTGACGGTTGAAGTTTCGACGCTCGGATTCGTTCTTTCACTTGCGCAAAAGGGTTATTGGGATGCAACCGTCTTGTTATCAATTACGATAATTTGAAGGTCATTAATACTATGGAGAATGGAGGACACTCTGCGGGTGCAGGACGGCAATTGTTGATGATCGTTATCATTTTGCTTCTGGTTTTTTATTTACAGATTTAAACATTGTAATAGACAAGAAAATAAAGTTACTCATGAGCTTGCTAGGCTGGTTCTTTTGACTTGTAATTGGTTCGAGAAACCCCCAAGTGAAATTGTACCATTCGTCATAAACAATGTAATTGTTTTTTCTACTGAATAAAGTTTATGTGTTTTGTTTCGAAAAGAGTCCACCTAATCTATAGCATTGGTCGTGGGCTCTCCTAGGAAAATAAAGTTAGTACATTTTTGGGTGCTGTAACTAATCACGATTAACTAATCCTAAAAGGCATATAATTATTTGCACAACTATAGTACATGATGCAATTGCTTGGGGGGGGGGGGGGGTCTGGCTCCTACTCGCCCCATGGTCTCCGCCCAAGGCATGCACGTTGTATATTTTCAGTTTTTTTATGAAAGACAAGCCCTCGGGCCGTTTGTAGGAACCATGCACATGGTGCATCGACCTGGGCCCGACCCAGTTAGGGAGCAATGTCAATGTGGGTAGAGGTGGGTGAAGGGGTGAGGCGATGACGAGGCATAGCTGGAGTGAAGCACCGCCAGAGATGGACCGATGCGGCGACGAGCCGCGACGACGCAGGTGCTGGTGAAAGGTCGGACTTGCGGAGGTGGCACTAAGGACATAGAGTGGCGGTGTGGGTGGCATGAGCCTGTGGTTAGGCCAATGCCGACTGGCGGGTGGTCAAGGCAGGGAGAATGAGTGCAAAGCAGGAAGGAAGAAGAATATAATATGGAGAAAAGGAGAAAGAAGGGTTTTTTTTTGAGGAAAAAGGAGAAAGGAGATGGAGAAAGGGAGAAAAAAGAAGCCGCTGGAGGGGAGATGGGCCGGGCCACTTATTCGCGTCACTAGCGCAGCCCATTCCACCAAAAACCCTACAGATAAGCGTGTGAGTCCAGTCGCTCCCTGTTTTCCGACTGCGCGCAGCGGCGGCGCCCCGCTCGACTCACCGGCCGGCGCACGGCTCCGCCACGCTGCCGCGGCGCCCCCTGCTTCCAGCCTCCGAAGCCCCGTCGCTAATGGTGATAGAGCGATAGGGGGACTCGCCCCCCAATCCCCCACCATGAATTCGCCGCCGCCGCAACGCAGCCGCCACACGCTGGTCGACGACGCCATCCGCGAGATTTTGCTCCGCATCCCGCCGGATGACCCGGCGAGCCTCGTCCGCGCCTCCGCCGTCTGCACCATCTGGCTCGAAATCATCTCAGACCCGGCCTTCTTCCGCGACTACCGCGCTTTCCACGGGGCGCCCCCCGTGTTGGGCTACCTCCACAACAAATCCTACGAAAGCCATGGCGTCGCCCGATTCGACCCCACCGGAGCCTTCTGCACGCTGGTTCGCGACCGCCGCAACTGGCACGCGGCCGACTCCCGCCATGGCCGCGTCCTCTTCTACACACCCAGAGAGAAGCACACAGATTTCATCGTCTGGGACCCCATCACGGACCGCCGGTGGGGGTTTCTCACCGACCCCAGACTGTCGGAGATAATTGAGACTGCAGAGGACCAGCAGGAGGAGATAACCTGGATGGCCGCGGTGCTCTGCGCCCAGGATGGCTGCGACCACCTGAACTGCCACGACGGTCCCTTCCTCGTGGCCTTTGCGGGCTCCAATGAGTTAGAGAGGACCACGTTCGCCTCCTTCTACTCATCCGAGGCTGCCGAGTGGAGCAAAATGATCTCCATTGAGAACCCGAATGCCACCAGTGCCATGGAGGAAACAGGGCACACTGCGGTTGTGGGAAACAAAGTCTACTTCCCCCGCGAGTCGAGCAGAAGAATAGTGGTGTATGACGTGGGCGAGCAAGAACTTTCGGTGATCAATCTGCAGGAGCAGCCATGCGGTAAACTCATGGGGGAGGAGGACGGCGCGCTGGTGTTTGCGAGTATGGGGGATTCTAAACTCTATGTGCGGTTAATGGAGGATGGTCCCAATGGAGTTGTGGGTAGGGGGCAACGCAGGGTCGTCGAGCTTCAAACATCGCTCCCTCCTAGTGCCCTATCGAGCACATACTGGATGGTACGCAAAACCTTCGTGCGTGGTGGACCCTCGCTGGTTGGTTTTGCGAGCGGTGCCGGTGTCATCTTCCTAAATACAGAAGCTGGCCTGTTCACAATTGAGGTCTGTTCTGGCCAAACAAAGAAGGTACACAGAAAGATGTTCGTCCAGACAGTCATACCCTATGTGAGCTTCTACAGTCGAGGTACTAGCTTCTTTGATGATGCACAACTTCAATATATTTGCTTTCTTGTAGTTAGCGAATACTAAACTTGTAGTACGTTTTTCTTTTCAGAACATGTTAGGATCGTAATGCCACTGCAATCAAAATGTGGCCGTGGCGACCATTCACATGAAGTGGACACCGTTTTGCATGGTAAGGGTTTAACGGGTTATTTTTATCAACTGCAACAATGGTCCATCTATATTGCTGCAGCGGTAGAAAGCATTAACATTAGAACATTTTGCCTTGTACTCCCTCTGTTCCAAAATAATGGAAGTTCTAGGATTGTGCTAAGTTGGACCATGTCTATAGAAAAATTTGCTAAGATCTACAATATCAAATATATATAATATGAAAATATATTTCATAATGGATCTAATGAAGCAAATTTAGTGTTGTAAATGTTGCTATATTTTTATTTAGACTTGGTCAAACTTAATGCAGTTTGATTTAGGACAAACCTAGAACTTCAATTATTTTGAAATGGAGGGAGTACTAGATTGACTCTGGACACTCAGCAATAATGCCCAAGCCTTCCACCCTTCCAACTAGAGGCTCTGTTCGGTTACTCCCTTCCATGGGTTAGATAACATGGCAGGCACAGTTTCAAAGGGTCATATTAACAGCTGCTAGCAGCCTAGCATGTATCATCTGTATGAGAAATGTGCATTCCAGTCTGATCAGAAAATTTTGTTTCTTAAACACCATTCTTCGGTACGGAAGTACAATGGATCTTTAATTAAGATTTTAAAGCACACTAAAATAACCTGAAAGGTACTGATGGCCAAGCCCTGGATATAAATAGTTCTCTGACTTGCTCAATTAAACTAGCAAGTAGTTAATTCGGGTTATGGATCATACATCATAGTGTATTTACTGCAGAATCAACAAGACTAGCTGACAAATGAGGAGTTTGTAAGGAGTTGTGTCATCACTAGAGCACATTAACACAAATAATAAAACAACTGCAAGATTCAGAAAAATCAAGTTGTTAGAATAGTATTGGGAGCAGTAGCCTAAAATACACAACATAACATCTAAGAGGGTTACTAAATTAAATCAAGTAGAATAACACCACATAAGGTATGTGCAAGTAACAAGTTTGGTGCTCAGTTTGAGCAGTGAATGCTTATGCAAGAGGCACTGCTGCTATGATAACCTACTAAGAAAAGGTACCAAGTTCTTAAAATTGTTTCATGACTAGAAGAATGTTAAGCTTAACATGGCAGATTATATCCATTTCAAAAGTGTCGTAAAATGCTCAATATTAAGTTACAGCCTGAAAGCATAGCGCTTGTTTTGAGTGTCATTGTGGTAAGCAGCAATTTTTTTGGTATTACAAAAGTTGCTATCTTGCTTTTATCAGATAAATCATACATTTGACAACTACACCTTGTGATGGAAACAGGTTGGGATATACAAAACCAATGTGGAGTTCAATCTTTTTTTCTACAAAGTATTTTAGCTTACTGATAGAATATTTTAAATTTGGTAACAAAAATGCAGCAAATTTTGGAAACGGTTAATATAGAAATGGAGTTCTGGTAAGTGCAACAGAAGTCAATCTTAAAGGCTTCAGTGTATAATGGACCATGAAGCCCAAAAGAGATGTACGAGTCTAACGACTAGTTGTATTAGTCTTAATCTGATCGTCGACTAGCTTCTTCGTGTAGTCGAGCGGTGGAGCCACTAGTCATTGACTAGTCCAGTCTAGTCTGGGTGTTTGAGTCGATCGACTCAATTTGGGAGGGATAAGTGAGCAGCGCTCAACCCGCGGGAGGGAAAAAATTGCAACCCTAGCTTTCCAGGCTCGCTCCACAACGAGCTGCCTCACCTGGGACTAGGCCGCCGCCACTGCCCATTGACCCGCCGCTGCCGCTGCTACCCAACCACCCCGCCAACGGTGCCCAGGAGCATTACGACGCTCTCCCTCCGCTGGTTCTGCTCCTCCTGTGGATCCACCCCTCTGCTGTGTGCTCCTCCCCTTGCTGTTCTCCTATGCTGTTGTGATCCTCCTCTGGATCAACTCAATTTTTATTGTATATTTTTGTAGTATAATATACAGTAAATATTACATACTAGGTATTACCGTATTAGTAGTTTAGTACTCTAAGTTGAGTACTACAGTACTATGTCGACTAGTCCAGCAATAGTCTAGACTAGTCTATGAGTCTCAACCTTGGCTCGACTCCTCAGACTCGTAATTCTTGCTATATATGGAAAACAAGAATAAAGTGCTCTAAATTATTCAGTGCCGTATAATGAATGCTCATGAACATAAGCACATCTGTCATCAGGTCTGTGTCTTGCTGATAACAGCAAATAGTTAGCAGTTGAATAATGATGCACATATACGCTCCATCTCCAACAACAGTAATTCTTTCTCCCGGGAACCTTTTCATAACCTTGTATTGGCAAATAAAATAAGCAAAGCATTAACAATACAGCAAAATGACATGAAGCAAACATTTAATCAGTATAACTGGATGTACTGAAGGTTTAAGTATGCCCTACGGCCAGCTTGAAATGCTTACTTTGTTAAAAAAACAGACCATGATAACTACAGCATATCTGCTTGACAATTAGAAGTTCAACTAATTCCAGCATGCTTTGCTGTTACTTTGGAAGTTAAAGAAAGTAATGGTGTTATTTTTGTTTTTAGCTCGAACATACTCAAATCCTTAATTTTCCCTTGTGAAAATCATAGAGACTCAGATACCAAATTTAGTATAAGACACGGAACTTCAATGATATCTTCCCAAGTGAAAACCCAAGATGGTGGGAACTAATTAAACTACAGATTATGTGGCCAATTGGAAGTAATCTGCCCAAATATAGCTAGCAGATTATGTGCAACATTTTGTGTATTCAGAGTATGGATGTACATGAGACTGATTCTTGCTACTGCTTGGTGCCTATATTCACAATCACACAGACTAAGGCCTCAAATTAAGCACTCCAGAAAGCGTCATCTTCTTGAGTATGATGGCAGGGTTTTTTTCTTCTAGAATACGCATAAGCATGTGTATCATTGCATTATGAAGAAGGGGCAAAGAAGCTGGGTACAACGCCTTTCGGACATTACTATGCTCATGTCAGGGATTAGCAACCACACCCACCACGCCTACCACGATACATGCTTAAACTAGTCGAACATCATGCCAATGGCGATGAGGCAAGCCACAGAGCAACCAAGCCGCGTCACGACCAATGCTGAAAACCTCTGCAACATGACCAAGATTCCATGACAAGCCAAACCAATGTTCCACGACCCATTGCGCCTAGAGGAAGTTGACAAGTGGACGGCAAGGCCCGAACGGACCTAGAGAAGGCGTCGTTGGGAGAGCGGAGGCGATGGTATACATTGCGCCTCAGGGACTCCTTGAGCAACCTGAACGGCGCTCCAAGGAGGGGACGACTCCATAAAGCCGTTGTCGCCTGGTCCGTAGAGTCGAACCAAGGGTTTCCCCCGAGCACAAGGGGCGTCATGGTCAGGGCCAAAACGCCAAAACAACGCCGCCAAGGAGGGAACGGCGCCTGAAGATGTCGCCGTTGGCAGCCTCGGCCATCATGAAGTGGGGATTTCTTCCAACCCATGGCTGCAAAGCCCAATGTCCACTAGTGTTACTCAAGAAGGCCAACCACCACAACGGAAGGTGTTGCATCATGTAGCATTGCAACCACCACCGCCAAGCCGACCAAATCTGGATCAGGGAAACCACACCGGCTCGACCATGGACGCAACCAAATCGACACCAGCGGCTCCTCCCGGCACCATGCCGGCAAGAGCACCACAACATCCCAAGCCGTTACTACGAGGAGAGCCCACGCCCGCCATCGAGCGTCGAACCGCTGGCACAAGGGCCGCCACGACCACACGGGGCTGCAGCGTCACCGGCCCACCCAGCCATGACCATGAGGTCACATCGCCGCTGGATCTCCGAAGCTGCAATGGGAGAGTGAGCGCCAAGCTGCAGGCCGCCCGACACCAGATCTGACCGCCGCGGCATCCCCATGGCTGTGGACAGCCACCGCCACCTAGAAGCTCATGGGCCGCCGCACAGGTTCCCAAACTCCACCCAAAACTCCACCGCTTGCACAGGAGACAGCCGGAGGACCCGTCCCTATGGGAATGGGGCCCGCCGCCACCAAGGCCAAGGCCGGCGGCAGCGAGGGCACTGAGTGGTTGTTCCGGCGGCTGGCTAGGGTTAGAACCCCTAAGCTGCCACGGGCGTGGCAGTGCGGGGGAAGTGGAAAGTTTTGAAGGAATACTGGTTGTTTAAGTTTGAGACGAATTCAAGTCAAACCAAACCAAGAAGGGTTCCAGAGCAAAAATGGCTCTCCAAGTCACTCCTTGCATAACCTTCTACACTCAAGGCATATAAACATGTAGCGCATTGTGTGATTGTTTTCTTGCGATTAGCAAATTCTGTAGTTTAATTGGAGTAACAGTTATGTTTAGGACAAGAAGTATCAACGGCTTTATGTGCACTAAGAACAATGATGTTATGAAAGTGGAATACTACAGTCTCATTTCTAATTGTGTCTATTCAGATCACGTTAGGGACGGGATGCCACTGCCATGAGATGGGCCATCCATCCATCACGAAGAACCTGCCGCCGTTTCACGATGGTAACATTATGATCGATGACATAGCCATTAATCTTATTAACCTGTACAACAATGATCCATCTATACTGCAGTAGCTTGTCATGTTTGATGCCACTGTATCCTTATTACTGCAGTGGACTAAAGCACTAACGCTAGACCATTATGCCATGTAGATGAATTCTGGAGCTGCATGAATGCTGTCCAAGTTTCTGTGGAGAAATGTTTGGAGCCTTTTATGAGTATGATGTGAAGTATTCGACTTTGGACGTGGTTTCAGAGGAGCAGTCGGTTTTGTTGGATACAGAGAAATGGTAGCTTTGTATCCAAGTGTTCAGTTAGTCCAGCGTCACTATAAATACAAGATTGTTAATTCTGTTATGACTTGTGACAAACTGTTTGCGTTGTGCTCTGAGTGAGACTTGTTAATTTGTGTTGTGACAACTGCATGCTCTCCTGGCAACACATAAGTATGAATGAATATGTAGAGTTCGAAATAATTTATGGTCGCTAGTGCATACTTAGTGAACAAAACCATGTCTGCAGAACTTTGGAAAACAAAGTCTATTAATTTTGCCTCTACATTCTAGCACGTAAACCCTTGTCTCATTTAGATCTAACATATAGGCGAGGCTTCAATGTTCAATCATCTATAGAATTCACAGTATACTCAATCCACATAAATTGCATAGAGAACCTTTTTCCATATTCTTGTTTCTTTTTCGGAAAGGAGGATTAACCCCCAGGCTTCGGCATGCGATTATATAGTGCCGTATTATTTATTATTCAACAATGCCAAGCAAAGGCAAGCATCAATGGCGAACAAACCCAGTGGTATCCAAAGGTATGAATGAATATGTAGGCTTGGACATAATTCGTGTGTTAGATCACGGCTGCAGAATTTCGGAAAGCCGAGTCTGTTAATTTTGCCTCTACAATCTAAACTACAAATACCTGTCTCATTCAGATCTAATACATAGGCAAGGCTTGAATGTTCAATCATCTATAGAGTTCACAGTATACTCATTCCACTTGCATTGTACAAAGAACCTTTTTCCAATGAAAACTGTTTTGTAGGAAATTACAAATCCAATGATATTCAAATCTGTTGACATCCAGGGGAAAACGGGCAACCCAGCTGCCAACTATTACAACCAAACCAAGCCATGGGTTAAATTTGAATCCTGATTATTATAGCATGGCATATACATGGTCTACCTAGCAGTGATTTGTCAACAGAAAACACAAAGAAATTATAAGTTCTCGTGTAAGTGCACCACTAGAATAGGGAAATTAGAACACCACCATGGAGAATGAAATACAGATGGCCGGCATGCCTTGTTTGCTAATGATTAATTCATGATATAGCCATAGGAACATACGGGCCACTGTTACCAAATTCAGGAGAGAAAATAAACCGTTCCTCGACTGTTCCTTTATCTTTCTGAACACCACCTCCCATGTCCATCAGTATCGGCATGACTCGTTGTCCAACACAATACACACATCCAGAACAACCAACTTAATTTTGGCCCAAGCACAGAATAGAGCAAAAGCGCATGAACCATAACCAAACTGTCCAAGACAACCAGCAACAGAAGACACCGATTCAAAAAGCTTCTGGGCAGCAAAAGTAGACAGATCCCGTCGCCCTGATGCAATTTGGTTATATCGTTGTACCACCACCAACTGCGGGTGAAGCTTCATCAGAGGCCAGCAACGGCCCCCATTCTGCACAAGAGACAAGGCTTCATAAGATGATATCATGAGTAGAGAGGAGCCTACTTATGTCTACTTTCCCTCTAGTTTGTATCGACAGCAAAAGAAGCATGACAATAAAAATCTCATGGTCAGGGTCCTGCTCATGGCTATCTACAATCAGCCAGGCCCGTGGCATGACTCAATGCAGAAGTATGAATGAATATATAGACTTCAACGTAATTTGCTTGTTAGATCATGGCTGGACAATTTCGTAAAGCCAAGTCTGTTAATTTTGCCTCTACGTTCTAGCCTGCAAATCCCTGTCTCATTCATATCTACTAACACATAGGCGCGGCTTAAATGTTCAATCATCTATAGAATTCGTCGTAATACTCATTCCATCATTGTATACAAAACTTTCTTCCAGTGAGAACTGTTTGTAGGAAATAACAAATGCAATGACATCCAAAACTGTTGACACCCAGGGGGCTGCCAACTATTACTGTCAAAACCGAGTATGTCTTTCTTTGTTTCTCTAGCTATGGGTTAAATTTGAACCCTGAATTTTACAGCATGACATATACATGGTCTATCTATATTGTGATTTGTCACAAGAGAACACACAGAAAATACTCGATATGTTCTTGTAATTGCGGGCCACTAGAATAGGAAAAGAATGAACTAGAGATGGCCAACATGCCTTGCTCGTTGATGATTAATTCATGATGTAGCCGTAGGAACATAATGGCTATCAAACAGAAACCAAGCAAAGCGAGCAGACCTGCATACAGTATCTATCTACTTATGCAGAAAAATGAGAAGACAAAAAGCTACATACTCGCGATGTATTCAACAATCTAAGCTAGAAGCACAAGCACACTGAAATAAGTAGTAGTCAATGGTGTGCTTAGTGTTCATAACTTCAAGCGCATGTCTGAAAAACAGTAGAAGTGGTTTCTCTGTATACCTCCAGTGTAGAAGCTCATGTAGGGAATGGCCTTTTCGATGCTTTGCATTCCATGCACCTTCTTGCTTCGGCATGAACTGAGCTCAATTGTGTACAGCCCAGCCTTTGTACTCAGGAAAATGACACCAACACCTTCAGCAAAACCAACCGGCGTGACGTTGGAGTTGTCCAAGAGGACAGGAGTAGGGAGCAATGATTTGAGCTCGATGAACCTGTGTCGCTTCCATCTCGTAGCTCCGCCGGGACCAGCCTCCAATGACCACAGTAAGAGTCTAGGCATCACCACGGACGCAAAGAGCGGCATGCCGTCCTCCGCCCCCATGAGAGTAATGGCCTGGACCACAAATGGCGGATTGATCACAGATAGTTCTCCCTCGCCCATGTTGTACACGATGAGACTGTCACTCTCCACACAGGGGACATAGACCTTATCTCCCACAACAGCACTGTTCCCCGTGTAGTGGATGTAATGCTCGTGCTCAACAGAGGTCACGTCAGTCCACTCACGAGTCTCTGATGAGTAGACGGCGGCGTGGGCAGCCCTCCCTGTATAGTCGCAGCCGACGAAGGCCACGCGGAAAGGACCGCCATGGCAGTCGAGGTGGTCACATTGGTCCTTGGCGCAGAGCAGTGTGGCGTTGCAGCGTAGGCGCGCGTGCAAGTCGTCGTCGTCGTCGGGCCACCACATGAAGTAGTGGCACTTGGGATCGGCGTGAATTTCCCAGTGCTCGCCGGTGAGGAGGTCGTAGACAACGAAGTCCTCGTGCCTCTTAGGGGTGTCGAAGAGGGCGAGGCCGTGGCGGGAGTCGAGGACTCGCCAATTGCGGCGGTCCCGGCACGCCGGCGGGCGGAAGGTCGCGGTGGAGACGAAGTGGGAGGAGTACCAACGCATCTGGCCGTGAACATCCATGTGGGTTGTCATGTGGTGGTTGTTGTAGAGGAAGCCCAGCACGGGCGCCGCGCCGTGGAACTTGCGGTAGTCGTGGGCGAATTTGGGATGGGAAATGATGCCGCGCCAGCTCCAGCAGCAGGCGGCGGCGCGGACGAGGCTCGCGGGGTCGTCCCCGCGTACGCGCAGGAAGATCTCGCGCATGAGGTCGTCGATCAGCGCCCCCGGCGAGCTGAGGCGGCGCTGCGGCGGAGGCCGCCTGGTCGCCATGGGGATTTGGGGGTTGGTGGAGGAGGGATTTGGGGGCGCATTCGGCGGTGGAAGCTGCCGCGGCGTGGTGTTTTCCCCCCTTTTCCCCTTCTTCTGTTGGGAGAGATGATGGACTCGTGTGGGCTGTGGCTGATCACGTACGGGAATGGGCTGGGCTGGGCTGGGCTGCTGGGTTGTTGCGTCTTTCAAATGGGATCCAGGAAACGGTATCTGCTCAAACAAACAAAAAAAACTGGAATGATAAATTGATCTAAAAAAGCTATAAATGGTAAATCCACTAAGAAATGGTAAATTCTCTATAAACTAGAAATCGACATACATTGACCATTCAAAGGTTAGGCATATGTGTTTGCCAAGTCAGCACACCATGACATGTACGTACGTATGAGCTAATCTCTTTTTACATGAAAATGAAGACGAGCTAAGAATGCTTTTGCTTTTGCACATAGCTTAGATCGCAGCATGTGGTTTCCAAATACGCATGAATTTGAGTTCTTCCCATTTTCATGTGTCACTAGACGTTGTATGTAGCTCTGCTAGTTGTCTGATCGTTGGGGTTGCTAATATGAAAACAAGACCAGGTTGTCTTACCAAGGTGAAGATCACAACGATGTAGCCAGAGAATGCCACAAAACAGCAGCACAAAGCATGCTAGCAACGCGTTCATAATCTGTTCTTACCTCAATCTGAACAAAATCTGAAAGTTCAGGCCACCACCACAGGGCAATCAAAGAACAAGTTAGAAATAGACAAAAAGGCGTGTTGATCGACTAATGTTGTACGTATGTCTCTTAGCCACATTGGCCCTAGTGAGAAGTCTACTGTAAGTTTATGACTCACGAAAAGAGGCCACAGAAACACGTGACCCTGGTGGAAATTCTAGTTTGGCACAAGCAGGTATGTAAAACTGAGACCCACCTGAAATTTCTTACTGCATGCATACAGAGATTGTACACCGTAAATCCCAGAATAGCGCATTTTCAAGGCAATAATATCATCTCTATCAGCCAGAGATAGGGAAGAAGAAATTTGCAACAATTCATGCCACAAAACCGTCAACGGATCACCAAAATTTCTCCTCGCAGTCAGTTTGCGTTGCACCCAACTCGGACAAAAGGATTCAAGTTTTTCGCACAAGCAGAAATGGAACAAAAGCGCATCCACCCTAACCAAACTGTTCAACACAACCAACAGCAAATGAGGCTCAAGTTCACTTCAAATTCTTCCTGGGCAGCAAACAGTAACCCAGGTCCTTACACCATTTAGTTATATCCTTCTAGCACCAACAACTGCGCGTGAAGCTTCATCAGAGGCCGGGCAACCACCCTATTGCTGCATCATAAGAGACAAAAGATTCATCAGATTATATCATAAGTAGGAGAGGAGCACACTTTGCCTCTCGGAATCATTTCATTTCTACTTGTCCGAATCAACCAAGCAATAGCAGGAAGAATCCACATCACAACTCGATTCGATCTGAATCTGTTTAAGGTTCTTTTATTTGTATGAAAGAGAGTTTCCTCTCCGATTTCTATTAACAGGAACTAAGGTTCAGCTACAAGCATCCAAAATAAAACTGAAGATGGACCTGTTGGAGGTACACAATAATGAAATAATCTCTTTCATTTGGGCAGACTCAAGAGGAAAGTGTCTAGTGCAGACCTGGGATTAGGTATCCTATCAAAAATACCACAAGGAGGTTTGGGTGCCCGAGGCTCGCAGCAAAGCTCTGGTCACTGAATTGCTTTGCAAACTGCTTCTGGCAATCTTAGGGCCTGATCGGCAAATCTTTCAACTCATAAGGCCTAATCAGTGCAATATATATACTAGAGCAGCCAACGATGCATAAATCACCAACTATACACTCACCATGGAATTCTTTGGTCAGCTCCCTAGTTAATCTGCCTAACCCCAATACCACACAAATACTGTATCTTTTTCTCTGATCTGTATCAACATAAATTCATGGTTGCCTACAGTCACCCAGGTCGGCAGAACTCATCAACACCTGAATAGTATAACAGCACAAAGGATTCGTTCCCACATCTCTAAAAATCAACCAGAAACTGGAAAAACTAGCAGATATGCATACAGATATATATCTAGTTATGCAGAAAAAACAGAACGAAAGAAAAACTGTACATACTCATCGACATTCAGCAATCCCATACCACATCGGGAACTCTCCAACTAAAATTATCCAACAATCTAAGCTACAAAAGCATCAAGCACTATAATAGTAGCCAATGATGTTATTAGTGTTCATGACTAAATGTACATGTTTGTAAAACAGTAAAGGCTAGTATGTACCTCTAGTACAGAAGCTCCTGTACGCCGGCTAACTGCGCGTGCGAGGTCGGCCAACCCCCCTATTGCTGCATCATAAGAGACAAAGATTCATCAGATTATATGATAAGTAGGAGAGGAGCACACTTTGCCCCTTAGAATCATTTCATTTCTACTTGTCCAAATCAACCAAGCAATAGCAGGAAGCATCCACATCACAACACGATTTGATCTGGATCTTTTTGAGGTTCTTTTACTTTATTTGTAATATGAAAGAGAGTTTTCTCTCCGATTTCTATTGACAGAAACTAAGGTTCAGCTACAAGCATCCAAAATAAAACTGAAGATGGACCTGTTGGACGTACACAATAATGAAATCGCCTCTTTCATTTCGGCAGACTCATAGGAAAGTGCCTAGTGCAGACCTGGGATTAGGTTATCCTATCAAAAACACCACAGGGAGCTTTGGATGCCCGAAGTCACTTGGCTCACAGCAAAGCTCCGATCACTTAAGTGCTTTGCAAACTGCTTTTGGCAATCTTAGGGCCTGATCGGCAAATCTTTCAACTCATAAGGCCTAATTAATCCAACATATATACTAGAGCAGCCAACGATGCATAAATCACCAACTATACACTCAGCAAGAAATTCCTTGGTCAGCTCCCTAGTTAATCTGCCTAACACCAATACCACACAACTACTGTATCTTTTTCTCTGGCCTGTATCAACACAAATTCATGGTTGCCTACAATCACCCAGGTTTGCAGCACGCCTCAACGCCTGAATAGTATAACAGCACAAAGGATGGATTCCTACATCTCTACAAATCACCAAGAAACTGGAAGAAAAAACGAGCTGAACTGCATACAGATATCTATCTAGTTATGTACAAAAACAGAAAGAACGAAAAACTGTACATACTCATCGACATTCAGGAATCATATAGCGCATCAGGAACCCCCAAACTAAAATTATCCAACAATCTAAGCTACAAGCAAAACCATCAACCACTATAATAGTAGCCAATGATGTGATCAGTATTCATGACTAAATGTACATGTTGGAAAAACAGTACAAGGCTAGTAATATGTACCTCTAGTGCAGAAGCTCCTGTAGGGTATGACCTTATCGAAGAACCCTTTGTGAACCTTGTTGCCTTTGCCTGAATTGAGCTCAATTGCGTACAGCCCCGCCATTGTTCTCAGGAAGATGACACCAACACCTTCAGCAAAGCCAACCAGCCTATTTGCCCTGTCTGTGAGGAAACGAGCAGGGAGCGATGGTTTGAGCTCGATAGCCCAGCTTCGCGCCCACCCCGCAGCTCCGCCGGGACCAGCCTCCATAGTCCATAGGCAGAGTTTAGCCTTCAGCACGGATGCAAACAGCAGACTGCCGTCGTCCACCCCCATGAGGTCAATGCTCTCGAGCCCCTCCTGATCCTCGAATGGCAGGGTGATCAGAGATAGTTTTTGCTCATGCATTTTGTACTCCACGACTTTGTCACTCTCTACACATTGGACATAGACCTTATTTCCCACAACAGCACTGTTGCCCCTGCCATTGACGAAATCCAGGTTGTGAACAGAAATGGTGTCGCTCCACTCACGAGTCTCTGATGAGTAGACGGTGGCGTGGGCTCTCAAGTTTCTATAGTCGGTGCCCACCAAGGCCACGCGGAAAGGGCCGCCATCGCCACGGCAGTCGAGCTGGTCACATTGGGCCTTGGCGCAGAGCACCGTGGCACTACAGCGTATGCGCTTGTCCATGGGATCGCCGTGCGGCCACCACAGGACGCTGTAGCACGCGGGGTCGCCGAATTTCCACCGCTGGCCGGTGACGAGGTCGCAGACAACGAAGCCCTTGTTCCTCTTGCTCTTGGGGGCGTGGAAGAGGGCGAGGCCGTGGCGGGAGTCGAGGACGTCCCAGCGCGAGAAGTCCTGGTGCGCCGGTGGGCGGAAGCGGAAGGCCGCGGTGGAGACGAAGTGGGAGGAGTCGAAGCGATACTCGCGGTGGTGTTCGCTGGTGGTGTTGTGGAGGAAGCCCAGCACGGGCGCCGCAGCCGCACTGCGGGCCCTGCGGTAGTCGCGGGCGAAGTCGGGGGCGGACAGCATGCTGCGCCAGCTCATGCAGCCGGCGGCGCCGCGGACGATGGTCACGGGGTCGTCCACGGGTACGCGCAGGAAGATCTCGCGCACGAGGTCGTCGATCAGCGTCGGCGGCGAGCGGGGGCGGCAGCGTCGCGGCGCACGCGAGCCGGTCGCCATGGGGATGGGGATGGAGATGGGGATTGGGGTTTTGGGGGAGGGATTTGGTTTTGGGGGCGCATTCGGCGGTGGAAGCCGCCGCCGCGTGCGGTTTCCCCCCTTTTCTTCTTCCTCTTCGTTTGGGCGAGAGAGAGAGGGACGGACGGTGCCTTGATGGACTCGTGTGGCTGGTCGGAATGGGCTGGACTGGGCTGTTGCATCTTGCGAATGGGGTCCAAGAAATGGAATCTGCTCAAAAAGCAAAACTAGACATGGTCCCCTCAAAATAAAAATGCCCCCCTAAAAAAACTAGAAATGGTACAAATTGAAGATAATTCTTGGGTCTTAATAAAGTTTATTCCACTCAAAGAAAAATACAAAATTCTTGTGGAACATACTCATGTGTGTGAATGTGAATGTAGAAGTGTTGACTTAGAAATAATTGATCAGCTAATACCCTATAGTCATCAAATCATGATGTTTATTTGTCTCATTTGCACTTCAAGATTTGTCTTTTGTCTCTTTTGCACTTACGTTGATCCTCGAACTACATGGGGATGGTTCTTGGTCGTAAATTAAAAAAATAGTTATAACTCAATACGAAGCAAATAACAAAACTATCACAATAGTTTAGTATGAAAAACACCACGGCAACTCAATGCTCCCCTCCTAATTCTCCTCAATGCCAGACCAAAAAGGCAATCCAACGGGCTCCCTTGTTCCCACACAATCCCATACCCATACTCCAGTGTTTGTGGAGGGGAGGAATAGGAGTCTAAAATGTTTGCAACACTGGCCCGACGGCCGTCCCCATCCACAAATTCATTTTATCGAGACTCCACTCTCTTACTCCACACTATTCCACTCCCGGTCACCCAACACCAGCCTTTCCACCGCCTATCCACAACTATGCATGTCATCGATTGACACTAGAGTTCTTGATCACACTTTCACACACGGTTGAGCTGAATTTCGAAGGTGAAGGAAACTAGATCACTTTCCGTCTCGTGAACCCGAGCTTCGATATGTCCCTTATAGAGTGGTGCAGTCACTTTGGCTTCCGCAACAACAATGATCACTTTCGCTGCGCCCACAACATGCTCGAATCACATCCGGTACATTAATTTAAAGAAATGTCATATCAAAGCCATAAGCATAGGGCTAGTTGCATTGAGTGTCGTGCTATATGATATTTCTATCATGTTATTGCTAACACGTTGCAGGCATGTGGAGGAGTTTCATAAGTTAATGAAGAGAACATGCTTATTATTGGAAAGGCCGCAATGCCCACATAGATTACACGCCAAACTTGGGCGCAATTCGTCTACTTCACCTAGGGCACCAAGCAAACCACTCACAAGTTGACATCACTTGCATAGGAGTCATCACCATCTTGGCCAACTCCCTTGGTCTGGACCTTACCGGCTTGAACCCGCATGGAGGTATTCGTATTGTTAATATTTGTCTTCTCCCTAGTTCATCAATGATTGTTTCTCGCATTTTATCTGAATTCCTATAGTGTGGCACTTGTTTCCCACTCCCATGCCTAATCGCTTCTCTATCAAGGAGGGAATTCACATCGAAGGAAGAAGAGGAGCAGGCACAAGATGACGCACCAGGGTACATGCCCTATGCCACACTCGTGGATGCCAACAACCTCAAAGGCTCCATAAAAAATATGAGCAACCTTGCCAGCGCGCTCCGAGATAACACTGAGTACATGGTGCCCCACTTCTCCACCAATTACACAAGTAAGAAATGGTTGGCAAAGCAACCATATCGCCATGCTCTCCAAAACATCGATTACAAAAGACACTACAGAACACGTCATGCACGCATAAATCAACAATAGAACGTAAAAAACTGCAGTACGAACCCATAGACAAAAAACATGCGCATGGATACACCAACACAACAGAGCGAATGACATAGACGTATGAAGCAACAAAGCACCCACAAAAACCAAACGATTTAAACCTTGATACAATGAACACAAATAACAAGGACGCACAAGACAAAGAGATAGCCCCACGCCAAAGAGCGGAAGCCCAAGAATAGGTGCAACCAAAGGACATCAAGAAACTCACAAATACCTACAGTCACAAGGGAAAACAAAATGGACGGTGAGTGTGCATAAGAATAACACAAAAAGAAAAGAAATCGACATACAACCTTAGATGCCTCATGGGAGGGTTGACAGAGAAGAACACCAAGAACAAGTGTAACCGAGCGACGACAAGAAGCTCACAAATACCTGCAGGCACAAGGGGAAAGAAAATGGACGATGATTAAGGCTCATCCGTTGGGGATGACTCAAAAGGGGAGAATACGATGAGCTACTTGGTGGTGCTCCAGAGTTTTGGCCTCGACACCGCTGCAACGGAGAATAACATTCTCATAAGTGTGAACTGCAGGATAAATTTGTGTCCCCAACTCACTTGTGATTATCCCATTAATGAACCCCTTTCTTTCACCAATTCATACTTACTTCTATTGATAGCATATGTTAGTTTGAATTGCTTAACTCTATCCTTGAATTCTATATCTTGTCATATAGTTTGTGTTTGCTAGTTTTCATTTAGTCCATATCTTGTTTACATAGACTGTTGGTGCACTTAGTTGAGTGATAATCCCCAAGTGCAAGGAATCATCATAGCAATTTCCAAAGGTGGAACTGATAAGTATGGAGTGTCGAACCCACAAGGAGCTAAAGGTAAGATCAATATTATCTCAAGTCCTATTTGCCACTGATACGACTCTACGTACACTGAACGTTTGCTTCCATCTAGAAACGAGAAATAAAACTACGTCGTGGGTATGAAGAGGATAGCTTTGCATGATACCGGAGAACTAAAATATAAAAATGGTTGATGTTATCATCAAGTTAGAATATATTACAATATATTATAAATAGCGAGTGTGGTATAATGATGGATCGATGTGCAGAATTGTCCTATGCAATTGTTAACAAGATCGGTAATCCTTATTGCAATTTCATGTGAGGGAGAGGCATAAGCTAACATACTTTCTCTACTTGGATCATATGCACTTATGATTAGAACTCTAGCAAGCATCCGCAACTACTAAAGATCATTAAGGGAAAACCCAACCATAGCATTAAAGTATCAAGTCCCCTTTATCCCATACGCAACAACCCCCTTACTCGGGTTTAAGCTTATGTCACTCTAGCAACCCACTATAAGCAACTCATGAACGTATTGCAACACCCTACAATGGGAATCCTTCACGTGCACGCGGCACGGAAGGCACCATAGGATAGCACCAAAAAACATACAACTCAAACCAATCTAGATCATTAATCAACCCAAAAGACAAAACAAATCTACTCAAAACATCATAGGATGGCAACACATCATTGAATCATAACATGTGGCATAAAGCACCATGTTCAAGTAGGGGATTACAGTGGGGTGTGGGAGAGTGGACCGCTTAAAAGAGATGAAGAAGGTGATGTTGATGAAGATGATCACCGCGGCGATGGTTCCCCAGGCGGCACTCTGGCGCCACCGAGACAGAGGGGGAGAGAGTCTCCCCCTTGTTCTTCCTCCTCTATGGCCTCCCCCCTAGATGGGGCGATGTTCTCCCTCTAGTCCTTGGCCTCCATGGTGATGATGGCCCCCTCCGGCTTCCTCCTCCATGGCCTTCAGTGATAATGGCCCCCTCTAGCAGGGTGTCAGAGAGGGTCTAGATTGATTTTTTGTGGCTATAGAGGCTTGCGATGGCGAAACTTCCTATCTAGGGTTCTTTCTGGGGGGGGGGGGGTTTTGGTATTTATAGGAATTTTTGGCATCGGTCTCACGTCAAGGAGTGCTCGAAGAGTCCACAAGCCGTAGGCGCCCTCCCTGGGGGGTAGGGTGCGCCCCTAGACTTGTGGCCTCCTTGGTCACTTCTTGGCCCAGCTCCGGTGCTTCGGGGGTCTCTTTTGGTCCATAAAAATCACTGTAAATTTTCAGCCAATTCTGAGATCTTTTATTTCTACATGAAAAATGACACCACGGTAGTTCTACTGAAAACAACGTCAGTCCGGGTTAGTTCTAATTAAATCATACCAAAACCATATAAAATTGTTGCAAACATGGCATGAATACTTCATAAATTATAAATAGGTTGGAGACGTATCAGCATTACCAAGTTTAATTCCTGCTCATCCTCGAGTAGGTAAATGTAAGTGCATCTAGTGCCCCTTAGTGATTTTGGTGTATTGAAGACTTATAGGTTAAGGGACTAATTTGTTTGTGAGTGTACACAGGCTCTATAAGTCAATGAGGAGTTTGATATTTACGATGAAAGTCGACCCCTAAAAATGTATGTCTTCAGCTGAAGACTTTGGTTCTCCTGAAGACTTTGAAAGTGAAGAAATTGGTGTGACCTTGAAGACTTGGATATTCATGCGAGGACTATGAAGCGTGAAGACTGTTGTTTTCGTAGTTTCATTTTATCTTTCTTGAGACATACGAAACACCGTACTGTTAAAGCAGGTCGAGGTAAAACTAAGGAAACACTCTTTCCAAGTGATGCTCAACTCAAATCCTACACCTACCCAATCCTTCGAGTGAAGCCTTTGAAAATCTCATACAGATCCATCAAATTCTTCAGTGATAGAGATGAATCTTTTGTTCTCTGAGGAATTTGTCCTGACTAAGGAGTTAGGAATTCGCCAGTGCGGATTGCCTACACAGTGAGGAACATGATAGCCATGAGGAATTTGATTCTCAAATATCCAACCGTCGTTGTGCTATGTGCCAGCTGTCCCAAAATATATACCCACCTAATGGTCATATCATTGAAGGGCATTTATGTCTTATCATGTCGGGCTGCTCCCTAGGCTATAAATAGCCGCCCCCTACAAGCACTAGCTGGTTGGCTGCTCCGAGGGAAACTGACACTTGTCATTGAGAGCATCCCATCCTCCGAGGACTTTGAGTAAAAATCATCAAGTGAGGAAAACCCAAAACCCAAACACCTACAACCCAAAGTGATTGAGCATCACTGAAAAGATTGTTCCTGTGTGGAACCGACGCTTGTTACCTTTGAGGACTATCCAAACGGTTAGGCGTCATGGTCTAAGCATCCAAGAGGAATTGTGGATCACCGAGTGACCAAGTCTGTGAAGGTTTGGAAGTCACCTGAAGACTTATACCACGAGTGATTGGGTGAGGTCTGTGTGACTTTAGCTCAAGGAGAATACGGTGAGGACTGTGTGTCCTCGGGTTTAAATACCTAGCCCCTCCAACTAGACGTACAACTGTCACAGCAATTGGAACTGGTCTACCAAATCATCGCCTTCACCAAGCTACTAGTTCTATTTCCTCAACTCTTTCATTTCCTCATTCATGTGTTGATGAACCTGATCATTACTGTTTGAAGACTTTGACTGAAGACTTTCTCTATTTCCTCAACCCTATTTCTTCAGTGACTTTGTCTTCATCCTGCTTATCATGTTTTCACGCTACCTGTACTATGTGCTTGTCTTCCTTTTCATCATGATGACTATGCTTTTGCTCTGTTATACTTATACCTGTGTACTTATTCCGCTGCTAGTGTGTTGTTGCTTAGGAATTTCTTCACCGAGAAATTCCTTAGTGGTGAATTTGTAAAAATCGCCTATTCACCCCCCTCTAGGCGATATAACGCAGTTCCAGATTGGTATCAGAGCGAGGTACTCCCTTGTTCTATGTGTTTTTGGTTTAATCACCTGGAGTTTTAGTTATGTCGACCGCAGGTATGAAGAAAGTACCGTGCCCCATCTTCGACGGTCACGATTATCCCAAGTGGAAGGCCATGATGAGGAAGCGCCTCATGGCTATGAATAGCAAGATGTGGACCGTCACTGAGATTAGCCTTACCGATCTATGCAGGATGGCGCATGTTGATGATATTCACAAGTTCACTCGTCTGGATTGCATGGCGAAGGATATCATCTGCTCTTGTCTCTCCAGAAATCAGTTCCGGCTCATTATGCATATGTGCAATGCAAAGCTTATCTAGGGCCGAATCTCTGATGTTTATGAAGGTCATCGAACTCATCAGGATCCCTGGTTTGATGATTTCAAGGAATCTCTCAAAACGATGACTTTCAAACCAGAATCATCATCATCCACATCATGCCTAATGGCCAAAGGTGCCAAGGTACTCAAACATTCCCCCTCTGAATCTAGTGAGGATGAATCTGATGACAATCTCAAACCTAGCTATTCCAAACTTGCTAAGATTGTTGTCAAACAACAAAAGGCTTTGGAAAATGTTCAAAATCTTCTAGACAAAAGCGATGACCTGTTGGGTGAGGAATTGAATCAAACTCAAACTCTGACTGATAATCTTCAGCGACTTCAGTTTAAGTTTGATAATCTTCAGGGTCATCATAACTCTCTCTTAGCCGATCATGAGAAGTTGAAGGTGAGTTATGAAGTCTTCAAAAGGAAAACGATTCATTGCTTGCTCAACAGATCAGTTCCGTTCAACAAGAATTCATTCCACCATGTTTGAAATGCATTGAGCGTGAATCTACTAATTCTTCACCTGAATGTTCAAATGAAGGAAATATGCCCTAGAGGCAATAATAAAGTTGTTATTTATATTTACTTATATCATGATAAATTTTTATTATTCATGCTAGAATTGTATTAACCGGAAACTTAGTACATGTGTGAATACATAGACAAAACATAGTGTCCCTAGTATGCCTCTACTTGACTAGCTCGTTAATAAAAGATGGCTATGTTTCCTAACCATAGACATGTGTTGTCATTTGATAAATGGGATCACATCATTAGGAGAATGATGTGATGGACAAGACCCATCCATTAGCTTAGCATTATGATCGTTATAATTTCACTGCTACTGCTTTCTTCATGACTTATGCATGTTCCTCTGACTATGAGATTATGCAACTCCCGAATACCGGAGGAACACCTTGTGTGCTATCAAACGTCGCAACATAACTGGGTGATTGTAAAGATGCTCTACAGGTTTCTCCGAAGGTGTTTGTTGGGTTGGCATAGATCGAGATTAGGATTTGTCACTCTGTGTATCAGAGGGGTATTTCTAGGCCCTCTTGGTAATGCACATCACTATAAGCCTTGCAAGCAACGTGACTAATGAGTTAGTTACGGTATGATGCATTACGGAACGAGTAAAGAGACTTGTCAGTAATGAGATTGAACTAGGTATGATGATACCGACGATCGAATCTCAGGCAAGTAATATACCGATGACAAAGGGAACAATGTATGTTCTTATGCGGTTTGACCGATAAAGATCTTCATAGAATATGTAGGAGCCAATATGAGCATCCAGGTTCCACTATTGGTTATTGACCGGAAATGTGTCTCGGTCATGTCTACATAGTTCTCGAACCTATAGCGTCCGCACGCTTAACGTTTGATGACGAGTTGTATTATGAGTTATGTGATTTGATGACCGAAGTTTGTTTGGAGTCCCGTATGAGATCACGGACATGGCGAGGAGTCTCAAAATGGTTGAGAGGTAAATATTCATATATTGGAAGGCTATATTCGGACATCGGAAAGGTTCCGAGTGATTCGGGTATTTTTCGTAGCACTGGGGAGTTACGGGAATTCACCGGGAGAAGTAATGGGCCTTATTGGGCCATATGGGAAAAGAGGAGGCAGGCCAAGGAGAGGTGGCGCCCCCCATGGGTCCGAATTGGACTAGGGGAGAGGGGTGGAACCCTCCCCCTTGCCCTTTCCCACTCCCTCTCTCTTTCCCTCTTTCCTTCTCTCCTACTCCAGAAAGGAAAGGGATTCCTACTAGAACTTGGAAGTCTTAGTAGGACTCCATACTCTTGGCGCTCCCCTAGGGGGGCGGCCTCTATCCCTCCCTCCTCTATATACATGGGCAGGGGGCACCCCAAAGACACACCAAGTTTTTCCTTAACCATGTGCGGTCCCCCTCCACAGTTACACACCTCGATCATATCACCATAGTGCTTAGGCGAAGCCCTGCGCTGGTAACATCATCATTACCGTCGACACGCTATCGTGCTAACAGAACTCACCCTCGTCCTCAACTGGATCAAGAGCACGAGGGACGTCATCGAGCTGAACGTGTGCTGAACGCAGAGATGCCGTACGTTTGGTACTTGGATCGGTTGGATCGTGAAGATGTTCGACTACATCAACCGCGTTACTAAACGCTTCCGCTTTTGGTCTACGAGGGTACTTGGACACACTCTCCCCTCTCGTTGCTATGCATCTCCTAGATAGATCTTGAGTGGTCATAGGAAAATTTTGAAATACTGCGTTCCCCAACATCAAATGCTTCTATTGCTGCAAATTCTTCAACTGTCTCTGTGGTCACAAATTCCTCATCTGAGGATACCACAAGTATCACTGACGATAATGCAGGGTTGAAGGAATTGTATGTGACAGGCATATACAAAAGCCTCAAAGGGCATCAGACTCATTGTGATGTGTGCAAAAATCATATCTTGAACAACAACCCTAGGAAAGAGGGTATTGCCTTTGAGAGGAAACTCAATGCTGATGGGACCTACTGGAAACCTGAGCAGTATCCCAAAACCTCATGGGTTGTTGCAAAAGAACCTCCTATAAATCCATCTACTTTATCTGGCTTTACTTGTGAATCTTCATATTCCTCTGATGAGTCATTTGACTCCAACTATAAACTGTTCAAAAATCAAAATGGTGAAGTATTTGATCGATATGTTGGAACTAACTGCAGGAACGGTCCCCCTATGAAGAAAATCTGGGTTCCCAAAAAGTGCCATGGAAGTCTTCAGGTGAATGTCCTCATGACACCACCTGTGAAGAATAGGAACCCCAGATCAAATTCTTCATATGGATCAAAATCTTCATATGGATCCAAGTCCTCATATGGACCAAATTCTTCATTTGGATCAAATTCCTCATGTGGATCCAAATCCTCGTATGAACATCATCGTGCTAACAGTTCTGTTTCACAGGGAAAGTCTAAAGGGTATGATTATGTGCATTATTCTTCAAATCATTATGTTCATAAGTCCTCGAAGAATTTCTCTGCTTATTCATATGCTTACACTAATTAACCTCTCTTCTGTGAAACAATGAGCACTGGCTTCAATGCCATCTTTCTCTTACGGAGCTCGCAGAATGATGAACTCTTTGCCACCCCTCCAGATGTGGGTGGTGAAGAAAAAGAACTAATCTCTTGTGCAGGGTTAGGTCTCCAGATGAACTTAATCATTTGAAGAATTTGCTGGAGACCTGAATATGCTTCAAAGGACGCAAGCTAATCATGAAGAAATGAATTACTCATTTCTCACGTCCCCATACTGCTATATTTTTTGTACTGTTGATGAAATTCAAGCTCATGAAATTGATATCATATTCTTCACTGATGAAGTATATGGGTTCGTAAGTTGCACTAATTCATTAGCAGGATGAACAACCCAAAGCTACTGAGTGGATCCTCGACAGTGGATGTACAAATCACATGAACGATGATAGGAACTTATTGATGGACACTGCTTTATCTCCATATCATCTGAAGCATATCACCTATGCTGACAAAGGCAAAAACAAGGTATTGGGTCCAGGTAGGATTGCAATCTCAAAGGATAGACACATGGACAAAGTCATGCTTGTCGAGTCCTTAGGATTCAACCTCATGTCTTTCTCAATGCTTTGTGATCTTAATATGGTTGTCACCTTTGGCAAATATCGTTGCATTGTGCTAATGGAATATGACAATTCCAAAGTCTTCGAAGGCTTTAGGAGAGGATACCTGTATATTGTTGATTTATTTGCAGGACCACAGCCTGCCACATGTCTACTTGCAAAAGCTTCAGAAGGCTGGTTATGGCATCGACGACTGGGTCATGCTGGCATGATGAATTTGCATACATTCGCAAAGAAGAAGCATGTCATTGGCATCAAGGGTGTCAAATTCCTCAAAGATCATCTCTGTGGGGATTGTGAGGCTGGAAAGATCACCAGAGCCAAGCACCCCTCGAAGACTATCATGACCACTTCTCATCCCTTTGAATTACTTCACATGGATATCTTTGGCCCTACTCATTATGCCACACTCACTAATGTTGCATCTCCATATGGCTTTGTCATTGTTGATGATTATTCTCATTACACATGGGTGCATATCATCACTTACAAAACTGAAGTGCAGGAAGTCTTCAAATGATTTTCCTCAAGAGCATCTATGAACTTCGGTGTGAAGATCAAGCATATCAGGAGTGATAATGGGACCGAGTTCAAGAATACTGGTCTTGATGACTATCTTGATGAACTTGGTATTACTCACGAGTTATCTGCCCCTTATACTCCCCAGCAGAATGGTGTTGTGGAGCGCAAGAACCGGACTCTTGTTGAGATGGCTCGCACTATGCTTGATGAATACAAAACACCTCCTCGTTTCTCGCCAGATGCTATTGATACTGCATGCCACATCATACAGGGTATATCTTCACAAATTCTTCAAAAAGACCTCATATGAACTCCTCACAGACAGCAAACCCAATGTAAGTTATTTCAAAGTCTTCGGTGCTAAATGCTGGATTAGAGATCCTCATCACAATTCTAAATTTGCACCGAAAGCACATGAGGGTTTTATGATTGGTTACGGAAAGGATTCGCACACCTACAGAGTCTTCAACAACTATCACCACAAGGTTGTTGAAACTGTAGATGTGCGGTTTGATCAAACTAACGACTCGCAAAGAGAGCACCTACCTCCTGTGCTAGATGAAATGTCACCTGAGGAATCCATCAAGTTCAAGGATATTGAGGATGTTATACCCACTGAAGAATCTGCTGAAGAAGTCATTCCAGAACGTGAAGAAAGTCATGCTGGTGCTACTGAAGAAAATGGTCCTGAAGAAAATGTTGTGCCAAATCAAAGTCGTCAACCTGCTCATCCTCGCGTTGCAAATGAAGTGCAGATTAAGAGAATCATCAATGACATCAATGCACCAGGTCCTCTCACACGCTCAAAAGCTTCACATTTGTCTAACTTTTGTTGGCATTTTGCGTTTGTCTCTATCACAGAGCCCACCAAAGTTGATGAAGCATTTCTGGAGCTTGAGTGGATTCAAGCTATGCAAGAGGAATTACATCAATTCAAGCTCAATAATGTGTGGGAGCTTGTCAAGCGACCAAACCCACGCAAACACAATATCATCGGCACAAAGTGGATCTACCGCAACAAGCAAGATGAAAATGGCCTTGTGGTGAGGAATAAGGCTCGTCTGGTAGCTCAAGGCTACACACAGATTGAAGGAATTGATTTTAATGAAACTTTTGCACCTGTTGCTAGACTTGAGGCTATTTGCATATTGCTTGCTTATGCTAACCATCATAATATCATCTTATATCAAATGGATGTGAAAAGTGCATTCCTCAATGGTAAGCTTAAGGAAGAAGTATATGTTGCTCAACCACCAGGTTTTGAGGATCCAAAACTTCCAGACCATGTCTTAAGACTCGACAAGGCCCTCTATGGCCTCAAACAAGCACCTCAGGCGTGGTATGATACTTTGAAGGAATTCCTCACGAAGAAAGGCTTCAAACCCAGTTCACTTGACCCAACTCTTTTCACCAAAACATATGATGATGAATTGTTCGTGTGCCAAATATATGTTGATGATATTATCTTTGGCTGTACTAACCAACGTTATAGTGACAAATTTGCCTATATGATGGGTGAAGAATATCAAATGTCTATGATGGGAAAATTGAAATTCTTCTTAGGTCTTCAAATTTGTCAACAACCCAATGGCATATTCATATCCCAGGAGAAATACCTCAAGGATGTGTTGAGGAAATTCAGCATGCAAGATTGTAAAGGCGTCAACAAAATCCCTATGCCCACAAATGGCCATCTATGCACCGATGAAAATGGTAAAGACTTTAATCAAAAGGTATACCTCTCCATGATTGGCTCCTTATTGTATCTTTGTACATCTAGGTTGGATATTATGCTTAGTGTTTGCATGTGTGCCCGATTTCAAGCTACACCGAAGGAATCACACCATAAGGCTGTGAAGCATATTCTTCAATATCTAGCTCACACTCCAACACTTGGATTATGGTATCCCAAGGGCTCAGCTTTTGATCTCATTGGATATTCTGACTCTCACTATGCTGGTGATCGGGTGGATCGCAAGTCAACATCAGGCACATGTCATTTCCTCGGATGATCCTTGGTATGTTGGTCCTCCAAGAAGTAGAACTGCATATCACTGAAGGAAATATGCCCTAGAGGCAATAATAAATTTATTATTTATTTCCTTATTTCATGATAAATGTTTATTATTCATGTTATAATTGTATTAACGGGAAACATAATACATGTGTGAATACATAGACAAACATAGTGTCACTAGTATGCCTCTACTTTACTAGCTCGTTAATCAAAGATGGTTAAGTTTCCTAACCATAGACATGAGTTGTCATTTGATTAACGGGATCACATCATTATGAGAATGATGTGATTGACTTGACCCATTCCGTTAGCTTAGCACTTGATCGTTTAGTATGTTGCTATTGCTTTCTTCATGACTTATACATGTTCCTATGACTATGAGATTATGCAACTCCCGTTTACCGGAGGAACACTTTGTGTGCTACCAAACGTCACAACGTAACTGGGTGATTATAAAGGTGCTCTACGGGTGTCTTCGAAGGTACTTGTTGAGTTGGCGTATTTCAAGATTAGGATTTGTCACTCCGATTGTCGGAGAGGTATCTCTGGGCTCTCTTGGTAATGCACATCAGTATAAGCCTTGCAAGCAATGTGACTAAGGAGTTAGTTGTGGGATGATGCATTACATAAATGAGTAAAGAGACTTGCCGGTAACGAGATTGAACTAGGTATTGAGATACCGATGATCGAATCTTGGGCAAGTAACATACCGATGACAAAGGGAACAACGTATGTTGTTATGCGGTTTGACCGATAAAGATCTTCGTAGAATATGTGGGAGCTAATATGAGCATCCAGGTTCCGCTATTGGTTATTGACCGGAGATGTGTCTCGGTCATGTCTACATAGTTCTCGAACCCATAGGGTCCGCACGCTTAACGTTCGGTGACGATTTATATTATGAGTTATGTGTTTTGATGTACCAAAGGTAGTTCGGAGTCCCGGGTGAGATTGGGGACATGACAAGGAGTCTCCAAATGGTCGAGACATAAAGATCGATATATTGGACGACTATATTCGGACATCGGAAAGGTTTCGAGTGATTCGGGTATTTATCGGAGTATCGGAGAGTTACGGGAATTTGCCGGGGAGTATATGGGCCTTATTGGGCTTTAGGGGAAAGAGAGAGGGGAGGCTGCGCGCCCCCAAGGCCTAGTCCGAATTGGACTAGGGGGAGGGGCTGCGCCCCTTCCTTCCTTCTCTTCTCTTTTCCCTTTCCTTGACTCCTACTCCTACTACTTAGAAGGGGGGAATCCTACTCCCGGTGGGAGTAGGACTCCTCTAGGGCGCGCCATAGGAGGGACGGCCCTCCCCCCTTCTCCACTCCTTTATATACGGGGGCAGGGAGCACCTCTAGACACACAAGTTGATCTGTTGATCTCTCCCAGTCATGTGCGGTGCCCCCTCCACCATATTCCACCTCGATAATATCGTAGCAGTGCTTAGGCAAAGCCCTGCGTCGGTAGCATCATCAAAACCGTCATCACGCCATCGTGCTGACGGAACTCTCCTGCAAAGCTCTGCTGGATCGGAGTTCGTGGGATGTCATCAAGCTGAACGTGTGCTGAACTCGGAGGTGCCGTACGTTCGGTACTTGGATCGGTCGGATCGTGAAGACGTACGAAACATCAACATCGTTGTGCTAACGCTTTTGCTTACGGTCTACGAGGGTACGTGGACAACACTCTCCCCTCTCGTTGCTATGCATCACCATGATCTTGCGTGTGCGTAGGAAACTTTTGAAATTACTACGTTCCCCAACAATCACTCTCTACTGCTGAAGCTGAGTACATTGTTGCAGGTTCCTGCTATGCTCAATTTCTATGGATGAAGCAAACCCTCAAGGACTATGGCATCAACGTGAAGAATGTGCCACTCTACTGCGACAACGAGAGTGCTATCAAGATTTCTTACAACCCAGTTCAGCACTCAAAGACAAAGCACATCCAGATTCGTTATCATTTTCTTCATGATCATGTGTTGAAAGGCGACATCTCCATTGACCACGTGAAGACTGAAGATCAGCTGGCATATATCTTCACAAAGCCCTTGGTTGAGAAGAGATTTAGCAAGTTGTGGTGTGAGCTAAATATCTTAGATTCTTCGAATGTCCTTTGAAAAGGACACACATCCTAACACTTATGCAAAATTAATGACTTAGATTTGCAACACACGAAGTAACGTTTTTCTTCAATCAATGAAGACTAACCCTCTAAGTGTGAAGAAATTAATGAAGAATTTGATTCTCAGAACCCTACAACAATTGTACACAGTGTTTGAAATCATCATTCTTATACGGTGGATTACGCCACCAACCAAAGTTGAAAATCTTCAATTTGAGTTTTCGCAATTTCTTCAATTTTTGAATTCTTCAACTTTGCAATTTCCTCAGTCTTTCCGACTGTGTTCTTCATTGCTATATATATATATATATATATATATATATATATATATATATATATATATGAGTTTTTCATGTCCTCTACAACATTCACTTATTGCTAATTCTTCAAGTTGCTTTTTCATCTAAGTGAATGTGATCGGACCCGTTCCTCCTCTATGCTAAATTCAACCCAGTCTGTTCACAAATTCTTCATGTGCGTACTATTTGAAACCCGTCCAAAATCTTCGCTGTGTCCTTGACAGCTGAAGAATTTGCGAACGAAACATTAAAATTTTCATATCTAATTTTTCGCCTTCTGTCACACAAATCCTTCCGCATCCCACGACAGGATTAATCTATTCACCCATGATCTAACATGATCTCCACCTCTCGGTACGTGGGTGACACATGTCTCTAGGATAGCAAGGGTCAGGGGCACGTTCGTCCAATTTCCTCGGACGAGCGGTTTTTCACCTCGACTACAAAATACCCCTTGCCCTCCTCTGAGCTCATTTACTCCGCTCGATCTCTCTCCCTCACTCGCGCTCTCTGACCTAGCGCCAACGCTACTCTCCATCGTCTCCGGTGAGGAAGAGCTTCACTGCCTCGACCTCGTCGCCGTTGTACTCACGCCGCCGTGGAAATCTTCACCTCCGCCGCCACCATAGATCTCTTCCGCCGCCAAGTTAGGGTGTGGAAGATCTGAATAGACGAACTTCTCCACTTCACCTCTCAGTTCATCGTGTTCTTCGTCAAGGGTAAATAAAATCTATTTTTACTGCCCTTGTTGATTCTGATGATTTCCACAAAATCTTCAAAAGGTGTTTATTCTTCAACTTCCATATCCTTAAACACCAAAGTTGCTTATGTTCTTGATTTGTTTCCCTAAGGTGTGTTTTTCTTCAAGATTCCTCGATTTTGTGGATTTTGAATCTATACAACTCTGGAACCTAAGACAAGAACTCTTAGTGAAATTCCTCAAGACTCCCCTGGTCAAATTCATCAAACTTGATTCCTTTTAAAACAAAATTCTGAGAACGCATATGACCTCTCCAAATTTTTCGCACCTATACTCAGTTCATAGGTACACATGTCTGCTGTTGAACCACTAGGTTCTCATCAACTTAACTCATTTGCAGCGTTTCTCAAAGAAAAATTCCATACCTCTTCAGAGACCTCAATTGTTCAAAATCCTCAAGTGAAGAAAATGGCTGATGGTAAGCGTCCTCAGAAGGGAGGAAAGAGGCCTGAGACAAACACCACTTTCGAAATCCCTGATGAAATATATGAAGAATATTGCACTCCTGATGAAGCTAAGCATGGCAAGGAGAACAAAAATCAGCGCAAGGTGCACATTCAGCGGATTGAACGCAGATGGGCAAGAGAATGGAGGGAATATCGTTATGTCACTCCCAAATACATGAAGAAATTCGTTGTCAATCCTCCATGCCCAAGACCTCCATTGGCTCCAGTCCAAGTTGCTGATCCCACAAGCATCAAAAGAGGTGAGGAATTTCGCAAGGAGTGGGCCAAGCGCAAAAGAAAATTGGCCAAGGTAGCAAAAGAAGCACTGAAGAAATTCAACGAAGATTCTGCTGCTGCTGCTGAGGCCTCTGCTAGCAAGCCCAAGAAGGCTATGCTGAAGAAGTCTGGTATGAAACCTTCTTCCTCAGCTGCAATGCCCTCACGGCCAAGATCTTCAAAGCCCTCACGGCCAACTACTCAAGCAACATCTTCAAGTGCAGCTCCTGCTCCCTCTACTGCAAAATCCTTAGCTGCCCCTGCAAAGTCCTCAGCACCTGTGCATCTTGCCACGTGCCAACAGACAACATGCATCTCAATTGCTTTAGGAGCATCTGCAAGCTCCTCATCTCAGCCTCAGTCCTCAATAGCTCCAACCTTGCTGCAGAAAAAAGCTACTAATGGACCCTGCACAAGGCCAAGTCCTCACAAGAAGCAGGTTGCCTTTGAAATTCCGTCAAGTGACGATGAAGCTAATGATGATGAACTTGCTGAGATCATCAAAGACCGCCAACAAAGGGCCACTAGTGCTAAAGGCAGTGCTGTGCCACTTTTGCTGGATCCAAAGAAGATCCTGGACTTCATTGATCTATGGCACAAGGATCCCAACACACCTCTGCCTGATCTCAATCTCTCGCCTGGTGAAATTCATATGTTGACTGCCTTTATCACTGAAGAAAAATGGAAATTTGATAAGGCCAGGCAAGTGAAGAAATCTCAATACAAGAAGGAGAGATTTCTGAAAGAAGAATGTTGTCAACATGTCTCTTGAAGAACTTGTGACTCTGCAGACTAAGATCAGATCTCTCAGTGATGAATTTGACGCATACCGTGCAGATTGGCTAGGCGCCAAAGTCAGATTCATCATATTGGCGAAAGGCTTCAAGACAAATAATGTTTTTGCTGAATCGCAACAAGAAATTCCTCAGGGTGAAGCATCTGCTCAGCCTACTGAAGAACATGCCAGCACAGCTGATGAAAATCAGGTTGTTGAAGATACTGAGAGTGCCAGGGCTGCTAAAGAAATTCCAGCTCCTGATGAAACTGCCAGGGCAACCATCAATGTTGCGCCTGAAGACCAACCTAGGCCAGCTGAAGAATCTGCTGTTGTGCCTGCAGAAAGTGAACCTGCCAGGGCAACTGCATCAGTTGCGCCTGAAGAAATTGTGCCTCTTTCATCTGCTCCTCCTGCAAAGTCATCACAGATGAAAAGCATCAACCTTCCTTCTGCATCATAAGTGAGGAAGACTAAGGCTGCGGAGAGGGCAGCAGTGAAGAAAAGGAAAGCATCTGCAACATCAGAGGCTTCAGCTCCCAAGAAAGTGAAGACTTTGACAAGTTCATTCGCCAACCCGATTGATGTTGTTCCTCTCTCAAGCATGCCATCAAAGGAAATTATTCTCTTTGGTGAGGAATATGTCATCCCAGATGACAGTGATGAAGAGAATCCCTCTGCTGCTACATCAGAGCAGTTGGATGAAGATATTGAAGTGGATGCAATCCCTTCACCTATGCTGGTATCATCGCCCGTGCCTCAGTTCACAACTGAAGAGGCAGGCATTGAAGAAATTGTTGCTGAAGATGAGGATGTTGACATTGGGTCTACGACTCCAGTTCTGAATGATGATTACTGGGAAAGACGTCATCGCAATTCTCCTTTGACCACACGCCTGCAGCAAATTCCTCAGTCCCCGGTGCAAAACCGAAAAAATTCATATGGGCTCTAAAGGACACCAAGCTTCTCTTCACTCTATTCTTGAAGAAGCTCCAGCTGCTAATGCTGAAGAAATGGAGGCCAAGACTGTTGCTGAAGAAACTGCTATTGATATTTGTCGTGGAATTAACACGTCAGGTGTCCTCATGAAAGGACTTAGTCGTGGAGCCATCGCAACGGGTTAGCTTGAAGGGGTTAAGACAAGGGACACGGGTAGGGCTGGAATTCGAGCCGAGTCGAGCCGGCTCGGCTCAACTCGCTAGAGCTCGTTTCGTTAACGAGCTAGCTCGACTCGACTCATTATTATAACGAGCTCAAATCTAAGATTGGCTTGACTCGTATAACTCACGAGCTGGCTCGTTTAGCTTGTTAAGCTCGTTAAAGATATGAATATAAAACCCTCAAATATTATAAAAATGATTATGTATATATTAAACATATATATCACTAACAATAGTAATTTCCTTGTAACGCATGAGTCTCCTAGGCGGTTGGGCCTTCAACGGCTAGGCCTTGTGTTGTGCGCCTACGAGATAGGGTGCTGAGTGGCTGACCTTTTTTGTATTGGGAGAGGCTGATCTTTTGTACCGAGCCTAATGAGTTACAAGAGTACTTGTGAGATTGGCTCGTTTAACTTGGTCTATAAACGATCTTAAACTAAAGCTTGGCTCGACTCATTATTCTTCAAGTTCGAGTCGATTCGAGCCGAGTCACGAGCTACTCGTTTAGCTCACGAGCTTCGAGCTTTTTTTCTAGTCCTAGACACGGGAGTTTTATACTAGTTCGGCCCCTTCGATGAAGGTAAAAGCCAACTCGGCGGTTCAAGGAGGTCCGGAAAACTAGTTCCGGCCATGTAAACAGCAACCCGACTCGGCGGTTCAAGGAGGTCCGGAATACTGTTGCCATCGTAATATCCTTCGAACACCCCATTATGAACTTGGTACAAGGACTCGGTTTCGCCAGTGGATGATTCGCCGTCGGAATAAATAGACGTCTTGCCTTCGGACACCGGTTCAGATCCGACCTCATGGACACATCCTACGAACGCACGCTTCACGGCAGGCTTAAACCGGGCTAGACTCGCATGCTGAGCCGTTTTGACGAGGTCGGTGCAGATGTCCGGCTCAGGGCCCGGTTCACCGATCTTGCCAATGAAGACATGAATTCCGCCAAAGGGAACCCGGTACCCATACTCGATTGAGCCGGCCTCAGGGCCCCATCCTTTATCGTTGATGTAAAGCTTGCCGCGACGACTTTTGGTCATCCGGACAACCACGTACCCCTTGAGTCCTTCAAAGATGCCCTTCAAGAACTCGAAACCATCGTGCGATAGCCCCACGGTGGGCGCCAGCTGCCGTGGAATTAACACGGCAGATGTCCTCATGAAAGGACTTAGTCATGGAGCCATCGCAACGGGTTAGCTAGAAGGGGTTAAACCAGACAAGGGACACGAGAGTTTTATACTAGTTCGGCCCCTTCAATGAAGGTAAAAGCCTACGTCTAGTTGTGATGGGATTGATTGGGTTTCGATGGCCAGGGAGCAAATATGCTTGCCTGAGTCTCGAGTTGTTGTTTCTTGTCCCTGAACCGCCGCCGGGTCGTCCCTTTATATACATAGGTTGACGCACGGCCGGTCTACAAAGCCCCGAGGCCGACTCATACAAAGTGTCCGGCTCAGTCTCTCCTTTCCTAACTTACATTACAAGTTACATAGTCATGGCGGTTTACCACTATGGGCCCTAATATGCCTTTGGGCTTCGGGCTCCTAAGCTTCATTAGTAAAGCGCCATCCTCTGGATCTTCATGGGTTTCAGCATAGTCGAGGGTGAACCGGGCCCTCCTGGCCGGTTTACACCCAGTAGTTATATCCCCAACATTAGGCCCCAGATTGATTTGAACTTGTTCATGTCAATCTTCAATACTTCAAAGAAATCTTTGTGAACATTCCCTTGTATTCTAGTAAACCGCCATATTGTCTTCTCCTGCAATTTTTGTTAAACCGCCGTGACGTCATCTTCTGGACACTGCAACGGTCCGTCATGACATCACCTTTGTATAAAAAGATTAAAAAGATTCCCCTCATTAATGGTCGTCTCTAAAATTGAGGCAACAGGCGTGCCCACTCTGCCGCTTCAGGCTCCTCGATTCTCGCACCTGCCATTTATCCTTTCGTCTATAAATAAAGCCCGAGGGTCCTTTTCTCTTTTTCCCCTTCTATGGCTTCTTCTTCCTCGCGACGCCCAAGCTCTGAAGCTCCGCCGCCGCCCGCGACCCTTGAGAACTGCATCGACAAAGGCCGCTGCATCAACCTGAAACGGACCAGAAACTCACCACACCCCTCCGCAGTAAATCTGCAGTGGTAAGTTTCCTCTTTCCTTCATCTTTAGATCTGTGTTTAGGGTTCGTGAGTTCATCTGTACAGTTCTTCGTTCTTCCTCCTTAGTTCTTCGTCTTTCCTTCTGCCGCGGTAGTTCTGATCCAATAGCAGTGTAGATCTCGCGTGGTGGTTACTCCGCATCCATTTTTAATACTAGCAGATCTTCCCTTTCTTCTATAGAGTACACGGCCTTCCTTGTTCTGCTTTAACGCCATTTATAAGTTGCAGTAATTTTTCTTTACTGAAGCATGGTAGATCCAAATAAATTTGGTCATTGTGTGAAACCTGTTTCTGTCAACACTTAGCATTTTTTCATCTGTCTCCTCCACCAAAGGGCGGTTTAAACCTTTAGCAGTTAGTAATCCGCCAATTATCACTAGCCCTCGCTTAAACCGCCATCTTTGATTTGAATAGCAGTTTCCGGTTTTATCCCACACATATGCTTTGACAATCTTCCAGTTTAACATCAACAAATGCTCCTTGAATCGTCAATCATAAACCGGCTTCCTTTTACCTTCACAGTTTACTGTCCAAGATGACCAAGCAATTCGCTGCCTGTAACTGGGTTCCGTCCTGGATTACAGAAACTCACATCAATGGCTACGTCACAACTGGTGCTTTAGCCTCGAAGAATGTTCTTCACTGGCGTGTTCCTGGCCCTGAGTGCCCTCCTGAGCCTCAGGACGGGGAAGTTATTGTTTTTATGCAACACTTAGACCAGGGCTTCAACCCTCCCGGATCAAAAAAATTTCGGGATGTCCTTGCAAGCCTTCAACTCCATCCGCAAGACATTGGTCCAAATTCCGTGTCAAACATATGCAATTTTCAAGTTTTTTGTGAAGTGTACCTTCAAGAAGAACCATCTGTCGAGTTGTTCCGGGATTTCTGTCACTTAAACCGCCGAACCGAGTTTTCTGATGGCCCTAACACAGAACTTGGCGGGGTATCAATCCAGAAAAGGAAAGAGGTTGATTTCCCACATGCATCCCACCATAGTCATCCCAAAGACTGGAACCAAACTTGGTTTTACTGTCAGAACACAGCCCCTGCTGAAGAGAATCCCCTGCCGGGCTACCACCCTCATCGGCTTAGCAATGGCCACCCGTTACCTAAGTGTTTAACCGCCAAAGAGAGACAAACTTATGCTCGTCAACTCGCCAAGCTCCGGGCTCTCATGGCCAACGGATTAACTGGCGTTGATCTTGTTCGTTGTTGGGTTCAATGGCGCATCCTGCCTCTAAGTCACCGCTCCGGATTAATGTATGAGTATACCGGTAACTCCAATGATCCTCAATGGTTCAACGAGATAGAGGTGACTGATGATGAAGTCACCGAATCAGTGAAGAAGATGTTAGACGAACCCCTCGCTGTATGCAGTCAAACCGGGCTGGCTCCTTTTTACGCCGCCAACAAACCGCCAGCAGTAAGTTTTTGAACTTTGTACTTTCTTGATCTACCTCCACTTTAACACTTGTGCTAACAATCCTTTGTTTTAATCTTTGCAGACCAACAACAATTTTTGGAAGAAGAAAACTTCAGAGAAAACAGTCAGAGCTCCTCGTGCTAAGAGCAAGGCTGTCAAGAAATCAAAAAAGAAGACCGACGAAACTGCTGATCCGCCCGAAGATGTTGAAGAGTCGGATCAAGAGGTAGAACTTGACTCCCTTGGCTCCTTTTTTATTCATCTTATTAACAATGATTATAATCAGGACGATGCGGAGGTCAGCCATGCGGACCATGTTGAGGTAATCTCTCTTTCCTCCGGTTCAGATCTTGTGCCGGTTCAAAGATTTTGCCATGCAGTTCGGAAAGTGAATCACTCTCACCCTCTTGCTTATTTGGATCCAAAATTTTCTTTAAAGAAATAGCAACCTGAAGAGTGCCGTACAACCCGACACAGCGGCCAGCAAGTCACTTCTTCCGGTTTACCGGATACTCCAATCCGGAAGCGTCGTCCAGAGGTTACTTGCTCTCCCGAAAAATGTTATCCTTTGAAGGGTTTCTTCCGATACCCACTTAATCCGTCTGATCCGAATTGTCAACGTCTTCTAACTCGTCTGGCGGTTCATCAACCACACAACTGCCACCCCTCAAGACCGTCGCTGGTAAGTATATTGCTTTTTAATCTGCTTCTTCATGCATCGATTTATCATACAGATCTTTATCGTGATGTTGCAGTGCTAAGGCTCGATTGAGCAAGAAAGCCAAGACCAGCGGTCCTTTTGGCGATCTTGAATCAGAGAAGACCCCAGATAACACTGGTGAAGATACTGATCATGTCATGGATGAATCCGCTCCACAAGATCCAGCTACTGATGCCAATCCGCCAGATGCTGATCAGGAAACACATCTTGACACATCAAGTCCTCATGCCACGCCTCCAAGTCCAATTGCTGATCCGCTTGGCTCAACTGCCAATCCGCCAAGCCCTGCTTTCAAACCGCCAAGCCCAGGCAAAGAGAAGGTCAATCCGTCGAGCCCAGCCAAGGATGACGATGATGTTGTTGTCACTGGTACTGCATATACCGTCCCTGGCAATCCGGTTGCTCTATCAAAGCACACTGCCAAGGACGAATTTGCTGCTATGAGCAAGGGGAAGGGGAAGACTGATTTGTCAGCCTATGTTGATCTTTCTGCTCAAGACCTTCACTCTGGATTCTTGAACCGGCTTTACACCAGCCGGGATTATGAAGCCGGTTTGGTAAATCTGATGAAGGAGTGCTATGAGGTAATTTTCAAAACACCATCTTTATTCTGTCCACTCCTTGTATTGTAGCCCCCAAGGGCCGGTTTATCTTTGAAAGATAAACCGGGTCTTTAGAAATGAAAAAACATCGACTTCATGGCCCCCAAGGGTCGGTTTGCCTTTGTAGAGACGAACCAGGACTATTATATTCCATATTATATCTTATTGGCTTTCTATATGTATGTTGTAGATCAAACACACATTAGCCCCCAAGTGCCAAGATTAAAACTTGTATTGATCCTTGGGACTTTAAACAATGAGTAGTGAAAAAGTAATCCACATTAGCCCCCAAGTGCCAAGTGTATAACTGGTTATATGCTTGGGACTTTTGAGAATATTTATCTGCCCTTCCTCTGTAACAGGCTGATATAAACCGCCAAGGCTCTCAAATCGCCGATCTGCAAGAGAACCTCAAGACCCAACAAATAGAGACATCCAAGGCCAAAGATGAACTGAAGACCGCTTTGGAAGCCATGGAGCAACTCAAGGAAGGGTTCAAAATGGAACGTACCAACTGGGAGATAGAGAAAAATGCATTGCTGAAGCGGGCTGAAGACGTCGAATCAGCTCTTAAACCGGTAGCAGAGGAACTCGCTGGATTAAAGCGCCAAGTGAACGCAATGATCTCTATAGTGTTTGGTAAGTGATTTGACCAAGACTTCTGAATGACCATATTGGTAGCTTGCCGGTTTAACATGAAATTCTTAAACCGTTGTAGGTAGCCGCATTGCTCATCTGGGCTCTGATATGCGGGTGAAGCTGAAGGCCGCATATACTTTGATTGAACAATTATATACCGGTGCCCAACGAATTATCTGCGCCGCTTCATACAACAATTCGGCACCCACCTTAATCAAGGATACATTGGCAAAGTTATCCGTAACGCCGGCACAGATAGAAGAGATGAACCGATCTGCTGCCAGGGCTGGCGCTTTGTTGGCACTTACCCGAGCCAAAGCGTGGATAGCCGATCTTGATCCGGCGGATATTGCCAAGGGCTTCCCTAGTGAGCAAGAGAACGGGGCAGAATTTGACAACGACGCCCTCAAAGTTGTGACAAGGGAGATGTGTCCTCTAGCGAGTCAATTGGCAGAAGAAGCAAACTTGACGGTTCACCGATCTTTCTATGATGCCAACAACAGGCGGGTTGAGACTGTCGTGCCAGAAGTGCAGAATCTTATCCCGCCAATCCGTAAGCACACTTATGCCCCTGACGTTGATCCAGCTGAACTTATAAGTGAAGAGGCTGTCTTTCAGGCCTTAACCCGGATTGACTGGACCACCGCTGACTTCGAGCCACTGGATGAGGAAGAGGAAGCTGAACCGACGCCAGATGATCCGTCCACTTCACGTCAACATGGCGATAAGGCCTGATCCGTCAATTTGACTAATGCCGTCATGAAATTTGATCTGTGGAAAGAACAAACTCATATTTTGGGCCTTGAAGCGCCTTGTAATTGGCTAGTTAAAATACTTTACTCTGCTGCCATCGTGCACTGGGATATACTTTGCTTGATCCGCCATGCCGATTTGAATGCTAGCTTATATATCTTTATAATATTATGCAATCCCTGTGTCTGCATAGAAAAGAGCTGTCTTGGCGGTTTACAGCTGGACGGGTCATAGTGCCCAAAATAAAGCCTGGTTGGAAACCAAAGCGGAATAAATATGAAGTACTCATACCTGTGATGTGTAATCACTTAATAAGTGTTGAAGCCCAAAAATTTAAGCTGTCAAGACCTTTATCCTATAATGATAGGATGAATAAGTCATGCCAGGTTATAACAAACACCGGATGATCATACTGGCGACATATAGTCAAAGCCAGGCCGGGTTAATAAACACCGGTTTGATAAGATGGTCTGACAACATATGGCTGAAAGCCAAGCCGGGTTAACAAACGCCGGGTTAAATTGTGACTGAAAAGCCATACCGGGCTAAAGAACACCGGCTTAAAACAAATTCTTCAAAAAAGGTGAAAACTTAGCAAGAAAAAGCTAATAAAAAACCATGTAGGCAAGGCTTTTCAAGGGCTGCCAGGCCCAAATTCGAGGCTTTTCATGGGCTGCCAGGCCACTGAGTTAAACCATTTTGCAAAGCCTTTTAAGATGGGCCTCCAACTAACCAATCACCATTTTAACTTTGACAAGTTCAGGGTCTATGTAAGATTGACCTGTCAAACGTTTGGTGGGTCATGCCAGGATTACCTGGATAGGAGTAGCTTACTTGATGAAGGCAGGTTAACCTGGGGTTTTAGGTGAATACACCAGGCTTCCAAACCGTGGGTCGATACCCAATTACAAGGGTCCCTTCAAACTCTTTGTGGCTTTTGCACAAAAGAGCCCCCAAGTAACTTTGTGAGCTGTGCTCAATGGGTGCCTATGTTTGAGCTGTTGTATAACATCCAGACTCTCTTTGGCCCCTTGGGTGTGAAGCTCCCAAGCTGTATTCTGGCATTATAGCCGGTTTAATGGACAAGGTGAGTCATCGCTTTGAGAGCAGAAGCCCCCTCGCAACCAAGAAATATTTTGGAAGAACGGCAGAGGTCCTGCTTGTAGCAAGGATGCCGGTTTATTATATTGATCATAATATATACATTGTCATAATATGTACATAAGGAAAGCCTATGGCTCAAGTGTAGTAAGGCCGAAGGAGAGCTATGTTCCATGGCTGCCGGGTCTCCTCCTCAGAACTGCGTGAGCCTTCTCGAACGTCAATGAGGTAGTAAGATCCATTGTGCAAATTTTGCTGACCACAATGGGTCCTTACCAAGGTGGGGATAACTTGTGCATATCGGTCTGATCCTGGATGAGCCGAAGTACTAAGTCACCTTCTTGAAAGGTTCGTGTCTTAACCCGGCGGCTGTGATAACGTTGCAGGTCTTGTTGATAAACCGCCGACCGAGCCAAAGCCATGTCCCGTTTCTCATCTAACAGGTCCAACGCCTCTTGAAGCGCTTGCTCATTGTCTGCTTCAACATAATTGGCAACCCAGGGCGAGTCATGACGAATATCACTTGGGAGGACAGCCTTAGCCCCGTAAACCATGAAGAAAGGTGTATAACCCGTGGATCAGTTTGGGGTGGTGTTGATACTCCATAACACAGAGGGCAGTTCTTCCACCCAACAACCCGGCATCCGCTTCAACGGAACCATAAGCCTGGGCTTAATACCCTTCAAGATTTCTTGATTCGCCCTCTTGGCTTGACCATTGGATTGAGGATGAGCCATGGATGCTACATCAAGCCGGATGTGCTCTCGTTGGCAGAACTCCTCCATCTCACCTTTAGAAAGGTTTGTGCCATTATCTGTGATGATGCTGTGAGGAAACCTAAAACGGAAAATAATATTTTTGAGAAATTGAACCGCCGTGGCTGCATCACACTTACTGACAGGCTCCGCTTCAACCCATTTAGTGAACTTGTCAACCGCCACCAGCAGGTGGGTCTTCTTATCCTAGGAGCGCTTAAAAGGCCCCACCATATCCATCCCCCAAGTAGCAAACGACCAAGTGATAGGAATCATCCGTAGCTCCTGAGCCGGAACATGAGCTCGACGGGAAAATTTCTGACAAGCATCACACCGCTTTACCAGATCCTCCGCATCAGTATGAGCTGTCAACCAATAGAACCCATGACGAAAAGCTTTAGCCACCAGGGATTTTGAACCGGCGTGGTGACCACAATCCCCTTCATGGATTTCACGCAGAATCTCTTGGCCTTCTTCAGGGAAATACAGCGTTGAAAAACGCCTGAAACACTGCAACGGTGTAACTCGCCATTGTGAATAACCATGGACTTGGACCGCCGGATGACCTGCCTAGCAAAAATCTCATCATCTGGTAACTCGCCCCGGTTTAGATACGCCAGATATGGAATCGTCCAATCCGGAGTAGTATGTAAAGCGGCCACCAACTGGGCCTCCGGATCAGGAACAGCTAAATCCTCCTCTGTAGGTAACTTGACAGACGGGTTATGCAGTATATCTAAAAAGGTATTGGGTGGTACCGGTTTACGCTGAGATCCCAGCCTGCTTAAAGCATCTGCTACCTCATTTTTGTGCCGGTCAATATGCTCAACCTGATAACCCTTAAAGTGACCTGCCACAATATCCACCTCGCGTCTGTAAGCCGCCATTAGTGGATCCTTAGAATCCCAAGTACCAGAGACTTGCTGAGCTACCAGATCAGAATCTCCGAAACAGCGAACCCGGCTTAAGTTCATTTCCTTAGCCACCCGGAGACCATGGAGTAAGGCCTCGTACTCAGCTGCATTGTTAGTATAAGGAGACATTAAGTGGAGAACATAACAAATTTTATCACCGCGAGGGGAAGTAAGAACAACTCCAGCCCCCGAGCCCTCCAATTGCCTGGATCCATCAAAGTGAATGGTCCAATATGTAGTATCCAGTTTGTCCTCTAGTGCATGTAACTCGGTCCAATCATTGATGAAGTCAACAAGTGCCTGTGACTTGATTGATGTCCGGGGCATATACTTCAATCCGTGCGGGCTAAGCTCAATTGCCCACTTTGCAACCCGCCGATTGCCTCCTCATTACAATGATATCGCCTAAAGGAGCTGAATCGACCACGATAATGGGATGGCCTTGAAAGTACTTGCTGAGCTTCGACTTGCCATAAAACCCCATAAACCAGCTTCTGCCAATGCGGATATCACTGCTTTGACTCGATAAGCACTTCACTGATGTAGTAAACCGGTCGTTGAACCGGGTATTCCTTACTAGCCTCTTTGCGCTCTACCACAATCGCCATGCTGACAGCACGGGCGTTAGCAGCCACGTACAATAACAAGGGCTCTTTGTCAATCGGAGTAGCAAGTACTGGCGGTTCAACCAACTGTCGCTTTAAGTCCTCAAACGCTGCATCAGCCACATCACTCCAAACGAAATTGTTTGTCTTTTTCAACATCTGATACAAAGGAATCGCCTTTTCTCCCAAACGGCTAATAAACCGGCTAAGGGCGGCGATTCGACCCGCCAAACGGTGAACATCATTCATACACTTCGGTTTAGCCAAAGATGTAGTTGCTTTGATTTTTTCCAGATTAGCCTCAATTCCTCTGTTGGACACCAGAAAGCCTAGGAGCTTGCCTGCTGGAACACCAAAAACACATTTATCCGGATTAAGCATCATTTTGTAAATCCAAAGATTGTCAAATGTTTCCTTGAGATCATCTACCAAGGTTTCCTTCTTCCTGGATTTTACCACAATGTCATCCACATAGGCATGAACATTATGCCCAATCTGCGTGTGAAGACAATTTTGCACACAATGCTGATAAGTAGCCTGGGCACTTTTGAGACCAAAAGGCGTAGAAACATAGCAGAAGGCTCCAAAGGGAGTGATGAAGGTTGTCTTCTCCTGGTCCTTGAGTGCCATCTTAATCTGATGATAACCTGAATAAGCATCCAAGAAACTCAGGCGCTCACAACCCACCGTCGCATCAATAATCTGATCAATACGCGGGAGAGCAAAAGGATCTGCCGGACAAGCCTTGTTCAAATCTGTGTAGTCCACACACATACGCCAAGTGCCGTTTTTCTTAAGAACGAGCACCGGATTAGCCAATCACTCAGGGTGAAATACTTCGACGATAAAGCGAGCAGCCAACAGCTGGGCTACCTCTTCACCAATAGCCTTGCGTCTTTCTTCGTTAAACCGCTGAAGAAATTGCTTGACCGGTTTAAACTTTGGATCAATATTGAGAGTGTGCTCAGCGAGTTCCCTCGGTACACCTGGCATGTCAGAAGGCTTCCATGCAAAGATGTCCCGGTTCTCATGGATGAACTCGATGAGCGCGCTTTCCTATTTCGGATCCAGATTGGTGCTGATACTAAACTATTTGGATGAATCACCAGGAACAAAGTCAACAAGTTTAGTCTCATCAGCCGATTTGAACTTCAGGGTCGGGTCATGCTCAGTGGTGGGTTTTTTCAAAGGAGTCATGTCTGCCGGATCAACATTATCTTTATAAAACTTCAGCTCCTCCGTAGCACAAACCGACTCAGCGTATGCCGCATCACCTTCCTCACAATCCAAAGCGATCTTTCGACTTCCATGTACTGTGATAGTTCCCTTGTGGCCCGGCATTTTGAGCTGTAAATAAATATAGTAGGGCCTTGCCATGAATTTTGCGTAAGCCGGCCGTCCAAATAGTGCGTGATATGGGCTCTGGATTTTCACCACTTCAAAGGTCAACTTTTCAGACCTGGAATCATGCTCATCTCCAAATAAAACCTCCAGAGATATCTTGCCAACAGGATATGCCAATTTACCTGGTACTACACCATTAAATACAGTGTTGGACGGTTTAAGACTTTTGTCTGTCAACCCCATACGACGAAAAGTCTCATAATACAGGATGTTGATACTGCTCCCTCCATCCATCAGGACTTTGGTAAACTTGTAACCTCCCACCTGAGGTGCCACCACCAAGGCCAGTTGACCCAGATTGTCAACCCAGGGCGGATGATCCTCCCTGCTCCACATGATGATCCTCCCTGCTCCACAGATGGCACTGCCGGTTCAACAGCATTAACTGCCCTTTTGTGAAGCTTCTGATCTCGCTTACACAGGCTAGTAGTGAACACATGATACTGCCCGCCATTCAACTGCTTGGGGTGACTTTGATAACATGATTGTTGCTGATTCCCTTGATTATTCTATTGGCCATTACCACCTTGGTTATGCTGGTTGCTCTGATTATTCTGAAATCCAGAGCTTGAACCGCCGCCACCATGAAAACCTGGACCTGAACTGCCTGAAGGACCCTGATCATACCAAAAAATATCGGAATTCTTGAACTCCTTCGTGATATAACAATCTTTCCATAGATGTGTGGAAGGGGCCTCCTTGGTCCCATGCTTGGGACAGTCTTTCCATAGATGTGTGGAAGGGGCCTCCTTGGTCCCATGCTTGGGACAGGGCTGGTTCATCAAACGTTCTAGATTCATCCCTCCACCACGTTGGGGCGGTTTACCTTTACGACGCTGCATATTAGTGTTAGCCACAAGATCTGAATTATCCGCCTTGGGCTTACCATTATTCCCATGGCCTCCCTGGTTATGATGCTGTCCCTTTGCACCGCCGTTCTTCTTTCCCTTCTCCGGTTTCTCCTCATCAGAATCGGGATCCTTGGTATTATCAGAATCGGCATACTTGACCAAGGCTGCCATAAGGGTTCCCATGTCATTGCAGTGGCGCTTGAGCCGTCCCAACTTCATCTTCAGTGACTTGAACCGGCAATTACACTCCAGTGTTACGATCGCTTGATCAGCGTTAATCCGGTCAGACGAGTGCAAAACCTCTGAAATCCGGCGTACCCAATGAGTTGTTGACTCGTTCTCCCCTTGAACACAAGCATCCAGATCCACAATGGACATGGGCTGTTTGCACGTGTCTTTGAAATTGGCTATAAATCGGGCCTTCAACTAATCCCATGACTCGATGGAGTTAGCTGATAAATTTTTCAACCAAGTACGGGTCGTTCCTTTCAACATCATCGTGAAGTACTTTGCACAAGCCGCTTCATCTACATCTAGCATCTCCATTGCCATCTCATAACTCTCGACCCATGCCTCAGGTGGCTGATCCGCCATGTAGTTAGGAACTTTACGTGGACCCTTGAAATCTTTGGGCAGACGCACATTACGGAGAGCCGGAATAAGGCACAGCACTCCCTAGGAACTGAAGGCAAGCCCGGTGCCTTGTTCGACTGATGCAGCTGGCTGAACCGGGGCGGGTTGATGACGACCCAAAGTGGCCTCCCTTCATGCTCTACCATTATCCACCACACCTTGAGCATTACGATGACGCGCACTGCTAGACACTTCCGGTTCATCCATGTGCCTGCTATAGCTCAGGCTTGGACGAGGGGTTGAATGAATTCTATCCCGGCTATAAGAATAAGCTTGCTACTGCACCACGGTGGTTTGAAGAAGGTCCCTAGCCTGCCGTGTTTCAATTGCTGCCAGTGAATCGCCCTCCATCGAAATGGCTGCCAGGCGCGATGCTGCGGCAATCATGTTATCCAGAGGGCTTGAGAAGTGACCCAGTGGCGTGGATGCGTATTGCGGCGGGTTATCTGTTCACCGAGGCGGTTCTGTCATCCGTAGCTGATCCGGAGCTGTCCTAGGCGCATCAGTCCGATTTGCAGCAGCTGGATTGCTCGGCCCGGTGCCCGGTGTTTGAAAGAGGTTCAATCCTTCATAGACCGATGGCAGACGAGACCGGTATTTCCTTCGCATTACATCCTCTAACGCGGTCCGATCCAGCATGAGCCGATAATTCTGCGCCTGTATCTGCTGTGACTGGGCATCCAAAGTGGCCCGCTCTTCAGCCATCCTAGCATCCTCTGTTGCCGGGTCCTCCTTAGCATGTGTTATCTGGTCCTTCAACTTTGCAATGTCCGCATTATGCTGATCCCGCGTCTTCAGGGTGACTGTCATGGTCAACAAAGTCGCCCAGGCATCCATTAAACTGGAGAGGACTTGAACCGGTCGGCGCGCTGGGGCTCCTACCGCGGCTGCTGATCCGGTATTCATCGCCGCTGTAGATGAAGACTGCAAAGTGGGCTATGTTCTGGCCATGTAAACAGCAACCCGACTCGATGGTTCAAGGAGGTCCGGAATACTGTTGCCATCGGAATATCCTTCGAACACCCCATTATGAACTTGGTACAAGGACTCGGTTTCGCCAGTGGATGATTCGCCGTCGGAATAAACGGCCGTCTCGCCTTCGGACACCGGTTCAGATCCGACCTCATGGACACATCCTACGAACGCACGCTTCACGACAGGCTTAAACCAGGCTAGACTCGCATGCTGAGCCGTTTTGACGAGGTCGGTGCAGATGTCCGGCTCAGGGCCCGGTTCGTCGATCTTGCCGATGAAGACATGAATTCCCCCAAAGGGGACCTAGTACCCGTACTCGATTGAGCCGGCCTCGGGGCCCCATCCTTTATCATCGATGTAAAGCTTGCCGCGATGACTTTTGGTCATCCGGCCAACCACGTACCCCTTGAGTCCTTCAAAGCTGCCCTTCAAGAACTCGAAACCATCGTGCGATAGCCCCACGATGAGCGCCAGCTGTTGTGGAATTAACACGTCAGATGTCCTCATGAAAGGACTTAGTCGTGGAGCCATCGCAACGGGTTAGCTTGAAGGGGTTAAACCGGACAAGGGACACGGGAGTTTTATACTAGTTCGGCCCCTTCGATGAAGGTAAAATCCTACGTCTAGTTGTGATGGGATTGATTGGGTTTCGATGGCCAGGGAGCAAATATGCTTGCCTGAGTCTCGAGTTGTTGTTTCTTGTCCCTGAACCGCCGCCAGGTCGTCCCTTTATATACATAGGTTGACGCACGGCCGGTCTACAGAGCCCCGAGGCCGACTCATACAAAGTGTTCGGCTCAGTCTCTCCTTTCCTAACTTACATTACAAGTTACATAGACATGGCGGTTTACCACTATGGCCCTAATCCGCCTTTGGGCTTCGGGCCCCTAAGCTTCATTAGTAAAGCGACATCCTCTGGAGCTTCATGGGCTTCAGCATAGTCGAGGGTGAACCGGGCCCTCTAGGCCGGTTTACACCCAGTAGTTATATCCCCAACAATATTCCTCGGTCTATGGTCCTGAAAATGTGCATCAAGAGGCTGTGAAGGTTTCAGCTATAAATCTTCAGCCCAAACAACAGAATCCTCATTCCAAGAAGTAGAAATTCAAAGTTGATGATTTCTTTGTTGAGCATCATTTCTACATGGATTTCAATCCTTAGGACTCTGCAATACTTCGCCGCAAGCGCTTCTGGACAGCAAGTCAGATGAACTACTACTCAACGGTCCTATTTGACAAGGACAAGGTATTTGACCACGAGCAAATTCCTCATGTGGACATGGAATCACTGCCTTGCTTTCAACCTGTCAGTGTTCTTCATGACGCTGGTCTATTGAACGTTTGCTCTGAAATCTGTGACTGGAATGAAGAACTCATTCTTTAGTTCTATGCTACTTTGCACCTCACTGGAAATGTGCAAGATGTGAATTCACGGGTGCTTGACTGGAGACAGAAAATACTCACTACAAAGCTCCGGCCTATGAATTGCTTCACGCCGTCCCAGTCAATCCTCCCACTGAAGGTGCACTGAATCTCTATGAGGGACCTGAACTTTCAAATCATTTGATGCAAGTGCTAATGAAGCCTTTGAAGGCTGGCCAAGCTCCAAGGACCACATTTCTCGTGAAGGAATTTCTTTACGTGCCAAGGACAGTATATCACATATTGACCAAAACCCTCAGTCCAATTAAGGGCCACAACTCTAATGAAGAAGTTGTTGGCATCATGAAGAATCTGCTCTTTAATATCATGCATGGTATTCCTATCAACTACCATAATTTCTTCATGAGGACCTTGGCCAATGCTGCTCTGTCACCTTTTGAGTTGAAACCTTACGCTCCCTGGATCATGAAATTCATCATATCAAGGTCTACAATTCATTATAAGGTTGACTTTCAAAATCATCTCAGCTATTTGCCCCCAATTGAAGTCCTCAAACGGACTATTTCCTCATCTGATCAGAAGGGCAAAGCAACTGTCGTTGATGAAGGCACTCGTCCTTTGGATGGTCAATTTCACAAGGCTGCTTCTTATTCGACCAATGATGACTCTACAACACAAGATTCTGCCGCCAAAGCTTCAAAGCAAAATCCTCAAGCCACTCCTCCATGATAACCCACAAGTATAGGGGATCAATTGTAGCCTCTTTAGATAAGTAAGAGTGTCAAACCCAACGGGGAGCTAAAGGTAGAACAAATATTCCCTCAAGTTCTATCGACCATCGATACAACTCTAGGCACGCTTAACGTTCGCTTTACCTAAAACAAGTATGAAACTAGAAGGACTTTGTAGGTGTTGTTGGATAGGTTTGCAAGAATATAAAGAGCACGTAAATAACTAGGGTCTATTTAGATAAAGATGCAATAAAGTTAGTATAGCAAGTGTGGAAAATTGGTGGTAGGAGTTGTGAAATTGTCCCTAAGCAATTAACTACTTTACTAGACTCATAGCAAGTTTTATGTGGGAGAGGCCACTGCTAGCATGTCATCCCTGACTTGGAATTCTATGCACTTATGATTGGAACTATTAGCAAGCATCTGCAACTACTAACGTTCATTAAGGTAAAACCCAACCATAGCATTAAG